>JBBBDQ010002482.1:0-95000 GCA_037127315.1 Ascarosepion bandense | reverse complement strand
TTTAATAAAAGATTTAGCATTGAGTTCTTTTGAGTTTGTCTCTAATGAAATTTGTCTGACAAAAAATAACAAATGTTCTACGTTATATATATATATATATATATATATATATATATATATATATATAAGAAAGAATATTAATAAAAAGTTTTGAATTTAAAAATGTACTTTTTTTTGGGACAGTATTTGTTTATTTTTATTATTGTATTTTATATTTCAGACCGCCCTTCGGTCCTTCATCGGAGGGCGGTCTGAAATATAAAATACAATAATAAAAATAAACAAATACTGTCCAAAAAAAAGTACATTTTTAAATTCAAAACTTTTTATTAATATTCTTTCCTATATATATTAAGACAGTATACGTGGATCATCACTATGTTATATATATATATATATATATATATATATATATATATATATATATAGTCATACGCAGACAGGTGTGTTTCGCTGTATCACAGCTCATCAGTACGGTTAGACTCCGATTGCTTTTTGACCCAGGATTGAAACCCGACCGAACTGGCGTCAATCGGTGGTGTGTGTGTGTGTGTGTGTGTGTGTGTGTGTGTTTAATTCAGAGAATTTTTTATTTAACCGAGCAGAGGCAAGTCGACTTCGAAGTTTCATTTAGACATTGTTATGATGTCTTCACTCATCAAGGTTAAAATTTCCATTTGCTGTTGTTTCCTGTTTTCTCTTATTTATATATAGCTTGGTTTAATCTGATATTTTGATATCTAAGTGGTCTGTAGGTTGCAATGTTTTTTTTATTGCTTTTATTGCGTTGACTTCTTTTTACTTTTTTTATTATTTTCTTTTTATTGTGCAGGTAGTTGATTTTTTATTGGTTTCTATTATGCGTGTGTAAGGGTGTCCGCTTAACTGCTTTATAATAAGTTGGTTTCTTCTTGTCATTAATGTTGAACATTTTTGTGTGGAATTGGTCCTTTTCTTAGCGTGTTAATGCGTGTGTGACCGTTTAATGGATTGAAAAATCAGGACTCAACATGAGATTGAAAATGAATGAGCACATCATTGTAGTATCTTTCTCTCTGTTACTATATATATATATATATATATATATATATATATATATATATATAGGTATTGTCAGTTGCTGATAATTTCTTACGAGTGGTCGAGGTAATTGCTGGAGTTTCTGTCTACGAGATTCTGGAATTGTAATGGTAATCAGCTAAAACAGTATATTTGTAGTAATTCTCATTCTCTCTTTCGCTCTCTCTGTGCATATATATATATATATATATATATATATATATATACAAATTGCTATCTATAGATACAAAGTTGCACATCTAGTTTCCAGCGCTTTCTTCGAACCACACCTTGCCGCTATTTCACAAATACTCAGTGAGTTAAGTACTATACGTGATACACGCTTGTCTCAAAATAAGACATGACTGACTGGGCAGAAGATTATCCCGCAGTTGGTTGCCATTACTTTTTGCTGTAGACTGGTTGCCAGCTAAAGATATGAACCCAATCTGTCATGTTATGTAACTCATAACTGGAGTAAATAATCGATCAATACCTTTCCCAAGAGTATTTGCGCGCAAGTGAATGCAATGAATTCAATTGGAATTCGAACTTGGCTCTCCGATTTCTTGTTCCGAGCCGATATCCACTGAACCACACTGCACATATGCCTACTATCGTTAGTTCGTGTGCGCTTTTCGTAATCCTATTTTTGGATTTCTTTTATTTTTATCTCTGCTGGTGTTTGTGCTCTCTGTTTTTGCAATAGTGTGCGCGTATGTGTGTCTCTATGTCTCTATAGTTGCTCTGTGACAAATCCAGACAGAAATAATATATATATCCACACATACACACGCACACGTACCAACTAGTGCACAGAGGAAAACAGAAAACTGATCTCTTGTTATCTCTTTGTCAACTGCTAATGTCTACGATGTCAGCCGCCTTTAATTAATTTCAGAGATTGACAGCTGTCTGCTGACAAACCTCTGTGTAAAAACAAAGAAATTTTTCGACCATTCGTTCTTCATTATTTTATCTTTTGTCAAAAATATCAACGTTCAAATCAGTTTGACTTCGTTTGGAAGAGCGATTCGTAATTGGGTTATTTATAAGTTCGGCTGATTTATTTGTTAAGCAAATATTCTTTTGTCGGGTTAAACCAAAATCACGATCCCGAACCCTACAATCCATTATCGCACCCCCATGGCTAAAAGACTGCCCTACGACTTACTCATATATGTCTGTGCGTTGGGGGGTTTGATTCATCTTCTTCTATGTGCCATGTCCTTTCAGGACGTAGGCAATCATGGCCTTCCACGTCTCCCTCTCCCTGGTGGCTCTTAGCACGCTTTTTCCTGTAACATCTCGCAGCCCGTGTTCTGTCATCCACCTGCTCAGGCCCTTCATATATGTTATTTGCTGCTTTCCTCTTTCTCTTTTTCCCTCTATCTGGCCTGTTAGTATCACGTTCTCCAAGCCCTCCTTCCTCCTTGCATGTCCATGTCGTCTCTTCAATATTAATTTCCTTTTCGTTTCCATCCTTTCCAAAACCTCATCATGGCTTACATGCTTGATCCATGATATCTGCAGCATTCTTCAGTAAAACCACATTTCAGCTGCTTCAAGTTATTCCTTCATCTTCCAATAATATTGTCCAACATTCACTGCTGTATTGAAGAACTGACATCACATAGCAATCTAGTATTCTCTTCTTTGTTTCTAGTGAAAGTGTTCTGTTTCTTAATACTCTTCTCAGCTCCTGGAATGCATCCTTGTGTTTTTGGATCTCAGGAATATAAATGTATAGAAACTGATGTGGTCACAAAGTGAGGGGTCGGTTTACATATTGATTGTAATATGGAACTGATCCCCTACTTTATATCCAGTATGCTTCTGTAAAACCACATTTCAGCTGCTTCAAGTTTTTCCTTCATTTTTCAATAATATTGTCCAACATTCACTGCTGTATTGAAGAACTGATATCACATAGCAATCTAGTATTCTCTTCTTTGTTTCTAGTGAAATTTCCCTGTCTCTTAATACTTTACTGAGCTTCTGAAACGCGTCCTTCGCCATACATATTCGCCTTCGGATCTCTGTGTTGCACATTCCGTCTTCTGTTTTAGAACACTTCCTAGTTATTTAAATTTTTGTGCCTGCTCGATGTTAATATCCTCCACCTGGTTTTTGCATTTTGGGTTGCGCTTTTTGCTGATGACCATGCATTCGATTTTCTTGCAGTTCTTTTTTGTCTCCTCAGCTACCTTCTGTAGGAGGTTTCGTAGTTTCCTTTCCGTGTCTGCAATCAGCACCGTATCGTCTACGTATCTTATGTTGCTTAAATTGTGGCCTCCGATGACAAATCCTGGCATAGCATCTAGGCTTCTTAAAATATAATCGCTGTACAACCTTGTCTTACATCTCTTTCTACCTTTGTATACTTTTCTCAAAGTAAGTGAATCAAATGAACTCGATCGGAATTTTAACTAGGTTGTTATATTTCTCAATCAGAGGTGCTATCCAGTAATGACAACGACTTCCGCAACCAAGCCGCTAAATCCATAGCGTGTTTCATGGTTGAAGCACAGAGATATAATTCAAGAAGTAGTAGGAGGATTTGAACAATTATTAAGTAAATCATCGAGCTTTATATTCGACCTCAACAGAATGCAGAAAGCACTGGACGTGCTTGGGGAGGCACTATCCTATGGGTAAAGGAGCTTGGATTAGTTCCACCACGGAATTCGTGAAGAGCGGCGCACTTCATCGAGCTTAATTCGTTACATCTTCGTCGCCAGGGCCCGTGGTGCAGTCGGTATAACATCAGCTTAATAACCAAGACTGTCTGGGTTCGATTCCTGGTAGTGGATGCGCACTGCTGATGACTCCCAAATATAGGACGAAACGGCCGTCCAGTGCTTTCTGCATTCTGTTGAGGTCGAATATAAAGCTCGATGATTTACTTACTATATATATATATATTATTAATAAAGTACTTTAATTCAAAACGGAAAAGTAGGAAGGTAAATCCCAAGAACCTGATCCTAATATTGAAAATTTATTTTACTTTATATATATATTCAATCGGAAAGTTTAGGGTTAAATCGATAACATTGCACTGAAAAAGTTTTTAAAAAATTGATAAGCCAACAAATTTACATGTTGTAGTCATGTGGTACTGGCGAGTGGTTCCAAAATAGAGGATTGATTTACTATAACGTTGTACAAAAAAGACCCCCCCATAAACTGGTTTTAATATTGAAATTTATATCGAAAAGTATACGATGTAATGATAATAATAATAATAATAATAACAACATTGCTCTTAAAAAAGTCAAAATCAAAGAAAAACAACAAATTTAAAGGTGGTGGTAGTCTCCTTCAGGTCCGCGGGATATATATATATAAATATATATATATATATATATATATATATATATATATATATATATGAGTGACCAGCGATTATATACATATGTATATATATGTGTGTGTGTGTGTGTGTGTGTGTAAAAATAAATAGCTAATTCGGAGAGAAAAATCTCGCTTCCTCAGCAAAGATAAAAAAAAAAAATATGGTATAAATTCACATTACCGGCAGGTTACTCAAAAACATTTGCATGAAAGAAAAGTTTACATTTGAAAGCGGGGGGATAAGAAAGAAAATACATTAAATTAAAAACCTTTTTATTTAATTTATTTTCATTGTAAGATAATATTACTTACATCGAGCATTCCAGCTGGATTATTTATAATATTAATAAAATTAATAGTAATACGAGCTGCGTTTTGGTATTTTATCTACATACTATTTCTTTTTGAGATTTAATATATATATATTGAAAATTTATTTTACTTTATATATATATTCAATCGGAAAGTTTAGGGTTAAATCGATAACATTGCACTGAAAAATGCTATCGATTTAACCCTAAACTTTCCGATTGACAAAAATAAATAAAAATTTGTAAAAATTTCAAAACTTAAACAATTTTAGTGCGCTCTCAGTTTTTCATACAACCTTATAACTAAATCGATCCTTTGCAATTAACATTTTTGCTTGCGCATATCCAACAACTAAAACCTTTGCGAAATTTTTGAATAAAGCTATTCTTGACGTTTCCGAGGAAGATACCATCGTAAGAACTGAAAAAAACTTGAAAAAGAAAAAACAAGAATAACAACTTGTCTAAAAAAAACAAAAAAAAAAAAAACAAAGCTGCCAAACGCGAGTGATTCCAAAATAGAAGATTGATTTACTATAACATTGTATGAGAAACTGAGCCCCCTAAAATTGTTTAAATATTGAAATTTAAAAAAGAATTTTTGATAATTCGAAACTTTATGTAATAATCAATAGGATTGCGCTGAATAAAGTAAAAAACAATGAAAAACAACAAATTTAAAGGTGGTGGTAATCTCCTTCATGTCCGCCATATATCCTTCTCATCATGCTTATATAGAAAAAGACAACAACGGGGCAGCGTTCGTTCAGTTCATTCTCATTCTTACAAGTTCTTAAATATTTCTGCCACTTATAAAATGGCTTGCCTCGAATTTACCCTATTATTTATTTAGTTTTTTGCAATAATTATATCGTCGACTAGTGACGAATATATATATATATATATATATCCTTTCAGTCATAATAAATATCGTTGGGTATTTTTTGGCATATATATTAGCAAAACGCATATTCATAGAATTATGAATAGATATATTAACCTAAATAAACAACAACATTGTAATAAAAAACTGACGATCACAATAAGAATAATTGTAATTGCCGAAAACATATTGAGTGCATTTAGCAATTAAATGTTTAACTGACTCTGTCGTCTACCTACACATTGTTTCCACCATAGATAATCCTACAGTAATAAAATATTATATTGGGTGTACCAAGAATAATTTTAAGACCCGTTATTACTTTCACACCTTATCATTTAATAATAAAACTTATCGCAATAGCACATCATTTCCTACCTATCCTTGGCAATTGAAAGATGTTAATCAATCCCATACTATAAAATAGGAAATATTTTAAAAAATACAAAATTTGTAAATCTTTACATGAGCCATTTTTCTGTGTTTTACTAGAAATTATCAACCCTAAATCTCTAAAATATACATAACTTTTTTTAATAGCATATATTGATTGATTCTCCCACTTTTTAATAATTTAATATATTTTGACTTAACTGATAGTTCACCCACTAAGTCGACTGTTATATGTTTGACGTACAGTCAGTTAAATGCCATGAGTGAAACACGCTTGGGCGATCACTGACTGACTGACTGACTGACTGACTGGGCAGAAAATTATCCCGCAGTAGGTTGCCATTGCTTTCTGCGGTAGACTGGTTTCCAGCCAAGGCTATAGAACCCAATCTATCCTATTATTTAACACATAGCTAGAAGGAAGAGACGGATTAATACCTTTCCCAAGGGTATTTGTGCGTAAGTGAATGCAATGAATTCAACTGGAATTCGAACTCGGCTCCCCGATTTCTCGTTCCGAGCCGATATCCACTGCACCACAACACACGTACAGTGTGTTTAAAAAATACTTTCCCGTTTTCGTGTCTTGTCTACAACTTTAAGTTGAATAATAACTTCAAGAAAATCCAATGACCGTTTCAGATGACAAGCGATAATATTTCAGATTTGCAAAACTGCTACATATGTATCTCCCAATTCATTTCATCACTGGCATAAAAATGTCTGGGTCTTAATTCATTTTAAGTTAGTCTCCCAATACTCTTACTATCAAATACTCCTATACATAATGATCTGATTTTCTATTGGTTAGCTGATAGAAACCTAAAAATTTCAAATAACTTTATTGTCTGTATTTGGTAATTTTTTAAAGATTCTCTATGTAATACTTTCTAATAGCAAAAACATATTTCACTGCCTGACGAGGTGTTATTAAAATAGTACCGAAACACAACGGCTCTTGTATTTCAGTAAACTATGATTTTATCATAAACTTACAATAAAAATATTAACATATTTTGCGTAAAATCCTTTGTGAAATAAAGACGGAAGCTGATCATGGTTTGCCTGAAACATCTCTGTACTTCCGATTTACCATGAAATTAATTTATTAAATTTAGCAGAGTTAATAAAATGTTCAAAAAAATTTTTGGATATTCTATAATTCCATGGTTAATCGATATTTCGCAGCTAAGCAGCCGCTCCTCAGATGATTCGGGTCGGAGCAGCTGCTTAGCTGCGAAATATCTATTATCCGTGGATTTGAAAAATATCCAGAAAATTTTCCAAGAATATATATCTATCTAAACTTATTTATGAATAGAACTTTGTCTCTGTGTGTGCGTATGTATGTATATGTCCATTACCTATAGACTCCGAAATGGCTGAACCGATTTTCTTGAAGATTTACACAGTTGTACTATAAGCGTCTGCGAGTGTTCTTAGCTTTTTGGTATGATCCATATGTGTGGAATTGTTCTAGCTAAACTTAGAATATAAATATAAGCATTTTGAATAAAGCCTGGTAGATATGAAGTGCAAGGGGCATCAATGAGTAACTTGCAATAAAAATTTGTATAACCATATTCGAATTTCGGCCGAGTTCATTAAGTCCACTTTAGCAAAAATATTCTATAACAAAGTGCAAATAAATTTTTTTGTGTTTTTTGTCGAGGTACCCCCGATAAATATCGAAAATCGATAATCGAAAAATCGGGTTATAGAAGGAGTGGTCCGATATTAATCAGATTTGATACACTCATAGACAAAAACATCAGAAACGATATTCAGAAGTTTCATGGTTGCAGTTCTTAAAATTGTGCAGAAAATTGATAATATATATATATATATATATATATATATATATATATATATATATATATATATATATAAAAGGCAAGTTGTTTGTGTGTGTGTCTGTTTATCTGCCTGTATGTCTGTAATTTTTAGACCTTTTATTCTAGTTTTTGCTTCGAGTTTAGCTCTAAGTAGGCATAATTGTAGATCTTAGTCTCAGCCATGATACCATTTACTCAGAGGACTTATTTAGCCTTCAAAATTTAGTTTACTACGAAAAAAACTTATTTGACATCGATACCAGGAAATCAAAATTTGACTTATATCCATTTATTTTACTTTCAGTCTACGGTCTCGCTTTAACTGGAAGCAACTATTGCTTTTTAGTCTTTCGTGCCAACGTCGAAAGAGTCTGAGCTCTAGGACCATGGATTAGTTTTAAAGCTTTCATTACACCCGAGCAACGCCGCGCTATACTGCTTATATATATATATATATATATATATATATATATATATATATATATATAGTTACAAAGTTGTAGAACTCGTAGGTTTTTTAACCTGTTTTTCATGCACTTACTTTTATAAAGAGTGCTCGATACAAACGTAGAGCATTATATTGTAAGTTACAATATATATATATATACAATTATCCTCTCAAATAGTTTACGTTTGCATGTAAGTGAATACAACGAATTAAAGCAGAATTCGAACACGGTCTCCCATTCCGATATCTGTGGTACCACGACGCGCTTCCGAAACATTGGGCAGAGGGAAGAAGAAAGAAGACCAACTCTTTTGATGACCTCGAGGCAGTTTTGATTTAAGCAAGTAAATATCGACTAAATATTCCTTTACATCTACTCAGTAAATAAACTGATATTATTTTGACTTGACAGCCGTTCAATTGAGGCGGGCGCGGTTTTAATTCAGTCAACTATAAATAAAACTCAAAGCCACCAGCAATTTTCTGTCTGCTTAGCTTTGCCAGTCTTTAAACAGCAGACATTTTGGATTGTAGATGTCGCCACCGCTTCTGCCGCGTGACACTTGCAAATAGAAGAGAACAGATTAACAGAATTAAATCAATATCAAGACTTGTAATTTAGATATCTACGTATGTATGTATGCGCGTACACGCACACACACGCATATGTATTTAATAGCTGGTCACTCATATTCAAGGTTTTTATGTCGAATAGGGCGGCTAAATAATATCCATTGCAGACTATTGCTCAGACATATTTTTAATTGTTCAAAACCCGCACAGAACAGAGATCCCCCGCTGTTTATACTGCAATTAAGCTGAACAAACCTTCGTTACAATTTCTGGCATCATAAACAGTCTGAACAAGACCAGTACACTAGAACCCTCAGTCACGCTGACTTGTGACCTCGTGCTAGCACAACGTTTGACTGATCCTAAAGCGTCTCAACTACCCAATTTCACTCACAACGTCTGGGTCAGGCAATGGTATGGTTTTCTGACACTTTCGAAAAGTCACACGCTTGGATCGTATCCTCCGAACCGATAACAGTAAGAAGTGAAATTCGAGAAAAATCGACCATGGTGAGATTCTATAACAATTAACTCTGCTGTCTATTTAGTGAGAAACATGTTGCTGATGTTTTTTTTTTCCGCGAGATTCGAACCCTTTTCAAAAAGCAAACGTTCTAATCAACCGGCAACCGGTTAATATCATATATACATACATACATACATACATACATACATACATACATACATACATACATACATACTCGGTATTTGAACAGAAATCGCTATTTTATACAAATTTCATTAAAGAAGACTGACATGATATCGCGTTTGTATGAAGCGTGTAAACATTGTCCGAATATTTTTTATATCACAGGGTTGTGTATAATAAAATTATATAACTTACTCATACACATGTAAAACGGACTAATAATGAAAGCACTGATAATCCTCCCCAATAAAAGAAGAGCTTTTTATATACATATATATATTTATATATATTACGGAAATCAACGAATTTTAACGAAACTTGGTTATAAGCAACCGACAATTTGAAATTCATTTCAAATTTATCGTAAATAATCAGGCCGGTAGAAATAAATATATAATACTGTTTGATTATAAACAGAATATCTACTTAAATACGAGTATCGATAAAAAATAATGTTCAAACAATTCATTTCAAATTGTCGGTTGCTTATAACCAAGTTTCGTTAAAATTCGTTGATTTCCGTAACATGTTTACATTTGTTGACATTACGATACATTTCAGAACAGATATGTTTGTTTACGATGGATCGAAAATTGTGTTATATAGGCTTGATAAAAACTTCGTTTAGACTGGTGGCTATTCGTGGTCGAGAGGTCTAAGACGTTACCAGATCAAATGGTAGCTTCCCCTATATAGATAGGGGTCGCAGGTTTCGTAATAAACATTTGTCTTAAATAATCAGGCCGGTAGAAATAAATATATAATACTGTTTCATTAAAAACAGAATATCTACTTAAATACGTATATAGTATATATTATATGTATTTAATTTCTATTATAATAAAATAAGTTGTGCATTTATGTGTGTATCTTATTTCCCTCATCTCCTTTGGATTATTACTTTTACTTATGTCTTAATGTAATATACTCAATAGTAGGTCCATCAAATTATATGTTGCCGTCAATTTAGACGGCATATTTCACACACACACACACACACACACACACACACACACACACACACACACACACAGGTATATATATATATGTGTGTGTGTGTGTGTGTGTGTATATGTATATATATATATACATATATATATATATATATATATATATATATATATATATATATATTGATTGTTTAATTACTTAATTTTTGGTCATAATAAAATTAGACCAGTACACATTTGTATTAATAAGTGTTCAATACAATTATATTGTAGAACTTTTCAATATTTTCCATTTGATAACGAGTTATTACACGACCTAGGTTTCTACCATGAGTGGTGTCTTCAGGAAATTTGCAATATATATATATATATATATATATATATATATATATATATATATATATATATATATCCGAATGAATAAGGAACGAAGAAAAAACATTTTTACACCGTCAAAAACATTAATTCAAAACAGGGCTCAATATATAATATATAGAGCTGTGAATATTTATTCTAAGTTGTATTTTAGAACATGTACAACTTTTTTATATATCCACTACAAATCGTGCATTTGCTTTGATATTAATTGAGAATAAATATAAACACACACACACACACACACATACACACATATATATATATATGAAACTCTCTTTAAAAATGACAGACAAGTTGCTATGTTTAAGTTTTTATATCATTTTTCCTGTGTTCTTATAATATTTGTTTTCAGAATATTAATTATACGAAAACTGACTGTATGTTTTATTTGTCTAAACACTTTCGGATATGCTTTTATCCATTATTAAGGATTAATTTTATTTTAATTTAACTGGATTTATAGAAGTTTTTTTTGCATGTATGTAGAGTTATAAGAACTTTTTTTCCAGTCACTGACAGCTCATTGTGGCCATGTTCATACCTCTTTTAAATAATAATGCTTCAATTATATCCAGCCTTTTTAACATGTGGACGATGCTATTACATAGAAGAGAACAGATAAACAGAATTAAATCAATATCAGGGCTTGAAATTTATATATCTAAATAGCAAAAATTGTTCAAATAACCACTGTAGTGTATTAATTTACATGTAGCTAGGTTTATGTATAGTTATTGAATAATTCTTTACCAGAAAATTTGCAACAATTTTTAGTTAAGTAAAAAAATATTTTCTTTTTTTCAGAATCAATTTGATCCAAGGCTTCAACTGACATATGAAAACAATTGTGTATGCAACTAAAACTAGTTCATTAGAAGATTTGAAAGCTAAAATAACTAATGTGATTTCAGGCATTACTGTAAATCAGTTGTCAGATGTTTTCCGCCAACTTTAAAATCGTATTACTCTTTGTATTGCTAATGATGAAGGACATGTGGAACTTAAATAAAATTTCAATAAAACTATAAATCATATAGACTTAATTCTTTCTAATTTCTTTCTACAAATTATTTCTATCGCAAATGCAAATAACGTTACAAATTTTTTAAAGTGCGCACGAACTTTATGGACATTCTGCATATACAAGTTAGAGATGCATTGTGGATAGTCCGTTTCGACACTTGCATTCAAACGGTTATTTTGGTGAGCGGTAAGGGCTGTGCTTCGAACTATTCTAGAAGCCATTGTGTGGGAATCATTGTAGATAGGAATGTAAGTTTTAACTATAGTGCTGTTAAGTTTTTTAAATTTATTATTGATTGTTTTATTGTTAGTTATTATTACTACATTTTCTTTTGATTATATGAGCGTACTTACTTTGTTAATTTGTTTATTCATTTAGTTTATTTACTTATTTGTTTGGAAATTTTTAGTTTTAATCAATAGTCTGTCAAGCGATTATTGTTTTGTAGCGTTTTTGGCTATTAGAGAAAAAATGTCAGTGGTGGACCAAGAGATATATTTTGAAACAATGAAAACAGTAATAATAAAGTTTGAGTTTGAGTTTTGTTTAAGGGCATATCATCACCTCTGTGGGTTATTTAATGCCAAAAAGGTGGGGTTTTAAGTTATTTTTTTAATATTCAGTTATAGTGAAAAGGTTGATTTAGTCAGATTTTAATGAAATTGTTTGTTTTCATTCTTTCTTATTTTAGAAAACTGAAAATGTCTTCTAGTTTTGTATTAAAAAATATTTTACTAAGAATTCTGTCCTTCAAAAATGTGTTATGGCAATAATTGTTTCTTCAAAAATGTATTGTTGGTAATACTTTTCCTTCAAAAATGTATATTTTTCTATAAAGTTTACTTTTATGTATGTATTTTTATAAAAGTCTATTTTTATACTTTCACAGTTTTTTAATCCCAGTTTAGGAGTTAACTATTTGCCCGTAGCTGGGACCCTAACAGGTGCTAGTTCTCCGGGTCACGGCTATTAAGTGGTGGTTCCCAATCAGAGGACTTGCTGCCGGATGCAGCTTACCGTCATGCCCAGGACCAAGTTATAATGGAAAAATCGATAATAAACATCAATATATTTAAAATAGCTTACATTTAAACGGTATTGGTAATGTAGTGTGGAATTAATTTAAGCAATGGGTTAACATACATAGCATATTTAAAATGTCCACCGTTTTGGGGCGTTTAACTGTATCCGAAACAAAAGTCGACATACTGAAACATAGGGTAAAAGCTTGTTCCAACAAAGCGATTTTCCTCTATGGTAGGCGTTTTCAGGTCGGAATAAGAATCAAGAAAATGCTTTGTAATTTGTGTGGAAGAGTAATAAATACCTTAATAAGATACTACTTGTCAATCAGACCACCAATTGACATCAACGAAAAGTCTTCAAAATGGGAAATAAGAAAAATGACTAAAAGTCCTCAAAATGGGAAATAAGAAAATTGACTAAAAGTCTTCAAAATGGGAAATAAGAAAATTGACTAAAAGTTTTCAAAATGGGAAATAAGAAAATTGACTAAAAGTCTTCAAAATGGGAAATAAGAAAATTGACTAAAAGTCTTCAAAATGGGAAATAAGAAAACTGACTAAAAGTCTTCAAAATGGGAAATAAGAAAACTGACTAAAAGTCTTCAAAATGGGAAATAAGAAAAAATCAACATCCAAACAGGACTGATTCACTTGCTTGTAGAAATTGAATAGAAAGCAAAAGTTGATATTGCCTGTATGCTCCAGCCACTTTCTCACGGTCGGATTTTGGCTTCCCTCTGTGTATTCTACAAATATTTTTACGGTTTCTGTTCCAACAAACTTAAGTCACTGGTGCGCCCTCCACAAGAATTTACTCCTGCAACCAGACTGGCAACAAGGTCCCATCCATTTACAGTTAGATCAACCAAATGCAGCCGATAATTCTATTCCATCAGATTCTTTGCTTGTACTTCCCGCCTGTAGAACTCCTTTCCCGACGGCTACAACCTCCAGGAATTTAAATGTCAATTTTCATCTCTTATCTACTTGACTCCAATCCTTTCCTCATCACCCCGTATATCTTGTTCTTTTCCTTTCTCTCTACCATCGCAAATGTCTTCACACCTGTGTTCCCATCCTTCTCTTGCCCTTTCTCTTTCACCCACTTGTAGCTGGTTCGTCTTTGTCTTCACTCCCCTCCTGCCTAATACTTAACCTCTCTTATGTAATTCCAGTCCTTTCGACATCACCCCGTGTATCTTGTTCTTTTCCTTTCTCTCTACCTTCGTAACTGTCTTCACTCCTGTGTTCACATCCTTCTCTTGCCCTTTCTCTTTCACCCCCTTGTAGCTGGTTCGTCTTTGTCTTCACTCCCCTCCTGCCTAATACTTAACCTCTCTTATGTAATTCCAGTCCTTTCGACATCACCCCGTGTATCTTGTTCTTTTCCTTTCTCTCTACCTTCGTAACCGTCTTCACTCCTGTGTTCACATCCTTCTCTTGCCCTTTCTCTTTCACCCCCTTGTAGCTGGTTCGTCTTTGTCTTCACTCTCCTCCTGCCTAATACTTAACCTCTCTTATGTAATTCCAGTCATTTCTACATCACCCCGTGTATCTTGTTCTTTTCCTTTCTCTCTACCTTCGTAACTGTCTTCACACCTGTGTTCACATCCTTCTCTTGCCCGTTTTCTGACATCCCCTTTAACTCGTTCGTCTTTCTGTTCACACGCTTCCTGTCTAAACTTTTACTCTTATGTAGCCTCCTGCGTTTCAATGGCGGTACCACCTTGCTTGGGGTGAAACGATTAAAAAAATGCAAGAAATTCATGGACTTGGTTGTGACTCATTTGGGCTTTTGGAATACAGATTATTTTGAACTAGCCAAAAGTAGAATAGACAACATCGAGTCGGAATTGCAATACGCAAATTCCCAGATTGTAATAATCAATATCTTAACACCCGTCAAAAAGACTGATAAATGCTGAAATTATTGTCCATGGCTAATATCAGTTTATGGATGAACTGAAGAAAGTACTATCTCTGAAAAATAAAAGTTCTACACAAGATTACGTTGAATTTGTATAGTAGAACCCCCAACCACACACCCATCCTGAAAACTGGGAGTTAACGGGGATTTTAATGCTACTGATGTCAGCACTTCCGGTCTCACTAGAGAATGCTGGGAGCAAAATATATCGAGCGAAAGTTTGAATGAATTTTTGAGTTTACCACGTGTCGTGCTGCCTTTGCACTGGTTTGAATGTTCAGTGGCCTGTCGCATATAATTTATCATTCTGTCTTGAGTGCATTTAAGGAACTAGGAGCGGACTAACAATCTTTTTTATGTACCATGTCCTTTCAGGACCTTGGCGATCATGGATTTCCACATCTCCCTATCCCTGGTGGCTCTTAGCACGCTTTCTCCTGTTGCACCATGCAATGCTCGTTCCGTCATCCACCTGCTCAGGCCCTTCAAAGAAGTTATCCGCTACCTTCCCCTGTCTCTTTTTCCCTCTATCTCGCCTGTCAGTATCAGGTTCTCCAAGCCCACCTTCCTCATTGCATGTCCCAAGAACATCAGTTGTCTCTTCCTGATGCTTACTATTACTTTTCTTTTCGTTGCTATTCTTTCCAAAACCTCATCATTGCTCACATGCTCTGTCCATCCTCAGCATCCTTCTGTAGGACCACATTTCCACTGCTTCAAGTTTTTCTTTCATCTTTGGTGATATTGTCCAGCATTTACTGCCATATTGAATAACAGTCATCATATAGCAATCCAGAACTCTTTTCTTTTTCTCTCATTATTTGACTTTGTTTCTGGAATGCGTCATTGGCCATGCCAATTCGCTATCGGATCTCAGAGTTTCATTTTCCGTCTTCTGTTAGAATACTTCCCAAATATTTATATTTTTTACTTGCTGGATTTTTAATATACCCCACCTGAATTTGGCATTTTAGGCTCCTCTTGTTGTTGATGTCCATTCATTCGGTTTTCTTGTATTTCTTTTGAATTCTTTTCTTTCTACTTTCTTCAGCTATCTTCTATAGGAGGTCTTGTAGTTTCTCTTTCGTTTTTTCTATCAGAATGTATAATCTGTGTCTCATATATTGTTCAAACTTTGGCCGCCGATGACGAATCTTGGCATGACTTCTAGGGCTCCCAGAATAGTCTCGCTGTACGAGTTCAATAGATCTGGTGAAAAGACGCATCCTTGTCTTACGTTCCTATCTTTGTATATCTGCTGAATTCGTTTCCTCTCTGTATGCAGGCGGTTTGCGGCCAGTAGAAGTTTTGAATACGATAATGTATTTCCAAAATATGTCGTTGAGTATTTCTACTAATACTTTGAACCTACTGATTAGAAAATTAAGAAGTTGTTAAATATCTAAGGAATAAAAAGGAATCGCTTGACATTGAGGTTGAACTTTTGAAAATAGCTTACTTTAAACCCGAAATTAATAACAAATTTCTAATCAGTAGGTTCAAAGTATTAGTAGAAATACTCAACAACTTCGACATATTTTGGAAATGAGAAATGCGTCCTTATTTCTACTCCAACAGCTTCTTTTCTCGCCTGTTAAATTATCTTCTATATACTTGATTCCCCGACAGCTACAATCTCCAGGAATTTAAATGTAAGGTCAATAAACACCTCCTAACACACTAACTCGCATCCATTCTCTCAAACACTCTTCCCATCTACCCAGCCCTCATCCTCGGTATCCCGTCTATCACCCTCCTGACATTTCCTATATCTAACCACTCTTTCTCCTCACCTTCCCCTATGTAACCCCTTGCGCAATAGTGGCAGTGGAATGCCTTGCTTGGGGTGAAATGATTAAAACAAAAACTATTTTTCTCAGGTGTGTCACTGTCAGCCGATAGAGTTTGAGTAACTGCATATCGACCTCTGTGGATACAGCGATACTGATCTGTCTACAGAGGACTATATGTATATATATATATATATATATTGAAATTGGTTACTTCTTTATTAGGGGACGGCATTAGTTTTGACATCCCTACAGTAATGGGGATTTGAATACGCATTAATTAGAAACCACATTCCATGCCACAAATGCATCAATCTAAATAACAGCCGGACTGCAGAATATTATCTGTCTGGTGTGGCCACTAATACGGAAACCTTTTAAATCTGATAGGATTAAATCAAGGATGAAATGAGATCCTTAGTCTTGTTAATCCCTTCATAGATTATGCTCTGCTCATTTATAAATACAGATATGATGAGACGGGCACTGATACCCCATAGATCCTAAACAAATCTACCAATAGAAAACAACGATCTTGCTTTTCTTCCTGAGGACAATCTTTTGATTATTGGCTATGCTGATGATATAGGTAGTCACTGTTAGGATAAAAATGATCTGGAACAAAATACCAACATCCTCTCTCAAGTGTTCTATGAGATGGGGCACAAGAGAAACTAGGATCTGGAATTAGGATGAAAGCAATGACGGTAACAATCTTGAGTCTATCATAACATCCCTAATATAGAATTAGAAATACTGAACAACTTCGGTGTATCGATGAGTTATATAGGTGATAAGGAAATCGCACACGGAATTAGCTGCACCTGGTGTAGTTTCTTACCACAACGCAAATTGATATGCAATCGAAACATCAATCTGAAATTTCGAGTCATGGGGAGGCTTTCATATGGTGCCTTACCCGTTCCGAACTCTTAAAATGTTAGCTCTATACAGCCGCTTCCTAAGATCAATGACGAAAAAAGTACTTTGAACAAATAATGATTGAGGTTCTTAGCAATGATCATCCTTCTTTGATAATTGTGGACTAAAAAACACGAGCAAATATCAGCACTAAATAAAAGAAGCCATTTCACTTGAGGACTACCAAAGGCGGCAACAAATAAAATGGATAGCACATGTTCCTCCAAGAGAAAATAATAACATAATCATGAAGTTAATATTCCACAACACTTCAAATAAAACGTTAGGATGGAAATCCACATCACTACTGGAAATGACGATAGCACTTATGTTCAACGAGTGCCAAATATTTTCTTGGAGGGAAACGGCTAATATTAGGTTGTCCCAAAAGTTCGTAAACACTTGCAAAAAATTGAAATTTTACTCGCTAATGCTACCAGAAAACACTTGCAAAAAATTGAAATTTTACTCGCAAAACCAACAAACATTATTGCTCAAAATAAAGACCATCATATTCCAAGATTTTCTGCCATCGATCTGCAAGCTTTCGGATCTGGTCAAAGTACCATTCAGCCGGCTTCAAATCAGACGAGTCGAATCGGCGGCCGTTCAGAAAGTGTTGCATTGAGCGGAAAAGGCTGTAATCTGATGGAGCACAGTCAGAACTGTAGGCTGGATATGGTAGAACCTCAACGTCGTCCAGCTCTTCAAACTTGTCTTTGGTCTTCCTGGCCGTGTGTAGCTTGGCATTGTCCTGCTGCATCAAAGCGCGCTTTCGGGTGATCAGAGCCGGGTACTTTTGCTTCAACTTTTCGTAGACCCACTCAAGTTGCTGACGGTAAAGTTCGGCACTGTTGGCACAACCATTCGGAACCAACTCAAAAGGCACGATTCCTTAAAATCTTCCCCATACGCACAACGTGACTTTCTTGCCGAATCGATCTTATTTGGGAATTGACGGTGTCTCTTGCCCTTTCTGATCCCATCGCTTGTCTCGATTGTGCTGGACCAGATAGATCAATTTCACAAGTGTTTACGAACTTTTGGGACAACCTAATATTACCACTACAATTACGGCCCCAAAGTTGTTGTTTTTTTTTGTTTTTGTACTAAATGTATTAATAACGTGATAGATCTTTGATTATTTTTTTCTATTGGTTCGTGTATCGCATCATTCTGATATTGATTTTGCGCTGATTTTTGATGTTATGTATGAGTCCGGTCGGAGGTCGATCGCGAAGTATGTTGAGATCAGTGCCCTTAATTTGTAATTTGTTTAAAGAGAATTCTTGTTATCTTATCCGACTGGTATTTACTGTCGGAATTGTGGTCAGGGATTTAAAAGTCAGTGTCTTTTTCTCTATTTTTTTTTGTCTCATCGCCCATTTTACACGGTAAAATAATCTACCATATACTTGTATAGTAAATATTTGGAAGCATACAGCGATGGGTAAATTATGCTTTATAGGGTACTTTTCCCAACTTGATAAATTTGAGATGACCAATGGGATAAAAAAGTAAAAACAATTTTATATTAGGTGTATGGTTAGGTCTTGAAGGTTGTCACCATGAGTTTAGTAAAATAAAGGAAGGAAAAGAAGTTTGGGGGTATTACCTATAGATTATATATTAATATTTCAAGAATCTTCAGAATAGAAGAGAAGCGTGTGTCTGTCCGAGTGAGTCCGTGAATTTCAATGAATTGTCATTCCTAGCTGCTGCAGCTGCCATTAATTGTAGCGAGTGCCTCTGTGTGTGTGTGTGTGTGTGTGTGTGTGTGTGTGTGTGTGTGTGTGTGTGCTGGAGCATGTATGTGCGTGCGTGTGTGTGTGTGTATGTGTGTGTGTGCTGGAGCATGTGTGTGTGTGTGTGTGTGTGTGTGTGTGTGTGTGTGAGTGTGTGTGCTGGAGCTTGTATGTGCGTGTGTGTTTATGTTATATATATGTGTGACTGACAGTTGGGAACTTTTTCTGGTCTGATAATATCAGTCTGCTTTAATGTGTGGTTTATCTAAATATGTGTGATTGACATTTGCCAGAGTTGAAAAGGAATTTTTTTTAATCATTTCATCCCAAGCAAGGCATTCCACTGCCACTATTGCGCAGGGGGTTACATAGGGGAAAGTGCTAAGAAAGCGTGGTTAGTTATAGGAAATATCGGAAGGACGGTGGTAGACGGATGAGGATACCGAGGATGGGGGTTGGGTAGATGGGTAGAGCCTTTGAAGGAATGGATGCGAGTTATTGTGATATATGTCTATTGACCTTACATATAAATTCCTGGAGATTGTAGCTGTCGGGGAAGCAAGTATATGGAAGAGAATTCCACAGGCGAGAAGTGAGAGAAACGAAGCTGTTCGAGTAGAAATTGCGGTTACATTTTATGTTTCACTGTAAAAGGGTGGGACCTAGTTGCTAGTCTAGTATCTCTTGCAAATTCATACCTAGGGGGATCAAGTAAACTAAGTTTATCGGAGTAGAAGCCGTGAGAGTATTTATAGAAGAGGCATAGGGAAGCCACATCACGCCGGTGAAAGAGTGACTGCAGCCAGGCTGCCAAGTCGGCATCGATCACATTACAGATTCTCCGTTGTATTTTCTCAAGGACATTGAGGAGAATAGCAGGGGCAGGCGACCAGATGGGGCAGCAGTATTCATTACACGGGCGGATGGTAGATTTATAAATGTGAAGGATGGAGTCAGGCGGGAAAAACGTCCGGGCCCTGCACAGAGAACTGACTTTCATAGCAGCGGATTTAGCAATGGATTCCATATAGTCATTCCACTTGAGGTCCACTGAGAGTGTGAGGCCAAGGAGGCGTACCGTTTTACTCTCGAAGAGGCAGGCCCGTTCCATTTTAATGGGAGGTAGGAGCGATTGTCTACTATGGTTAATTGATAGCAGCTTCGTTTTGGAAGCATTAAATTTTACGAGCCATTTCTTACCCCAGTCTACCACGGATTGGAGGTCATTTTCAAGCTTAGCAGCGAGGTTTGCTTTATCGCCCACACCGGAGTTTTGATCGAGACTTGAGTAAACCGTGGTATCATCGGCATACATGCCTATTTGGGATCGTATAGCATCGGGGAGATCGTTAATGTAGATCAGAAAGAGCGTAGGACTTAGGATAGAGCCTTTAGATACACCCGCGTTCGTATGGCAGTTTTGGGAGGCATGTCCGTTTAATACTACTTTCAATGTGCGATTAGAGAGGAATTCTCCGAAGTTTGCTTAGAAGAACAGCATGCCAGACTCTGTCGAACGCTTTGGAAATATCCAAGACAACGGTTCCAAATTCGCCATTCTTGTCGAGAGCCTGGTATATATACACAGTGATGGTCGTTAGTATATTAGCAGTAGACCGGGTGAAACGGAAACCATACTTTTTGTCCGAGAGGAGGCTGTTGGTTGTGAGATGCTGGACCACCTCGGCGTTGATAATGGCTTCGAACACTTTGCCAAAGATTGGAAGGAGGCTGATAGGGCGGTAATTAGCGAGGTCCGAGTGTTCTCCAGTGTTCTTAAATATAGGAACTACAGAGGAAGACTTCCAACAGGCAGGAAAGCAGGAAGCAGATAGACAGGAGTTGTAGAGTTTAGAGAGGACAGAGGAGAGTTCAGGGGCACATTTCTTCAAGACTATGATTGGAATTCCATCCCCTCTGCTCGTTTTGTGGGGGGCAAATTTAAAGATTATGTTAGAGACTAGCGAGGGCTAATGTGGACGTCATTCAGTTGAGCCTCAGTTCTAGGTGGGAAGTCGGGTGTAGGTACAGCAAAAGATTTTTTATTACTGTTGTTTTATCTACCTGCTTTATTTCGTGGTGTGTGCGTGTCCGTGACTGTGTCATGTGTGCGTGTTTATGTGCGTATACTTCTTTAATTCATTTTACTTTATTTTGTATGTGTGTGTGTGTGTGTGTGTGTGTGTGTGTGTGTGTGTGTGTATTTTTGCGGGGAAAACAGCATAGCGTAATGAAAAAGGCCACAAACTTAATGGAACCAAATTTCTATCGTTGATGTTATTATTAAGATGATCGTCCAGATTATTTATTTTTTAATTTTTTATAGAATTGTTATTATTATCATTTCGTTTTTTTATTAATTAGTTTAATCCTTTCTAACAAACAGCATAGCGTGATGAAAAAGGCCACAAACCTACTGAAAATGAAGTTTTATCGCCAACACGTTTATGTTATGCTTCAAGCAAATTATAAATTTTTACTAATTATATATTAAATTAAAATTATCAGGTTGGTTGTTTTATGGCATATCAACCTCGGTGGGTCATTTATTGCCAACTAAATTTTATTTATTTATTTTTCTTTCAACAATTTATTGCTGTTTTTATATAAGTTTTGTGTCTATCAATACTTTTTTCTTTTCGAGTATCAATCTTCATTGGGATTTGTTTGTAAGGGCAGGGTCCCCAAGCGCTACCCTGTTATTTAACTGGAGGGAGGGTGAGATTAATAGCTTTCTCAAGGGTACCAGTGCTTAAGTGAATGCAGGGTATTCAACTGGAATTCGAACTCGGCTCACAGATTTCTCTTTCCGGGCCGATATCTACTGCACCACATCCGTCAGTAAACGCTTAGAGCACCTGGTATTCCCAAGCGGTCACCCATCTAAGTACTGACCAGGGTCAACGTTGCTTAACTTTGGTGATCGAGCGAGAACCTGTGTATTGAACGTGATATGGCCGTAAGCCAAACCTATCCGGATATCACTTCTTAATTTTTCTGTCAACGTTGTTCTGGCATTTCCGTGTCGGATTTATATTAAAAAAATATATGTTAATTTGTCTTAAAAACAATATGAATGGTTATGGGCCTCTATAAAACTGTAGAAAATACCAAAATATTCCTTGTTTACAGGGATATTTATATATTTAATCTCGGAATGAGACCGAGTTGTTTTTATTTAACCACTTGTTTATTTTTATTTGTTTCTTTGTTTTTAATATCGGTTCTTTGCACATCTTTGAATATTTTTAAGGTAGCATATTTTGAAATACATTTTACTACTTAAAATCACCTTTGATAATATTCAATTGCCCTCAATTTTCAGTTCAGTTGTTTATTTCCCAACCAACAGTTGAAATCAACAACCGGTGGGCAATGTCGCTCAAGTTGGGAAACCCTGTTTTAAAGTGTTGTTGTTCAATAGATTCCTACTTTGTTCATTTAAAATATCGACGATCATCACAAAAATAATAATAGCGCAATTCAGTATAGAAGTACTAATAGAGAAAAACAGATTTACACGGAATGGCCTCATTTCGAAATTCATCATACATTAACTGCCTCAGTAAAAAAAAGATAAACTTTTGGCCGTAATATCTAATAAAATTATTTCTTACTGCTCCCACAGAACTCGGACAATTACAGATTTCCATATCTCATAACTGAGCTTAAAACGCCATTTTTACTATATTTCACCCATACAAAGCCTAAGAGCTATTCAAGGTCACGGGTTATTTATTTAGGATTTCGCGAAAAAAAAGTTGTATAGTGGGTTATCCGTTCTAGTGAAACGTATTTGTGTGTTGAAATCAGATTAACTGAATTTGGCCTCGTTAGTAGATAGCCCACTATAAGGGGGGTATAAACAAGAAAATCAAATTGAGTATAGAAACAACATTTATATATGCACAGATATCAATTAATTTTTGTTTTTTTACAAATAAAGTAATGTCTTTGGGATGGGTTCCAAGGACGTTAAAATATTCATAGCAGTAAATGCTGAAAAAGAGTTTATGCGTATGTATGTGTGAGAGTTTGTCAGTTAGGAATGTTTTTGATGTCTCCGCTCCGTTAATCGGGTAAGTAACTCAGAGGACAGCAAAGGAGAAGATGAGAGAGAAAAGGAGGTGAGCGTAGTGTGGTCGCTTGACAAGGTCAAGGGACGTGCTAATTATGCTCGTACTTTCTCAACTGGCGATGCTTCCTGTGTCGGTTTTTTATTTCGTCTTTGAGCGTCCCAGCAAGTCATTTGGGAATTCACACCCGTATTTAATTCTGGGCTTCCCATTGAACGATAAACAAAATTCGCGTAGGCTCGCGCAAAGAAATTTGATATTTATTAATTTTTGGTTTTCTGTAGAAACATATGCGTGGAGCCGGATGCGCAAAGACCAGTTTTGGTCATTTGCTTTCTGAATCTATGAGGGCAAACATCCGGTTCCTCGCTTTGCTCGGTATCACCACAGTAGCATTTTTTGGATTAAAAACACTGTATCGGCGGGTGGCTTAGACGATGTTACTCAGGTGGAGGATGAAAGAACCAATTAAAAGAATTCGAGATAATAAGGGTTGCTCGTACATAAGCTGAAATTCGTATCCTTAATTTTTATAGCCTTGCTGTCACACTATACCACTAAGAAAACACCACTAAGGTAATTAGGTGTGACATATAAGTACGATTGTAGGAGGAGACATAAAAGTAAATGCGCTTAATATTAACGTTTTAACTTTGTTAGTCTAAGAATGGTTTTTACTTTGACGAGAATGTACCTTTAAAATAGTAGCAAAAACCAACAAATATAAAATCTGAATTGTCTTAATTTGTTTTGGCTACCTTTCTGGGCCAAGTTAAGCTGGTTCTAAACATCAATTTACAAGGTTCCATTTAACCTTCCTAGCAGCCATAATTGATTTGTTTTAGTTTTTTTTTTTTAACAGAAAACGGCTTCTTTTTATTGAGACCAATGAGACTGAATTCTGTTTAGTACAAAAATTCTACGTACAGAAACATCAACAGGGTAGTCAATTCTTTTGGCAGAAAAAATAGTTTGGTTGCAAGAGACATTTAATTTAGTAACAGAATACAAGGATATAAAATTTAAAATACATTAATTTGATTTTACTTTTCTGCTTGGTTAAGCTAAACTGCTTCTAAACACCATCGTACAGCGTTTTATTTACTCTTCTTTGCGGCCACAATTCCTTCGCTTTTTTTTAAGGAAATAATGGCTATCTCTTCAAATCAGGACAATTGAGTTCCGTTGAAATGCAAATAGAGAAACAAAAATATTCGCAAAGATACAACAACCGGCAGTTAAATCTTTTGGTAGGAAAAGTTTGGCTGTAAGAGACACTTAAATTAGTTGAAGAAAATAAGAAGCGAAATACGAAGTCTGAACAGCTGTTCTACTGTGTTATTTGATCTTCATGTCTAATTTCATGAATATGGGACTGGAGTAGTAGTGGACGATGCAAGAATAGAAATTTATGAACAAATTGCGAATTACGGTTAAATCTGTCAGTGTTTAGTTGGTACTGTTATTTATGGGAATGGTATGGATATATTTATTCACTCCCTGCCTATAGATTAAGTATCAGAGCCGAGTGAACCCTTAATCGTAATGGGTAAAAGTTCATTTTATAGACGAGAAGAATAACTGTTAATTCAATACCCAGCCTCAGAAAGTGATTTTCTAAGCGCAGCTTAGATGTGGGACAAGGCTAAAATTATGTAGCACCCAGTGAGGATCAAACTCCCTACTCAGTTGCAATGGTTCTAGCGAGACAAGCTTGCTAACTATTACACCACCTCGAGGTGCCCAACTAGCCTGAGAAGGAGTGAGTTACGTCAATGCATTGTTCCCTAGATGTACCCGTGGCTGCACCAAATTTTACGCCCTAAATAACTACACAAAGGTATACAATAAATCCATATCCACTTTCGGCATCATTCGGGCAGTGTCGTTATTATCAGCATAGAAAATGAATTCGGCGAGTCGATTTCGAATTCCCTTCTAGTATGTCCCATTGAATGTAGTATTAATGTCATTGAAAAAGACATTAATCCATCTGTGTCTATATTTCTGAGATGCGGTAGTATTTACAGTATTTAATGACACATGGCCCAGTGTCTATAGACGTTGGGTAGTTCCTATGACTTGACCTAAAGAGTTGTGAGTTCAATACCAGACTACAGCAGTGGTGAACAAGTAACTTACAGGGTTAGAGGGAGATAACTCATGACTACCAGAAGAGGCTCTAGGCAAAGAATAAGAATGATACACCCCAGTGATTGTATTAAAGGGATCGGTTTGAAATTCCTAGCACCTGAAGAAGGCCGGAGCGTACAACCGCCGAAACATCGTACAAAGGGCAACAAAGATGAAGAGAATAGTCCTAATAATGTAAATACTGTACATGAATCTGTCTAGTTTTCCCTGAATGAAGTGGTAGGATAGACTGTTCTCTCTAGTCTTGGCTGACAGTCTTCAAGTAAAATACAATTTAATACAAAGGCGTAGACAAAACAATGAAAATCCCAATGCTACATGAGGCCATGTCAATTCGCAAATAATAAAGAAATATTCTTTTTCAGATGGATACGACAATGCAAACGTCTATTGTATAACTCTGTAGGAGTAATGACGATTCAGAAATCATGATGAAAAGTTGTTTTTTTTTTTAGGTGAGTAAAAAAAAATACGCTAAGTGTCTCGAGATGCCATGTCAATTCACGAATGATAAATATGTGTTCACTTTCAGAATTTTAAGACAATGCCAACCACTACACTATCGGTCTGTAGTAATAAAGACAATCTAAACTTATTTATAAATGGAACTTTGTCTATCTGTGTGTGTCTGTGTGTGTGTGTGTCTGTGTCTGTGTGTGTGTGTCCGTTACCTATAGACACCGAAACGGCTGAAACGATTTTCTTGAAAATTTACACAGTTGTACTATAAGCGTCTGTGAGTGTTCTTAGCTAGGTTTTGTGTCGAAGTACCCCCGATAAATATCGAAAATCGATAATCGAGAAAATCGGGTTATAGAAGGAGTGGTCCGATTTTAATCAAATTTGATATACTCATAGACTAAGACATAAGAAACGATATTCAGAAGTTTAAAGTTTGCAGTTCTTACAATAGTGCAGAAAATCGATAATATATATATATAAAAGGCAAGATGTTTGTGTGTGTGTCTGTTTATCTGCCTGTATGTCTGTATTTTTTCAGCTCTTTTATTTTAGTTTTTGCTTTGAGTTTGGCTCTAAGTAGGTATAATTGTAGTTCTTAGTCTCAGCCATGATACCATTTACTCAGAGGACTTATTTAGCCTTCAAAATTAACCCTCTAGGGCCATTCGTATCACATTTGATACAGTATGAAAACAAGCCTTGAAAGAAATATTTTCCTGAAAAAATGTTTAAGAGAAATATTTTATAAATTTCAAATGAAAGCAGTACTGACTGCTCAGCCAATGAATACCAAATGTTTCCTTATAGGGAAATACCAAATGTTTCCTGATAGGGAAATACTGTATCAAATATGATACGAATGGCCCTAGAGGGTTAAGTTTACGGCGAACAAAACTTATTTGATACCATGAAATCAAAATTTGACTTACATCAATTCATTTTTCTTTCAGTCTACGGTTTTGCTTTAACTGGAAACAACTATTGCTTTTTAGTCTTTCGTGCCAATGTCCAAAGAGTGAGCTCCAGGGCCATGGATTAGTTTTAAAGCTTTTATTACACCCGAGAAACGACGGGTTATACTGCTAGTTCATAAATAAAATGACTTTTTTAATGAATGTAACAATGAAAAAATACTACTTTACTTGTCCCTAGGGGCCCTGCTATGTCACAAAAAATAATTAATTTCTTTCAGATGTTTTCGTCTGAATTTGTTTTGACGACAAATATTAAATAACTAGCAAAACTGTTCTCTCTGGATTCGGCTTTCTGCAATTATTGTAAAGTGAAATTGATACATTCAAAACCGCTGAGACCACTATGTTATCCACTGTATTATCTGTCTAAAGAAGTCATGTAAAATTCATAGATATAAACAACAGACTGCCTAGCCGAGGCCGTCGCTATATATTACCAAGGCCGAAGCGATGAAATGTGACGTCACGGTAGTAGAGTCATGAATTAGCGTAGCAGCCGTGTCTCTCACTTCATGATAATATTGATAATCACAAAGTCGTTTTTTTTAATAAAGATTTTAAAACTTTTTAAAATGTAACAGAAAAAAAAAGAAAGTCACATGTTTTTTATTTATGCTGGTTTTATGAATTTTAATTAAAATTAAGAAGAACAATAATTAATAAGAAAATATAAACATTATTGTTGACTACTGACTGTCGGTCGTGTTTGTAAATAAACACAGTTTTAAAAACAAAACTTTTCGTTTATTCGTCTAAATTCTAAAAATTTAACAAACACTGCTTAAATTTTCATATTTTTAATTTATGAAAAATCACAATCACTTGTTTTAATTGCAAGAATTTTTAAATCAGAATCGCTCAAATATAGCAATCAAGCAACCATTAGAATTTAGGAACAAACAAGAAGCAACAATAAATAAGCAAATTAATTAAAAATATTAAAAAATGCAACAATTTAAATTCAAGCAAATTAATTCAAACTAAATAAGTTTAAGTTACTGTTTTTTTTTAAATCAAGCTTATAAAAGTTTTTTTATGTCTCAAAATTCAGTTGAATGTTTGAAGTTTCCTTTTTTTACTTAACTTCTTACAAGTAATATTATTTTCCTTGCTACAAAAAATATTTAATAATGCATTAGAAGAGGTTCAGATAATCATTTTTTCAATGCTGTGACCTTCACCACATGAGTCAACATGAAAAAGAAGTTCATCATTAGCCAAAACATCCAATGTTATGTACATAAACAATTTTCTTTGATTCATTGAATGAAGAAAAGAAGGATTCTTTACAAGTTTATTAATAACAATATAATTGTATAGTACTAAATTTGTTGTTACATCATTGGGATATAACAGAGAGAGAACCTCTATTAATTCCTTGAAAATAACTGTTTATATCAGGAAGCATATCAACTCTTCCTGACACTAAACTTTTACAACTATAAAATTTCATTTTTTTTAACGGCATAACAGCAATAAATAATTTTTATGAATCGAACGAATTAACGATAGGATAGCTAAATCTGAAATAGATTTTTAAAAACGTCTTGAGAACTTTTAATCCAATAGATTTATTAATATCAACAAATTGTCTTTAGGGAAATTCTGCTAAAAAACAACGGAGTTCGAATTTTAAAATAATATTTTGAAATATTTTGATTGAATCCATTGTTAATTCTACTGGATGAAATAAAAAGATAAATTTTTACCTTTAAAAAAAATACACCTAAAAATCCTAGGATATTTGGTAATTCAATTACATTTTTAAAATATTTTAATTGTAAAAAATGAAAAAAAAAGTAAAAATTAATGTTTCTATTTCATTTATGATGTTAAACTGTTTATAAAAAATCATTTTTTTGCAAAACTCTTTTTTGGTTAACGTTTTACTTATTAATTAATTTTTTTAAGGATTAAAAATCCCTAAACCAACTATAAAAGATTTATTCTTCAGTTAAAATTCTAATTGTTTTATTTCCAATTTTTTCTATGGATTAATATCGATAATTAACTTCAAATTATCACAAATAGGAAAAAAATGTTTAGAAAATATTTTTTGAGGGTGTTCATTTTGTGCTAAATATTTTCTAAAAATTAAATATTTTAAAAATTAGGTTTTAAAATTCAAGTGTGGTGTGATTTAGGCCTGTATGTTTCAAATAAATTCAAAAATTATTTAGAAATAATAGTTTTAAACAAAGTTTAAAACATCATTTTCATGTTTTAATTTTCGGTAATAGTGATTTCTTGACTTTTGCAAGAAATAATTTCACGGAGTTTTCAAATAAAAAACCTTAAAAATAAAACAAATTCTTTTAAAATTGACTAAAAAATAAATTTTGTAGTTTTTGTTAATACAGAAAAAAGAATAAAAAAATTTAATTCAGGAATATTTTTTCATGTTTAAAAACGATTCATAAAGTTGCAAGTATAGAAAAGTTAAGTAAGATTTTACTTTCTATTCCTAAGAATTTTTTAAAACATCTCATTGAAAAGAAAACATTATTTTCTGAAATAAAATATCAATAAAATATTAATAAAATATTAATTCAAATATTCTTAGAAAATATAATGTTTAACAACTTTTTTCGGCTTCAGTTTAAGTTTTAAAACATTTCGAAAAAAAAAACAAACTTACGAACGAATAGCCATAAATTTTATTTTTTTTAATTCAGATATTTTTTAAGATAATTTTTATTTCAATTTTATTCAAAGAAATAAAAATAATATCTTATTTTATTATATTAATTTAAAAGATATATTATAAACAAAGTGCTTTCTTTCTTGTGCTACGGCAAAACTAATTTTTTAGCAAATTTTGATTTTAGCGACTGTTGAAATAAATGGTGATAAAATTTTAACTACTCACTTTGCTAAATGGACTTGGGGTAAAATTCTCCCTTTTAATGGCATGTTTCCATTTATCAAATAAATGCTTATTTTTTGGAAACGAAAAACAATGAACTTTCGGTGTATTTTTATATTCCCCTTTGCAATTTGGTTCTGAAAATAAGTTAACGCTAACGGACGCCGGGTAGTAAAACAACACTACTAAGTGTGACGTCAGCAAGTCAACTTTAATCATAGAATAAGCCTGGTAATATAGCGACGGCCTCGGCCTAGCTCTACCAAGAACGTCATGAGATTTTATTGGAACGAGAGGACCTCTACTCGATGGTGAACTGGGGTAAAAAGAGGCTTATAAATTTCAATGCTTCTTAAATGAAACTGCTACTTGTAAACCATCACAGGTAATCCCCCCCCCACATAAGCATGGACCAAGCAAGTCTCCACGAAAGCAATATACTGCATCTCCTCGGTCTTACCCAACCTTCCTACCTCAAATGGAATCATTACATTGAGAATAACTAAATGCACTGCTAAGAAAGTTGGGTTACTGTGTCGGTCCAGGATGTTTTTTCCGCCTGAATCCATCTTGCACACTTACAAATTAACCATCCGACCGTGCATAGGATACTGTTGTTCTAGCTGGTCAGGCGCCCATGCTGTTTATCTCAGTGTTCTCGATAGACTCCAAAGAAGAATTTGTAATGTGACCTCGACTCCAGCCACCTTCTCACAGCTTCCTTCTGTCTCATCAAATATTTTCATGGCTTCTGCTCCAATGATCTTAGGTCACTGGTGCTCCAACCACATGAATTTACTGATGCAACCAGACTAGCAACAATCTCCCACCCATCAACCAAATGCAGCCGATAATTCTACTCCATCAGCTTCTTTTTTTGGCTCTTCCTGCCTGTGGAACTCCCTTCCATATACTTGATTTCCTGACGGCTACAACCTCCAGGAATTTAAATGCAATGTCAATTCCCATCACTTATCCTCTTGACTCCAGTCCTTTCTAGATCGCCCCGTATATCTTGTTCTTTTCTTTTTCCCCTACCTTCGCAACTGTTTTCACACCTGTGTTTACATCCTTCTCTTGGCCTTTCTCTGACATCCCCGTAACTGGTTCGTATTTCTCTTCACTCTTCTTCTGCTGGAACTTTAACTCTCTTATGCGCATCAGTGGTGGTACCACATTGCTTGGGGTGAAACGATTTAAAAAAAGAGAACGACATGATAGGAGAGACCTAATCTAGTAACCGATTTAGATTTAGGAAGATTCTGCATTCAAAACTGTTGAGAAGTCATGACAACTCAGCGATAAAAAAGAGGAAAATCTTTAAAGAGCGATGATCGGGAAAGTTCCAGATAGACATGGAATTAAAAATATCGTTATATTAAAATGTATAGAAAAGTGTAGCTCTTAGACGGCGTTTCCCTTGTTTTTGTTTATGGAAAACATCATAACTTTTCCTTTAGATTATTTAATACATCGAATGGTCCAAGTTATCCGTTGGTTTGTCAGGCGGAAAGATGATTTAGCATCAGTTGTTTGCCATTAAGTTTTTTTTCCTGGATCTGAGGGCTGTTCGAAAAAATATTTTCAGCAAGAGTGAATTTCTAGGCAATTGGAAGCAATCTGCAGCGCAGAATGTCCGGATAATTTGCAGGAGTTAAATTTTTTTTCACACCTAATTTGTTACAAAACTCTCTTGGTTGAGAAAGCAGAATATAAGAAAATGCGCACATCTCTTAAAGGGGAAGAAAAGAGGCGAAAATTGGAACGTAATAGAAGTAAAATAAACCGCTGGGAATTTGAGTAATGTAAAGAAGCGTTAAAATAAATGGGAAATGGAAAGGCGAGAGAAATGGAGTGAAAAGCAGGTAGATTTAACGACGAAATAAATCGAAAGAAAAGAGAGAGAGAGGAATGGAAAAGAAAAGAAAAGAAAAGAAAAGAAAAGAAAAGAAAAGAAAAGGAAAGAAAAGAAAAGAAAAGTAGGAATAAAAATAAAACCAAAGAAAACATGAATGAAAGCCAGAAACAAAAGCGGAAGAGAGTGACAAAATGAACCGGCAATGGAGAGTTTTAAAAAGATTTGAAATTCGATGTTTTACGTGTTCTGTTGATCGGCCCTGGCAATACTGGACGTCGTAGAACGACGGGTATAAAATGTACCACCTTTGCGTCACATTGAATTAACGGGCCGTTTTGCGGCCGTAAACATTACCAGCAATATTATAAAGACACGGCTGAAATTATATTTCCGACAATAAAATTCAACAGCAATGTATAATTGCCCGCGAAAATCATAGATGTTGGTGTGTTATTCCGTCCTTTGCATTTGCCAGTTTAACACTGTCAACCCGCTACATGAGGGGAAAACTGTCTCTCAATTGTCCCTTAGAATGTTAAAATTATTATTAGCTTTCGTACTTATACTTGTCACGTCCAAAGATTGTTTTAATTTCAATGTGGGATTTTATTGCACCAATGATTCCCCAATAAAAGTTTCATTTACTAGCTGATGGACAATTTTAAGAATACAGAATATTTGAAGGAGCAATTATATCGTGTGAGTTTCAAATTATCTTTGCTATTAAAAAAAGGAAAGATAATTAGTTTAATGTGTGTCAACTTTTGTTTTTCGAAAAAACGTGCAGTATAGATCGCTTGGGCGATCATGTCTCGAAAGAGACATGACTGACTGGGCAGAAGATTATCCCGCAGTTGGTTACCATTGCTTTCTACGGTAGACTGGTTGCCAACCAAGGCTATAGAACCCAATCTGTTATTTAACTCATAACTGGAAGGAATAGACGGATTAATACATTTCCCAAGGCTATTTGCGCGTAAGTGAATGCAATGAATTCAGCTGGAATTCGAACTAGGCTCTCCGATTTCTCGTTTTGAGCCGATATCCAATGCACCACAACGCACATCGTAGTATTAATGGTATTACTATTAGTACCCTTACAAATATCACGCCTTTTCATCTTGAATTTTGTTTTCTATTTTTTCTTGTTATCTCGAAAATCAAACAACGTTTCCGCTATATCTTTTTTGTCTTTCCTCGCGATCAAAACGGAACAGTGCATTATTTATGATGTATTCAGTTAAGTGTCATACGTGATAAACACTTGGGCGATCATGTCTTGAAAGAGACATGACTGACTGGGCCAAAAATTTTCCCACAGTAGATTGCCAGTACTTTCGGCGGTAGACTGTTTGCTAACCAAGTCTATAGAACTCAATATGTCCTGCTATTTAACCCTTAGCTGTAGGTAGAAGTGACGGATTCATACCTTACCAAACGGTATTTGCGCGTATGTGAATGCAACAAATTCAACTGGAATTCGAACTCGGCTCTCCGATTTATCATTCCGAGCCGATATCCACTACATCACAACGCACATCATAATATGTATTATCCAGACGTTTCTTTCTTTCTTTTTTTCTTTCTTTCTTTCTTTCATTCTTTCTTTTTTACTTTTTTCTTTCTTTCTTTTTTTTCTTAAACCGAGTAGCGTTTCTTGGGTATTTAAATTGAAAATATCTTGCACATGCGTACAGCTCACAATTTGCGTAGATTTCTTTCAATGCAGTGACCACAATTAGTTTTTCTTCACTTATGGAGTAGTACCTCATCCGTTTACATGTTCTAATGCTAAAACAAATGTTGCCTCTCGCAGTCTCTGCTAATGATTTCGGGTTAACTTGTACTACAAAATGCAAGTCAAAACGAAACAAGAACAAAACCAACAAGAATAACAAGAATAGTACATTTAAGTGACGACATGATGGGATTTTTTAAGAGAACCAACTGTAAAGTATTCCGTAAATTCCCCGAGAGTGGCTCTGGTAAAAAATGACAGACAAACACAAGATATTATGGGGTTTCTTGGATAAGATATATCATACCACTGAAGTTGGAATCAGTCAGCCAGTTAAATGCAATATATCATACACGCTTAGGCATTACAATGTAATTACTTTCTGCGGTAGACTGGTTGCCAATCAAGGCTATAAACCCAATCTATTCTGTTATTTAACCCATAACTGGAAGGAAGAGACGAATTAGTACCTTTCCCAATAGTATTTGCTGGTAAGTGAATGTAACGAACTCAACCGGAATTTGAAATTTGTGATTTGTTTCGTCTCTTCTTTTCATGGAAGAAGCTCTTTAGATTTAGAAGACATTCAATAACAGCAATTTTAGTTTTTATTAGTAGTTTTCATTTTAGGCCTGAAACCGTCATGAAAATGCTGTATTTACTAGCCTTCCTACGCAAGGCGGGATGTGACACATGGTCATTTTATAGTGGGTATTCCCGGCCATATAGCCGGGCCAAAAAATGTCTGTCTATTTTTCCCCAGTCGTGATTCTACCCTTCAGCGGAACCATGACTGGGTTTGTGCTCTCTGCTCGGAAGCAGAGAGCGCCCTCTACCCGAAGGAAGAGAGCTGACAGTGTTATAGAGCAGTCATCCTAAGACGTCTGCTTCATATCACTTGAATTTACGGAGGTCTGGTATTGTCATGCAGACTCTGTATAATATGCATAGAAACATTGATAAATGAAGGTTGTTAGGATGCTTGGCGAGTGTATTTGTAAGCAACAAGATTAGAATTTTCTTCAGCGCTTAAAACAGTCGCCAAACACCAGGTGAGCATAAACAACTAGGCACTTTTTCTACCCATTCCCAACACCACCAGCATCTTGTCTGACCAAAACTTTCTAAAGGGCAGTTTAACATTCTGTTGCTTATTAAAAAAAAAAACAACTGAAAAGTGATTTGTTCGTTTTTTGGCATGCCCTCATTTGGCTTCTGTACTCATTAAAACTATTACTTCATAAACTGAACAGGTATGACTTTCATTTTATGCTGATGAGATTTTTTTTCTAAAAACTGTTTTTGAATCGAAAATGCTGAAAATTAATTGTTTACGTTATTTGTATACGTATTCTTTGATTGTTAATTTAACCTCAAAATGTTTAAAGTTGGTTCTACTTGAACCAGGCATATGACTGTTAAATGTGTATTTTGCCTTATTTCAAGCAAAGTAGAAAGACTATCTGTATTAAGAAAATGTGAGGTGATAGAGAATAGACTTGATTTTCAGAAAAGTTAGCCTACAAACGTGTGAACATTGCCCAACAACATTTGATTCGAAAAAACATGTACATTTTTGTAATAGATAAGGATAGTAACAAGTGTCAAAAAAAATAGCCCATAAAGATGTGCCCAATTGCCCAGCAATATATGGGTTGAAAAAATATTGACCAGTGTTTTAAATAAGGATAGTAGTACCTATTGATATTCAGTCAGTTAAGTGTCATACGTGATACACGCTTGGGCGATCATTTCTCGAAAGATACATGACTGTCGGAACAGAAGATTATCCCGCAGTAGGTTGCCATTGCTTTCTGCGGTAGACTGGTTGCCAACCAAGGCTACAGAACCCAATCTGTCCTATTATTTAACCCATAACTGGAGAGAAGAGACGGATTAATACCTTTTTGCGCAAATGAATGCAAGGAATTTGACTGGAATTCGAATTCGGCTTCCCGATTTCTCTTTCCGAGCTGATATCCACTGCACCACGACGCACATCTATTGATATTGCAGTTCCAAATTATGCAAGAGTAAATTTGAAAAATTGCTAGAACTGAAAACTAACAGGATTTAGACAAGGATTTCATAAAAACAGTTATTTTCACCGATATATAGGGCCATAGCCTAAATATCTTATATCGGCTACTTTAGTGTTGGTAGCAAATAGCATTCTTAGAGGAATAACCAGCCTTATGCCCAAAAGTGTTTGAATTTTGAGGTTGTTGTGGAGTAGCTTCGCAATTGCCTTAGTCCAACTGTGTCCAAACTGTAACTAACTAATAGTTCTACTTAACTCAAATAGAACTCTAAAGAACTCTCTAGAACTTCTAAGAAACACCTATGAACTTCCCAGGAACTTCTCGAGTTAACTTCCTGTTAATTCTTATTCTCTATAGGAGGGAAAGTCCATTATCTGAGGAATAGGTGTGTTTGACCATAACAGAGGTATCATTTTCCTATACTGATTGCCAATCAAGAATAAAGAGACCAGAATATTAATCTATTGAACTCATAATTGGGATGCGAGTAATTCAACCAAACCTTTTTCCAAGTGTGTTTGTGCGAAAGTAAAGGCAACGGATTCGGCTGAGATTGAACACATCTATTTCGTTTTCAGTATCCTCTATGCGAAGCATACATCAATTGGAATCTTGAACTTGAACTAGGCTCTCTGATTTTACTTCTTACGCTGATTCATTACGTTAGCCACATATGTCCTGCGACTGTAGTAATAATACCTGTTATAATAAATGCTCTTGGTGAATTCCGTAGGAAAGTTAAAGAGTGAGTAACTGGCTGTATTTCGCCAAGTGCAAACAAAAATTGACTTAACTCGATGCCGACAGTGACAAAAAAATAGATCAGTAATCGGAAACTTTCTAAGTCCGATTTTTTGTCACTTGATCTCAAGTACTTTCCATTACTTCTTTTGCACTCCTTCATTCATTTTTTGCAAGTGTTTTCTGGTAACGTTAGATTACTTGGCGAGTAAAATTTCAGTTTTTTGCCAGTGTTTACGAACTTTTGGGACAACCTAATAGTTATTTTAGTGATAGATAATTGGATAAAACTTAAAAAAATATGAATAGACGTGGCGGAACTCCGTAGACACGTATACTCACAGGTGCAATTCGTTCCTCGCTTAGCGGGGTCGTACGAAATTCAAGTCTTATTATAATACGAGAAAACATTTTAAACAGAATATTTTAGACGCCTAGAAGGGTTAAGAATAAAGACATTTTGATATACGACTGGTGAGTGTTTTTTAAAGAAGGGTAATATTGCAGTTAATTGACCAGAATGAGGAAAGAGCAGAAAAGTTATTAAAAAAATTAAAAAGTATATGAGATGTACATTGTTTAAAATGTCAGAAAAAAACACAAATAAGAGAAAAATTATGCTATCGAATAAATAAAAGAAGGAAAAAAATAATAAAAATTTTAAATTTCCCAGAACATATGTGGGTAGCGTAATGAATATCAGCACAAGAAGTAAAATCAGAGAGCTTATTTCAAGTTCAATCCAACTGATCTGCTCTTCATATAGAGGATATCGTCGATGTAAACGAGTACCTACCTGTACCTATTTCGGCATTCACCCTGGTCGGGTTGAGCCGGCTTCATCCCAAGCGATGGAGAAAGATTCGTTGGGATTTGTTTAAGGGCAAGTCCTGCCCAGTATAGACCTCAGGCCATTTAATTATCCTACAACAGGCTGCCAGCCAAGGCTACAGAACTCAATCTAATCTGTTATGTAACCCATAACTGAAGGGAAGGGACGGATTAATACCTTTCTTAGCAATATAGCCCGGCGTTACTCGGGTGTAATGAAAGCTTTAAAACTAATCCATGGTCCTAGAGCTCAGACTCTTTGGACGTTGGCACGAAAGACTAAAAAGCAATAGTTGTTTCCAGTTAAAGCGAAACAGTAGACTGAAAGAAAAATGAATCGATGTAAGTCAAATTTTGATTTTGATTTCCTGATATCGATATCAAATTTTCTGCACTATTGTAAGAACTGCAATCTTGAAACTTCTGAATATCGTTTCTTATGTCTTTGTCTATGAGTATATCAAATTTGATTAAAATCGGATCATCCCTTCTATAACCCGATTTTTTCGATTATCGATTTTCGATATTTATCGGGAGTACCTCGACAAAAAACCTAGCTAAGAACACTCGCAGATGCTTATAGTACAACTGTGTAAATTTTCAAGAAAATCGGTTCAGCCGTTTCGGATTCTATAGACAATGACACACACACACTATTTAAGACTATAGTGTTTATTAATCCTGAATGATGAATTATGATGAATGCAAGGCACATGCCATCATGGTTTTCATACCAATTCCAGATTATATCTTAATTTTTCGGGAAAATAAAAATTATCTGGTTCGTTCGATTTTTCTACACTTGGTAGATGATTTCGTTTTATTAGACAAGATAATACTTAACTGAACTACTAATACCTTATGTCACCGACATAACCCTTCTTATCATCAGCGCCCTCTATGGGTTGCTTTTCTTTCTTTTTTATTGGTTTCTTTTTCATTTAATCTTGATCTGTTTGTTTTGTTTCTTTCTACTTTCTTTCGGATTTTCTTTCTTTTTTTCTATTCTTTTCCTTTCATTTTCTTTCTTCCTTTTCTCTTTCTTTTCTTGATTTCTTTATCATTATTTCTTTTTCTATCTTCCTTTTCTTTCTTTTTAATTCCTTTTTACATTCTTCTTTCTTTTTTTCATTCTTTTTCTTTCATTTTATTTCTCTCTCTTTTCTTTCGTTCTATTTGTGTCTTTGACTTCTTTATTTCATTATATTTCTTCCTTTTCTTTATTTCTTTCTTTCTTTCTTTCTCTTCTGTTTCTTTCATTTTCTTTCTTTCTTTTTTTTGTTTCTATTTCTTACTTTTTTTCGCGTCGTTTTTCCTTCTTTCTTTCATTTTCTAACTTTGTTTCTTTCTTTTTCATTTTCCTTTCTTTTTTTTCATTTTATTTCTTTTGCTTTTTTTTTTTCAAATACCTTTGCTTTTACTCTCAACATCTGTTGTCTATTTCCCTTTTGTTCTAACCGATTTATTTTGCAACTATCTGATTTTTGGAGATAAGCTTTCTGTTGTTTTTTTTTTCGTTTAGTTTCTTATTCTTCGTATTTTTTTCGTTCTTTTCATCTGATATTCATCCCTGAAATTCTTATTCACCCCCAGTTTTCTCTTTTTTTGATTGCTCAATTTTTGTGTTCATTCCAATTGAAGAGCTATTATTTTCTTACATAACACGAGAGTAGAACAACACAGCAACTAAAATAAACTCGCAGTATAGCCCGGCGTTGCTCGGGCGTAATGAAAGCTTTAAAACTAATCCATGGAGCTCAGACTCTTTGGACGTTGGCATGAAAGACTAAAAAGCAATAGTTGTTCCCAGTTAAAGCCAAACCGTAGACTGAAAAAAAAATGAATGGATGTAAGTCAAATTTTGATTTCCTGGTATCGATATAACATTTTTTGCACTATTGTAGGCAGGGCAACCTTGAAACTTCTGAACATCGTTTCTTATGTCTTTTTCTATGAGTGTATTACATTTGATTAAAATCGAATCACTCCTTCTTTAACCCGATTTTTTCGATTATCGATTTTTGATATTTATCGGGAGTACGTCGACACAAAACCTAGCTAAGAACACTCACAGATGCTTATAGTACAACTGTGTAAATTTTCAAGAAAATCGGTTCAGCCATTTCGGAGTCGAGATGTAACGGACACAGACGCACACAGACACACACACACACACACACACACACACACACACACACACACACACACACACACATGCATTTAAAAATTTCACATGGTGTATTTCTGAAAAATATATGGCCTGATAAAGTCCCTCAGAAAACGAAAAGCGGGTATTAAAATTGATTTTCTTTTCGCCTTTACATACACACACACACATGCATGTGTGCGCACACGCACGCGCGCACACACTCACACACACATATACACACATGCATGTGTGCGCACACGCACGCACACGCACACACTCACATACACACACACACATATATATATCTATATAAGTGTGTTTGTGCATATATGCCTGTGTGTGCCTGTATATACATGCACATATATATATATATATATATATATATATATATATATATGCAAATAGGAAATGTTTATCTATCCTATAAGTTGCACTTTTATTAATGGCACATCAGAACATGCAAAATGAGAAATATAGAAAAGGAACAAAAAAATTCAGATAGATTTACTTATATGTTCAATTTTAAACGGCCAATCCTGATTTACGTGCATTCGACTTTTTAAATAGACATTAGTATAAGGTATGGCGCTCCGAATTCAAGGAGAAACGACATGTCTCTTCAAAGATTCGAGAAATTAACGGATTTCATGCATGACAAAAAAAAACTCGGGAAAATTTTTTATGTATGCAATAATTCTAGTTTGTATATGTAGTATTCAGATGATAATATATATTCGTAAGTGTGTGTGTGTGTGTATGTGTGTGTATGCACGAGCGTGTGTGTGATAGTATAGTTGTAGTAGTAGACATTAGTGTTTTACGCAAGTCCTACAAGTTGATTTAGGAACGTTTTTTTACGTACATAATGTTTATTTTAGATAAACGTACGTAAGATTCTTTAAAAATGGATCCAATGGAGGTTGGTGATGTAATATAACATTTTTGACGTCTATTTTTGTTTGATAATATATGCAATATATATTGACAAAATACGCCACAATGAATTGATGGAGATGCTCGGAAGCCTTGTCCTAAGAGTAATCAAGAATCTCTAATGGCAGCAAACCGCCTGCATACGGACAGGAAACGAATTCAGCAGATATACAAAGATTGAAAGGGGCGTAAGACAAGGATGTGTTTTTCACCGGATCTATTCAACTTGTGCAACAAGACTATTCTGAGGACCCTAGAAGATATTCCAGGATTCGTCATCGGAGGCCGCAATTTGAACAAGATACGATACGCAGATGATACAGTGCTGATAGTAGATATATTAATATATACACACGTATATATATATATATATATATATATATATATATGTGTGTGTGTGTGTGTGTGTATATATGTATATATATATATATTGATTGTTTAATTACATAGTTTTTGGTCATAATAAAATTAGACCAGTACACATTTATCTTAAAAAGTGTTCAATACAATTATATTGTAGAACTTTTGAATATTCTTCATTTGTAAATAACTATTAAGGTCATAAACCCATGGATGAAAACATTATAATTTCTTCTAGTTTTAAAAATTGCGGGTTCAAAAATTCCCCGTTACGTGAGCGCTCTTAAAAAAATCGGTAAACGGTAAAATCAGTTATTGCAAATCGCCTGATGACGCCACATGATAGAAACCTAGGTCGCGTAATAACTCGTTTACAAATGAAGAATATATATATATATATATATATATATATATATATATGGGGGGCTGTGTATGTGTGGAAACTTAAAATATCTACATTGTAGAGAAATTCGAAATGTAAATATCTACTTTTATTAGAAATATTTACAATATCTGATAGGTTGTGTGAGATCTTATTTGACATTTCGAGGGTTGTCAACCACAATGCAAATAAATATATCTATATAGATATTGATATTCGATGATATTTTTAGCTTTTTTCATTTCAAGTTAGCTGTCAACGAATGCCATGCAGAGCTTAAGAGTGATGGGAAAACAATATTGGATTTTCTGTAAAAATTGGGCTGAGATGTAATAACAATTAAAAAGAATTTAAAGACAAATAGGCAGTACTGTACGGATCACGAAAAATGATAAAACCTCTAATAACCGGCTATGAAAAAATGTTCATAGTCACGATTACATATAATGTCGATCGAGAAAAGAAAAAAATATTTTGTTTCGATCTCCGTTCATTACTCCCTCTTAATATAAAGACATAGTTCAATATATATATATATATATACATATATATATATATATATATATATTACGAAAATTAACGAAGATTAACGAAACTTGGTTATAAACAAACGACAATTTGAAATCATTTGTTCATATATATATATATATATATATATATATATATATATATATATGAATATTGAAGTCAACACCCAGAGGAGACAGTTTGTTTCTTCCTAAACGCAATCATCAGGCCATGTGCGTACCAATATAGCGCAAAATTACATTTAATATGAGAATATTAAATTTTAACGTTTTATGTATTACTCCCTTTTTATTTCTTCTCCCTGCGTTGAAATATTCTTTAATATTTTTATTATTTTATTCTTTGTTTTTCATTTTATATTTTAATTTTAATTTTTTTATCTACATGTAATTTTTTTTGTAGAAATTCTAACAATTCGTCGATCTTCTCTTTGCAATGTTTTTGGAGGTCTGCCGGTTTTTGATTTTGCATCGAACGTTTTGTTGGTTTTTATATCTGCTAATTACATGATGAACGACGCTTTTAAACCTATGAACAATATCAGAAATTTCAGAAATTGATATCTTTCTTGATAGTTAGCGATAATGAGATTTTTTTCTTCAAAAGAGAGCGTTTTGCGTGTAGAATTTGCCATATTGCTTAAAAATAAAGTCCTAATTATAAATGAACTTTTACTTAGTGTTGAAAAGCTCCATCGAGTATTTTAACAATGTAAAGTAAAAGTTTATGCTCTTCGTCCTACAGCACGAATGCTGGTGTCCCACAGGGCTCTATCCTGGGCCCGACGCTCTTCCTTATTTTCATCAACGACATCCCAGATGAGATCAAGGCCCAAGTAGGCATCTACGCAGATGACACTACAATATACTCCCGCACCAGTAAGAAACCTGTCGTGGCGGACAGACATAATCTCGCTGCTGACCTTGAACGGGATCTACACTCTGTGGTGAACTGGGGCAAGAAGTGGCTTGTCAACTTCAATTCATCTAAGACCAAGCTGTTGTCTGTCAACCATTACAGGCAACCTCTCCTGCCTCCCATAAGCATGGACCAAGCGATTCTCCCAGAGAGTAATACACTACGCCTCCTCGGACTTAACCTGTCCTCAGACCTCAAATGGAACCACTATATTGAATCCATAGCAAAATCTGCTGCTAAGAAGGTTGGGTCACTATGTCGATCGAGGATGTGTTATCCACCTGAATCCATCCTGCATATATACAAGTCAACCATCCGTCCGTGCATGGAGTACTGCTGCCATTCTCCTCAGTGTTCTTGACAGGCTCCAAAGGAGAGTCTGTAATGTGATAGGTACTGATCTGGCGGCTCGACTGCAGCCACTTCCCCATCGTCGAAATGTGGCCTCCCTTTGTCTCTTCTATAAATACTTTCATGGCTTCTGCTCAGACGAACTTAAGTCACTGATGCCTCCTCAACAGGTGTTTACTCGTGCAACCAGACTGGCAACTGGGTCCCACCCATTCACAGTCAGGTTAGCCAAATGCAGACGACAATTCTACTCCTTCAGCTTCCTCTCTCGCACTTCCCGCCTGTGGAACTCGCTCCCGTATTCTTGCTTTCCTGACGGCTACAACCCCCAGAAATTTAAATGCAAAGTCAATACTCATCTACAAACCACTGGACTCTAGCTCTCTCCCCACCACTGTATAACCCTCCCTTTCTCTCCACCTATGTATCTGTCATCGCACCTGCTTTCTCAGCTTTCTATTGTTCCTTTCTAACTAGTTTGTACTTCTCACTCTTTTCTAATTAATCTTTTTACATTTATGTAACCCCCTGCACATCAGTGGCGTTTCCGCCTTGTTTGTGGTGAAATGATTAAAAAAAAAAATTATTAACATCGTTCTTTAACTTTTATCCAATAGCTTATTTTCTTTGTTCCATTTAATCTTTATTTAAAAAAAAACTACTATGTAAATTTTTGTAACTTTGTATAATATTTATGCATTCCACCCTAATCTTTATTCGGTAAAAAGTCAATTGCTAATCATGCATTACTTTTTAAGTAATACACTTATTTATATTTTTGTTGTTTCCGTTCCTTATATTATGGCCGCTGCTGTATAAATATATATTTATTCACCCGCAGAAAGATCTGTTTCGCTATATCAGTACGGTTAGACATCCGATTGCTTTTTCCCAGAATTGAAACTCGACCGAATTGGCGTCAGTCAGCGGTTCTACCTCTAAGTTATGGTGGCATGTTAATGAAAATATTGGCAATATTGAAAATAACAATAAGTGCAATAAGATTATTAGTATATCTGTATTATATTTATGGGCATTTTGACTAAACTGAAGCATGAAAAGAAGAATATATATATATATATATATATATATATATATATATATATATATATATATATATATTCAAAATAATACCTAAACTGACTCTGTAAGTATCTAAATCCTAAAATTCTACAAAGGTAAACTTTAAGAAAAACGAATAACCGACAGAATCTAATTCCGTTAACATCCGTCGCACTAAGGCGTTGGATAAGAGGGGGAAAAAAAAAGAAATCCGCAGAATAAAGACAAGACATACAATACTCCGCAGTAAAGAAAAAAACCCCAAACGGAACCAACCACAAAAAAAGAAGAAAAAGTGCTCGATACAAATACAAACAAATGCAAAAGTACAAATGAAAAGCAAAAGTAGAGCAAAGACACATAAAGAATCACAAGATAGCCAAAACCTACCGCGGTTTCACACAACGGCTCGTCAGGGCCCTGACGAGCCGTTGTGTGAAACCGCGGTAGGTTTTGGCTATCTTGTGATTCTTTATATATATATATATATTTATTTAAAATTACAACATAAGTATATTATAATATAATAACTATTTTGTTTAGAAACGTTTTGTGTCTTATCAAGTGTGGGTGCTTATTGCGAGATCGCGTAATAAACACCATCAGTTGATAAAGCACAAATAATTCCGCAACAAAATAGCTTCTTATTTAGCGATATTATAACATATACATTTTATTCATTTTTAATAATTACTACTTGCTATATTATGTATTGAGCAATTTTAAAGAATACTCCTTTTCGGATACAGAATTGTTTTCATCTATATCTACCCTATAAACATATATATATATATATATCACTACAAATATAGCCATTTTGTGTCAACACTAACTGTGACTTATGATTTTTTTCAGGTTGAAATGATTTAAAATGTTCAAAACTATACAGATCCCCTAAATCAAGGAGACATTGTTACGTATTTACTAATAACCAATCTATATACAAGTAATCTCTAATTTGAAGAACATAGGAATTGACTCTAAAAATAATTTCTTGGGAATTAATGTTATTCAGTCAAGTATGATACGTGATACAAGATTGGACAATCAACTCTCGAAACATATATCCCTGACTGGGTAGAATATTTTCTTGCACTAGTTTACCATTACTTTCTGCGGTAGACGTGATGCCTACTAATGCTATAGAACTCAGTCTATTCTGTTATTTGAACCTTAGCTGGAGGAAGTTACGGATTAATACCTTTTCCCAAATACAAATACAAATATATAGATATCCACATATGAACATATATATATATATATATATATATATATATATATATATATGTATATATACTAGTATCCATACACATATCTATATATATATTCATTATATGCTCAATAAACACAATAATATACTTACAAATAAACTAAAATTACCTGCAAAAGATTTACAAAACAAAACCAACAACAATGTAGTTCTGAAACAACACGTTTACAATCAAAAATTACAATCTATCCCTAAATGACACAACAAAATTCATTAAACTAGGAAAATATCCCACAGATTCATTAATAACGTACATAAATATATTAATCACAGAAAACAACGCGGACGTTGGTAGTTTAAAGATCAAGAAAATTGTCGGTGATTACCAACTGGGATATCTTTACGGTAATGTAAAAACCATTTAACCAGATTCCCCCCCACTCAAACCCATCAAATCACAAATACCTACACCAGTACACCAACTATCTAAAACATTAAATCATATAATTGCTTCATACATACAGCATCGCTTCAACAAACGAATTCCTGCATATATTAAAAGCTACTAATTCCAAAGGTAACATTGGTAAGATTTTGTTTCTTGTCATAAATTAGTTACCGATATTGGCCATACTACAACTTCCCTGAGAGGATGACTTACATGCTACATATTAATAATAATAGTGCAAAAAATATTAACCCATAACTTACAAGAGCTCTTAAGAAAGATTTTGGTTGAAAATACAAAATTACTATTTGAATCTCAATACCAAAGGCATCTCGCTATAAGAGAGGCGCTATATATCAGACAATTTTCTCCTACCATCAATCAAACTTACACTATTTAGCTGTGAAAAAGGAGTTTTCAAGATTTTTGAGAAAATAGACAGACGCTTACACAATGCTCACCGAGCGCATCACATGACAGCTTTAAGTAACTGTTCTTCTCAAAATTAAAAAAAACTAAAATGAAAAGTAAGATTACTGTCAAAAGGAGGACATAAAAACATCGAAAAATAACAATCTTGAGAATGGCCTCTGAAAAGGCTGAAAGCGCTTAAAAATCAAAATTGATAGAATTTTTTTATGTTCCTTTTCTCCAGGAAAAAGGAAACATGTAAGAATACTAGAAAAATTAAATCATATATATATATATATATATATATATATATATATATATATATTGGTTTTCACATCAAAACAGGACAAAAGTCCACACACACACATATATATATATATATATATCATGCTTATATAACACAATTTTCGATCTACCGTAAACAAGCAATATCTGCTCTGATATGTATCGTAATGTCAACATGTTACGGAAATTAACGAATTTTAACGAAACTTGGTTATAAGCAACCGACAATTTGTAATAGATTATTTTTTAACATTATTTTTACCGATACTCATATTTAAGTAGATATTCTGTTTTTAATTAAGCAGTATTTTATATTTATATCGACTGGCCTGATTATTTTCCGATAAATTTTATTGCGAAAATGTGAGCTATCCGGCAGGATTCGAACCTGCGACCCCTATTTACATAGGGGAAGCTACCATTTGATCTGGTACTGTCTTAACCACTCGACCATGTATAGCCTCTTGATCAGACGAGGTTATATATATATATATATATATATATATATATATATATATATATATATATATATATATATATATATATATATATATATATATATATATATATATATATATATATATATATATATATATATATATATATATATATATATTCAAAAAAATTATTTTCTGTTACAATCATGTAAAAGTATATTTGATACATCCTTATATATATATATATATCCAGGTAAGGAGGACAAAATGTTTTACGATTTTGAGTTCCCTTGGCATTTATATTTCTAAAATTTATACACTAAATATTGTAGAGCACAATATAGTCATATAATTAAGAATGAAAATGGCGATACAGAAGTATTTAAGTTTCGAGATAGAATCTCATCATCAGGCAACATCCAACATTGCCTGAAAACAAGATTCTATCTCAAAACAGTAATTTCTGTGTTGCAATGTACTTTTAATTTATATATATATATATATATATATATATATATATATATATATATATATATATATATAGGTAGAGAGAGAAAGAGAGAGATTGTTTTCTTGTGATTTTATTGTTAGTGGTCCAACATTTCCTTTTAAAATTGAACCATTAAGCAGGCCATACTGATGTATTCATTATCGTGGTGAAGACCTGCTCACAAAAAGCAAAACCTTTCAGAAATGTTGATAAGCAAGGAAATGGTGCGTAGTGTATTACAATGTCCCCAAAGATTCTTTCTCAGCTTATAAATCTGAATTTTCTTTATCTTTGACTGGCTTCTGCGTGAGTCAGCCGACTCTATTGTTCACTGTTACGTAACCAACAAATTGACAAAGATGAATTCATATATTTCAAAGATATTGATGCCGGTTGAAGTGAAATGAATTAATAAAAAGTAACAGAAATTTTGAAGTCTGCTTGATGATTCAAATTTCCATCCGATTGATTGATTGTTCGGTTTCAAAGTAATATCCACTCTCTCGGTTATTTAAACATGACTTGCGAACCAGCCTTTGTGCTGATCGCTTAATCAATCTCTAGTCATATACCAAAAGCAGAATTAGCGCTTTAACTTGTATAGAGCAACCTACTTTAAGTAGGATAGTATAGTCTTTGATTTTGACTTCTTAAAAAGGTCCACAATACTAGTAATGCTGTAAAATCTTTGATGTATAGAAGCTCAGTCAGTACAATAGAATGGAATATTTTTAAGGTACACTACCAGCCATAATTATGAGGCAACCCCAGTTTTTAAAAGAAATTTCATAGTGTTTTTAGTATTTATTACCTAATAAAAATAGAATGGTTCTTTCGTTCTTCTTCTTCTTCTTCTTCTTCTATGTGTTCTATCCTTTCAGGACGCAGGTGATCTTGGCCTTCCACGTCTTCCTATTCCAGGTGACTCTAAGCACGCTTTTTCCTGTTATACCACGCAACCTTCGTTCTGTCACCCACCTGCTTAGGCCCTTCAGATATGTTATCCGCTGCTTTGCTCTGTCTGCTTTTCCCTCTGTCTGGCCTGTCAGTGTCAGGTTCTCCAAACTTTCCTTTCTCATTGCATGTCCCAGGAACTTCAGTTGTCTCTTCCTGATGCTCTCTATTAATTTCCTTTTCGTTGCCATTATTTCCAAGACCTCATCATTGCTCACATGCTCAGCCCATGATATCCGCAACATCCTTCTGTAGAACCACATTTCAGTTGCTTCAAGTCTTTTTTCATCTTCGATGATATTATCCAACATTCACTGCCATATTGAAGAACTGATTTCACAAACCATTCTAGTACTCTCTTCTTTGTTTCTAGTGAAATTTTCCTGTGTCTTAGTACTTTAATCAGCTTCTGGAATCGCGTCCTTCGCCATGCCAATTCGCCTTTGGATCTCTGTGTCGACCTTTCCATCTCCTGTTAGAACACTTCCTAGGTATTTAAAGTTTTGTACCTTGCTTGATTCCAGTATCCCTTACCTGTATTTGGTATTTTGGGTTGCTCTTTTTACTGATTACCATGCATTCAGTTTTCTTGCATTTTATTTGTAGTCCTTTTTTTGTCACTCGCTTCAACTACCTTCCGTAGGAGGTCTTGTAGTTTCTTTTATGTGTCTGCAATCAGCACTGTATCATCTGCGTACTTTATGTTGTTCAAATTGTGACCTCCAATTATAAATCCTGGCATAGCATCTAGAGTCCTCAAAATATTCTCTCTGCACAAGTTGAACAGATCCGGGGAAATGACACACCCTTCTCTTACGCCTTTTTCTATCTTTGTAAATCTGCTGAACTCGTTACCTGTCCGTATGCAGGCAGTTTGTTGCCAGTATAGATACTTAATTACTCTGATGTCTTGTCCAAAAATATCGAGGCTGCTGAGCATCTCCATCAATTCCTTTTGGTGGTGTATTTAGTCGAATGCCTTCGCAAAATCAATAAAATATAGGTACAATTCCTTCTTTATTTGTATTGCCCTTTCGGTTGCAAAATTATACAAGACAGGGAAGCAAAGATGAACTCGTTTGAATCACACTAAATTTTCTCCATTCTTTCATTGATGAAACTGCAACATAGGTAATTATTAAATATTTATAAATGAATTTGATGCACATGTTGTTAATGGCAACGAAAAGGAAATTAATAGTGAGCATCAGAAAGAGACAACTGAAGTTCCTGGGAACATGCAATGAGAAAGGAAGAGCAACCCAATTTGATGCACATAAACACATTTAAATATGTTAATATATTTAATATATTAACAATTAATATTGATAATATATTAACAATATTTTGTTTTTTTAATATTGTGCAATATTAACAAAAGAACCATTCTATTTTCGTTTACAATTATTCACTTGGCAATAAATACTAAAAATTAGTCTGAAATACATCATTTTTTTTAAACACTGTGGTGTCCTAATAGTTCTGACCGATAATGTATATGTCCATAATTATTTGTACGGAAAAATAGACATATATGTATATATACATATACTTGTACACATTATTTCGCTACAATTTTGAACGGAGATATATTTCGTTTTATCATTCACACATATCAGCTAGTCAGTGATGTGATATGCGTGATACACGCATGGATGATCAATGCCTCGAATGAGACATGACTGAGTGGGTAAAAGATTTTCCCGTAGTAGGATGCGCTTAATTTTAGGTAGACTGGTTGTCAACCAAAGCCATATGATTCAATCTCAATTTTATTTGACCCATAGCTGGAGGGAAGAGACGGATTCGTAAATTTCCTAAGGGTAGTTGCGAGTAAGTGAATGCAATGAATGCAACTAGAATTCGAATTCATCTCTCCGATTTTTAAGTTCTAACACAACGCACATACTAATGTTACCGACACTTACACACATACTTTCATACACTTATACATGATTCTTTCATACACATATTTTGTTAAAAAAAAAAAGAAAATCGCCCATTGCTTGTATACATTATTTCGCTACAGTTTTGAACGGAAATGTAATTTGTTTTGTCATTCACACACATATTGACGTTAACGTCACATAAACACATTTAATTCATGTATAGTTTAAATACGCTTGATACATGCATTGTTTTAGCGTACATATACTTATATTTAAAGACATTTATTGTTGTTATTACACGTGGCACATATACATATCAACAGGTATTATTCAGTATATTTAAAAATGATCACCTATTAATTTATTGCATCTGACACGTATCTGCCCCAAAAAAATTCAAATCATAATCAACAAATCTTAGCCTGTTTCTTTGAAGATTATTGTAACATGTTAAATTAAAGACAATTTTCTCATCTGTTCCTTATTTATCATGTTTATATATATATACATACATAATTTATTTGTTTAAACATTATTTTTAATCGATACTGATATTTGAGAAGATATTCTGTTTTTAATCAATCAGTATGTTTATATATTTATTTTTACCGGTTTGATTATTTAAGATAAATTTATTTATGAAAATGTGTGTCATTCGGAAGAATTCGACCCCTAGAAGCATAGGAGAAGCCACCAATTAATATTGTGCGTGTTAGACCGCTCGATCACGAATGATTCCACTCTCTAAATGAAGTTAAATCAAGCCTTATATAACACAATTTTCCATTCTACGGAAATAACCATCTCTGCTCTGAAAGTGTATCGTAATGCCAACAAATGTAAACATAATGTTACGCAAAGTCCGAATCTTTACAAAATAGTTTTAACAACCGACATATTTAATTTATTTGTTTAAACATTATTTTTCATCGATATTCGTATTTGTGTAAATATTTTGTATTTTATCAAACCTTAAATTTATATATTTATTTCTACCGGCCTGATTATTTCCGATAGATTTTGTTATGAAAATACGTGTAATTTGGCATGATTCGAACCTGCAACCCTTAACAACATAGAGGAAGTCATCATTTGATTTGATTTGATTTGATTTGATTTGATTTGATGCGTCTTAGACCGTTCGACCACGAATGATTCTAAAGTTTAATCGAAGTTATATCTCACGTTTTAGTAACAAAATTTATCGTAAATAATCAGGCCAGTAGAAAGAAAGAAATTAATAAATATTCTGTTTCATAAAAAATAAACAGAATATCTACACTATTACGAATATCGATTAAAAAACAATGGGAAAGATACGAATTCATTGTTTCTCTCTCCAGCTATGGTTTAAATAGCAAAACAGATTGGGTTCTATAGGTTTGATTAGCAACCAAATCTACTTCAGAAAATAATGGCAACCTACTGCGTGTAAATTATCTGCACAGTCAGTCATGTTTGGAAACTGACATGATCATCCAAGCGTGTATCTCGTATGGCACTTAACTGACTTTTTTATCGTATCACCCCGAGCAAGGCGGTAACGCCACGGATGTGTAGGGAGCTACATAAGACTAAAAAGATTAGGTAGAAGAGAGTGAAGAGAAAGACGAACCAGTTAGAAGGGAGAAAGAGAAGGGATGGGAATGAGTGATGACAGTTGCAAAGGTGGAGAGAAAGGAAAGGATATACAGGGTGGTGAAGAAAGAACTAGAGTCAAGTGGTTAAGAGAGGAGTATTGACATTGTATTTAAACCCCTGGTGGTTGTAGCCGTCAGGAAAGCAAGAATATGAAAGCGAGTTCCACAGGCGGGAAGTGCAAGAAAATAAGCTGCAGGAGTAGAATTGTAGTTTGCATTTGGTTGATCTAACTGTGAACGAGTGAGACCCAGTTGCCAGTCTGGTTGCACGAGTAAAAACCTGTTTCAGGAGCACCAGTGACTTAAGTTCGTTGGAGCAGAAGCCATGAAAGTATTTACAGAACAGACAAAGGGAAGCCACATAGGCAAACACATGAAAACAAATAGAGATCCATCACACAGCCTTATAGGTGATGGGTTGTTTCACACCCTATTTCCAACAGATTAATACTAACCTCTTGTTAATTTATAGATATTTTCATGGCATAAGTACAGACGAACTATATTTCTTATTTCCACCAGTTCAGATCTTCAAATCTCAGAACCGCCATGCCGCAGCCTCAACTCATCCTCATTACCCTGTTATTCTATTAGTAAGGAGGAAGTATTATTAAGACAGCTTCTTTCTGCTGTTGTTATTTTGTAGAATAGACCCCCTGGGAGATGCTTCCTTGATCACTAATTTTTGGGGATCACCCCTTTTTGCACACTTAATGGACTCGACCAAGGTATACAAATAATCCTGCCTACAGAGAAGGTGAGTGTGTTAGAGAGTTGTTTTTGTTAGAGTTGTAGTGTTGTCAGAGTAGTTGAACCGCCGTTCGTTGGTCAGCACGAATATAGACTATTACCCGGACTTACTTCTTTGTATATATCTGACTCCTACTAACAAGTATTCCTAAATCTACTAACCGTGTACATGTTGTATATCTTTTGTTCAGTATACTTACATTTTTCCTCTCATATCTGTTTTCTGTCATTATTATATTGGGTGGTTTTCTAAACAAGAATCCACAACACTAATAATATAAAATTCGTCCTCGTTTTAGGAAAATAATAAAAACACATTCAGTAACCAACTCTCTTGAGTGGCCCTCGGGTTTGTGTTATATTGTAGTGAAAAACAAATTCTTGATTTAAATATCAAACCTGACTCATTGTTAGAAATAAACGAATTTTCTCGAATTTACAAAGTTTGCTTACCACACACAAAAAACCCGCGAAATTTCACACCTCGAAGCGAAATGTTTGTCCTCCAAAAGGAAAGGCCAGAATCACATCCAGGAGTGAATTCTCAAACGAAATAAAAGACTGGCAAAGTTTAACAGGAGTCAGAGATTTAACACTTACCCTTCACAAACGTCAGGCGATCTTTATTATTATTGTCTCACACTTTCTTTCTCACCTTTCGTCTCTCACCTTTTGTCTCTCACCTAGTTCCTCTTCTTTGTTCACCCGTCTACTTGATAACAGCCCGGAACCCTTTGAGACTGAGCGCATACTTCAAAAACACTTCTACCTAACAAACGCCCATACATACTTACATACACACATACGTTCCTGTCTACGTACCTATAATCTCACTCTTACCAGAACTACTACGAATTATACCCTTAACTTCTTAATAATGTTTCTAATTGAACATTAACTTCTATAAATTCATGCTATTTTTTTTTATTAATAAATTTTTATTTAAACAAGCAAAAGGTATACTTTTATTCTTCCAAACATTCCAATCTCCATCCTGCTGCTAGCCTTCTGATGATAGCGAATAATAGTAAGTTGTAGGAAATTCGGTTATGTATGACACAAGGCCGAATAAAAAAGCAAAAACATTAACCATCTTTCCACTTCAATATACACAGAGATTTTAAAAAACAACTTTTCGTCTAACTTTGAATATTTTACATTAATTATTTATTCATATTTTTCCTTCAGTAGGAATAGATTGGTTTGCCTGTTGCCTGGTTCAAAGTACTCTCCGTTTTTTTTGGTTTGTTTTTTTTTTTAATTTTAACTAGAGTAGAGTTTGAACTCTTTATTCCCAATTTAGGATTGATATCCCGGTTCCTTCTAAAGTCTCTTCCTACTCTTTCACTCCTAGTAGCCTCCTTTGCGTCTTAGTGGCATTATCCAATTGATTGTGGAGAACTGATTAACATAAAATGGGCGTGTGTTTGTGCCAGGTGAAAGCGGCATAGATGTTATTAAATACAATTAAATATTCACTCATAAATTATTATTAAATATTCACTCATCACTCACTCATCTTTAATTTGAGTTTCATGAGATTTACATGCAGTCATCAGTAGACGGGATTGTCAAATTTAATTTCATTTTAGAAATCATATTTTCTAAAAAAGATTAGTTTATCCTCAAAGTTAATTCATGGCGTAAACACATTTTAATGTGTTATACACAAAAAAGAAGAAAATAATTAAATCTTACCATTTCCGAAGGCAACAGTGCGACGTAGACAACACAGTATTTGTAAAAATTTGAACTCGTAACGGCGAGATCAAATTCAACACAGAGAACAATTAAGTTACTCGCACATCCACAGTTGAATGCGCATTTAATCAAATTAAAAAAGTATCTATCTATCTATCTATCTATCTATCTATCTATCTATCTATCTATCTATCTATCTATCTATCTCAGTCTGTTCATATCTATCTATCTGTCTATCTCAGTCTGTTCATATCTATCTGTCTATCTCAGTCTGTTCATATCTATCTGTCTATCTCAGTCTGTTCTATCTATCTATCTATCTATCTATCTATCTATCTATCTATCTATCTATCTATCTATCTATCTCAGTCTGTTCATATCTATCTATCTATCTAGATAGATAGATATCTATCTATCTAAATATTTAGTCAAATGTTTCTTTCGTGTTGTTTCTTTCTTTCTTTCTTATGCATGTATAATCTATCTTTCTATCTATTAAGTTCTTTTGTCAAAATTATCTCTCTCTCTGTATGTCTCTTTCTCTCCCTCTATAATATATATATATATATATATATATATATATATATATATATATATTAATCGTATCACCCCGAGCAAGGCGGTAACGCCACAGATGTGCAGGGGGCTACGTAATAGTGAAAAGATTGGAAAAGAGAAAGCAGCCCAACACACCATCACCACCTTGAAATATAAATGGAGCCTTGTGAAAAGGCAAATTGAAATAGCGAAAGAAAATCTTGACACATTATACAAGAACAAACATGACCTCTACAACAAACTGAAAGATACAACTACCTCAAACCAACTCGAAGAAATAATACTCAGACTATCCAAAATCACTGCAAAATCTGAAGTTGAACACTGTGCTAAAATTGTCAAAAAACTTAATTCACTATACAATGGCACGATCACTCTTCCCAAAAAATTTGATAAATTCATAAATCTTTCCAACCACGAACTAACTAAGCACCAAAAAGAATTACTCAACCTTGGACCTAACTGCCATATATACCGTAAGTATAACCAGCTTACTAAAAAAATTGAAATAGAAACGCTCTATCAAAGCATCACTAAATTACAAGGTGAAAAACTTATAACCGTTAAACCCGAACTGAAAGATCTACTTAAGGCTGAGGCAATCAAAGATCGCCATGATAAAAGCAGAAGCTCCTCAAAAATTCTATCGAAACAACTACATCACCATCAAGTATATCAGACGGTATGAACGGATCCTACACAAAATTAATAGACAAAACTTGTCTATATTATTCAATGAAACCTGCATTAATGAAAAAATGCTGCCAAAATACACACAATATATATTCATATATATATATATATATATATATATATATATATATATATATATATATATATATATCCAAGGGAATAAAGAAAGAAAATATTAACAACGTTCAAAACATTAATTTAAAACAGTGCTCAATATGCAAATAGAGCTATGAATATTTATTATAAGTTATAGTTTAGAACATGTACAAATTATAATTTACTACAAAATTGTACGTTTTGTTTTGACATCGAAAAAAACAATTTTCTCATACGGTGATGGTACTAAACTTGATTTTTGAAAGAGATTAAAAAATCTCACTTCCCCTTTATTCCATAAAAGGAAATCGAAAAAAAGGGCGTAAAACAAAAAGGAAAGAGAGATATATAGGAAATAAAGAGCGTAGGAAGACAGGAGAGAAAGAAATAAGAGTAAAAAGCTGATGGTAATGGCTCAGAGAGAAATAGACCCAAAATTTGCTAGGAGGTAAAACATAGTTAGATATACACATAAGCGTCACACGGCGTCTGGGCTTAACAAAAAGGAAGAAGTGAGAAAATGCACGGAGTGAAGAGGGTGTCTGGGGGAGAGATGACAGTAAAAGAAGTAAAATGAATATATGAATATATATGAATATATGAAACAATTCGCTGGAAGTCGATTGAAGTTAGATAAATTCATTGTTACATAGTATAGTTTCCATTTAACTTAAGGTGTCTTATTTTCGTTTTTTAACTTCCAAAAATGTTTAGAAAGTGATGTCATTTTTTGTTTGTCCTTGTTGAAAAATGAGAGGTGATTGTAAAAGAGCTTCTTAAAAATGTTCATATTATTTCCGATCTGCGCTTTTTAAATAATTTGTATGTTTGTGTATGTGATTTCATCATTTTTTATTAAAATTGTCTAAGGCTTCGGTGTATACTATATCTAAGTATAAAATAACGTTTAGTACCATCATTATTAACTATCTTATTGAAATTGTTTTTTCGATATCGAAACAAAATGTACAATTTTGTAGTAAATTATAATTTGTACATGATCTAAATTATGACTTATAACATATATAATGACAATATACACGCTAAAGAGTCTGCCTCCTTCAACCGAGCGCCCATAGCTCAGAGGGAGAGATGCCAACTGACGTCAATTCGGTCGGGTTTCGATCCTGGGTAAAAAAGCAATCGGATGTCTAACCGTACTGATGACCTGCGAAACAGATCTGTCTGCGGATGACTCTGTCTCTCTCTCTCTCTCTCTCTCTCTCTCTATATATATATATATATATATATATATATATATATATATATACTTACTTTCATTTTTACATTCAGTATAAGAACAGATAAAGGGATATTCTTTTTGGGAAGAGTGTGCAGCTCTAATCTTACAACAGCGTATTCTGGCACAATGCTATGCTAATAGTATATAATTCCAGATTTTAACCATCTGTCATTTATAGCATCTGTTCATGTTCATCTTTGCGTAATTTTTAAGCAGCCTTTGTTGTCTGAGGAACAGAAAAGCGTTTTTAGTTTTGGCTTGTTTTTGTGTTTTGTTTAGATGAGGTGATTAAAAGAATAGACGAAAAGATGTTATCACACCAGGGAAGAAATCAGATGGGCCCATTAGGAATACTGGCTGTCACTTTCTACTGCGAAAAACGTCAGACATCTTTTTTTTTTCTGTTGGGTGACGGTGGCACGAATCATGGCTTCTGCAATTTGTTTATCACGCTTAGATTTTTCCACAAAAAGATGTCAAGAATAAATATTAAAATAAATACAGAAAACACCAGACAAATTTAACAACTATACTAGTAGCCGTACGAATTCGTTTTCAGCATTATTAGAAAAGAAATCATTAAAATATGCTTTAGAAATATGGATGCTTTTTTTCTTATTGCTATTCACCGTCAATGATTTTTTTTAAAGTTGAATGTGGAGTGGTTTTTCTTTGTCATCTTAATTTGTGTATTTAGATCATCTTTAGTTAGCTGGAAGTTGACACAAAACTAGTCCTTCTGATCCTTGAAAATCCGTGAGTTAGTCCATTGGAAGCCTATATTCCAACCGGTGCAAACGGCCAAGCCAGAGCAGCCTGGATTATCTGAGTAGCATTTACACGGTGGTAATGCCTGTGTCTGCGGTACACACACGCGTACACACACACATACAAACACACACACTTACACACCCATATATAAATATATATATATATATATATATATATATATATATATATATATATATAAAATCACTTCTTAAACGTCTCAAGAACTATGATATATTACATATATTTATATTGTTAGAATTTTATATCTTACATTATACATATATTATATTATACAATTTTATCCCTGCCGTCAAGAAGAGAGGATTATTAGTTGTTTATTCACTGGTTATACTCCCTAAGCGTGACAGGAAAGAATATATACATATTTAACGGACGGAATTTATTATAATAGAGAGGATAGTATGTAAATATTTTACAAAGGTTTAATTTATTATATATATATATATAGTGTATATCGAGGCAGCAAATAATTTTTCTAAACATATGCTGTTAAATATAAGAGACAATGAATTTTTATTATGTTTAATCATGAGCCGTTCTAAACGTCGTATTTTCGCTTTAATTTCAGTCGAAAATAAAGACAAAAATTCACCAACATTTGGATAATGAGGTTCCATTGAAATTTCTTGGTGTTAGGATTATTTAATGGTGCGGCATCATGTAACTTAAATCTATTTGCTGCCTCGATACACTCAATTTAAGTTATATGATGCCGCAGCATTAAATGATCCTAACACGAAGAAATTTCAATGGAACCTCATTATCCAAATGTTGGAGAATGTTTGACTTTATTTTCAACTGAAATTAAAGCCAAAATACGACGTTTAGAACGGCTCATGATTAAACATAATAGACATTCATTGTCTCTTATATATATATATATATATATATATATATATATAAGAGACAATGAATGTCTATTATGTTTAATGTCTATATATATATATATATATATATATATATATATACGGGTCCACTCGTGTATATATATATATATATATATATATGTATATATACGAGTGGACCCGTGCTGTCAAAATGACAGCAAATATTTATTTGGATAAACCGTCTAAACGGCAACATATATTTTGATGAATCTACTATTTTTTTATCGTTTTAGCCCAAGCAAGGCGGTAGCGCCATTGTTGCGCAGGGGGCTACATAAGAGAAGGGTGATAAGTAGAAGGAGAGCGAACAGAAAGACTACAAAGTTACAGGGGGTGTCAGAGAAAGGGCAAAAGAAGGATGTGAATACAGGTGTGATGACATTTGCGAAGGTAGAGCGAGAAAGTAAACGCACAAGATACAGGGGGTGATGTGGAAAAGACGAGGAAAGGAGTGGAGTCCAGTGGATAAGAGATGGGAATTGACATTTCATGGAGATCGTAGCCGTCAAAAAAGCAAGTATGTAGAAGGAAGTTCCACAGGTAGGACGTGCAAGAGAAAAAGCTAATGGAATAAAAGTAACGGCTGCATTTCGTAAGTTTAACTGCAAAAGGGTGGAACCTTGTTGGCAGTCTGGTTGCTGTGGTAAATTCTTGTGAAGGGAGCGTCAGTGAGCTAATCTCGTCGGAGTAGAAGCCATGAAGTTATTTGTAGAAGAGACAGAGGTAAGCCACATCTCGTCGGTGAGAAAGTTTCTGGAGTCGAGCTGCCAGATCGGGACCGATCACATTACAGATTCTCTTTTAGAGCCTGTCGAGGCCCTGAGTTGAATAGCAGGGCGCCCGACCCGATATGACAACAGTATACTATGCACGTTCGGATTGTTGATTCATTGACTATCTTTCATTAAGAGAAATGAAAAAAAATAATAACACAAACCCGTGAGCATGACAGAAGATAGGCGAAGCACTCAGCTTAATTAGCTGAATATGTTATAGCATTAAATTAATTGCAAAAAGGAGGAACAGAAATTTACTCTTACTTAATACAATATTACAGAACCGCCGGTAATCACGAGAGTCAAATACGGTGTCTCATCCTCTCAGCAACCAGAGACTTTACTTCTTCGAGGATACGTTTCTATTCCATTACGTGCAGCCAGGAATAGGCATCTATTTGATGGGGACTGTTACGCTGGTATTACCGGAAATAGTAGTTTCCCGTAGGCTATAACGGCATAAGGAAGTTTGGTGTGAAATTGAGCTATCGCCAGGTATTTTCGAGGAGGAATGGAATCATCTATACCAGCTGTGACCCAAGAGAAACATCCATGGCGCAGTTCTCAATATGTAAGTTAAAAGTATCAGTTTAAGGGGCTTCTCGAGAAAGGCTCCAATCTGCATGTTGGTATTGGCAAGGAGTCTTATGAATAAAAGGTTTCTGTCTAATAGATAACCGGAACAAGATATCTGTTGCGGAATAGCTTTCGCATTGAATATTATAATCCTGCTATGCCTGTTGCTAATCAACTTAACGTACCCCAAATTTTAGGAACTTGGTAATCTTCCACTGAAAGCTGGCTCCTTAGCATTCGGCTAACTGCCAACTAATATCACTGCCTAGTAGTTCTACTAAACTCCAATAGAAGTCTAAAGAACTCCTATTAACTTCTTAAGTACTTCTCAAGAACTTCCTGTTAACTCTTATGAATATAGGAGGGAGAGTTCATTATCTGAGGAATAGGTGTATTTCACCATAAGAATATCAATAGGCACTACAGAGTAGTACCTATTGATATTGTTAAGTAGTAGTACCTATTGATATTCGTTGCATTCACTTACGCCCAAATACCCTTGGGAAAGGTATTAATCCGTCTATTCCTTCCAGTTATGGGTTAAATAACAGGACAGATTTGGCTAGCAATCAGTCTACCGCAGAAAATAATGGCAACTTACTGCGAGATAATCTCATTAATGTCATTAATCTCATTAATGTCATTAATGTCTCTTTCGAGACATGATCGCCCAAGTCTGTATCACGTATGGCCACTTAACTGACTACAGATTAAACCGAGTTGTGAAGGGCACAGCATTGCGAAGCTTAGCAAAAACTTCGTATCTACTTATAAAAGTTGTGACCCTTAAGTTTGTTGATGAACATGGCTTTCCACTATTTTTTCTTCGTAGCACTTAATAATATTAATATCTCTCCTAAACCTTTTTTTCCTAAACCTTTTTTTCCTAAACCTTTTTTTCCTATACATTTATCCAAATTTGCTAAGTGGAATATGTTTTGCTTTTCTTAGTCCCTATTTCCTCCTCTCTCCTGTGAGTATCATATTTTCCAAGCCCTGTTTCCTCATTATTTGCTTTAGAAATTTCAACTTTCTCTTCCTGATGTTAAGTAGATTTATACTCTTTGCTTCCATTTTCTGCAAAATTTTATCATTGCTCTCATCTTCAATACATGGTCTTCTATTCGTTCTTCTCTTGAACCAAGCTTTTTTTCTTCGCCGGGGAGATTTTCCAGCATTTACTTCTTGAGGTTAGGCAATAAGAGTTAGGTTTCAATTTGTTATATCGAGTAGAAATAACCGTAGAAAAGCTGCCGATGAAATAACCGTTAGCATAATACAATAAACATACCCATAATGCATCATTGACAAGCATATACAATATTCCAACCATAATACATTGACTTGAAATGGTGTTGGCTGCAGTGTGTATGAAAGTAACGCGTAGCGAGTGGTAATATAACAGTGTACATTAAAACGTAACCTGTAGAGAAAAGGACGCTGTCTTTTACACAGACATAACATATGTTCTTGAAAATAACTGAGATAGTCACAGTTACTAGAACAAACAGAACACCAGACCATTCAGCCTCAGATAAAATCATTTTTGTCTACTTAACTTTGTGGGCATTATAATTATGGACGGTTCCTATTGTATTACCGTCACAATGATTCATCTAAGATATTCAAACAGCTTATTTAAATTTTAGATGAATACCTGTCTAAAATGTTTTAGAGGATTTTGTATACATGTTAGCATTAATTACTTTCGTTTGTTTAGAAAATTAAGGTTGTTTATAATTTTAGAATGACTAATTTTCCTAGAAAAATAATATTACATCTTTAAATTTTACCATTGTAGATTTTAAGTTCCGGAAATTATTTCCTGTGTTATTTTTGCTACGGCTTCATTATATTTTATTTGTCGGTAATATTTCGGGATTTCCGCTGTGGTGCAGTGGATATCAGCTCGGAACGAGAAATCGGGGAGCCGAGTTCGAATTCCAATTGAATACGCTGCATTCGCATATGCGAAAATCCCCATCTCTTCTCTCTCCAGCTATGGAATAGTAGTAGGAGAGATTGGGCGGGTTCTATAGCTTTTGCTGGCAACCAGTTTACTCAAAAGTAATGTCTCCCTGCTGAGGGAAAATTTTCTGCTCAGTCAGTGTTGTCTGTTTCGCCTATACGTATGTCACTTCACTGACTGATTGATTATTTTCACTGATCAGTCTTACGTTTGTATTAATAGATTTTTAGTTTATATTAATAACATCTATTTTTCTTTTGTGCTTCAGCGGAACCAGTGTAAAATTTTATGTCCTTCATCAGATTGCATGCTGACTCTATAAAGCATATTTTTTATTAGACAAACATTGTGTGATTAAGGACAGTTCATATTATTTCGGCATTTAAATTTAAGTATTTTTTCTACTCTTGATGGTATTTACAAACCGGTTTTCGTTATAGACGGGTAAAAATCGTTTATGTCGAATTGGATGAACGTACACACATTCTTTATTAAACCATATTTCTGAGATGAAGTTGTATATACATTATATAAAATATTAAAAAAGGCTTACTAGACATTACGATTATAAGTCTCAAAAATTCAGTCGTTCTTATCCTTAAGGATACATGGTCCAGTGGTTATAGACGTTGGTTAGTTGTTGTGAGTTCAATACTAGGCTACAGCAGTGATGAACAAGTAACTTGCAGAGTTAGAGAGGGAGACGACTCATGACATCAAAAAAAGCATTATTACGCAAGGCATGAGAATGATATGCCCCAGTGATTGTAACAAAGGATTCGGTTCGAAATTCGAAGAAGACCGGTGCGTACAACAGCCAAAGCTTCGTACAAATGGCAACAATAGTCCGAATAATGTAAATATTGTTCAGACCAGTTTTTATGTCAAAGGTCATTTCCTAAAACATCTTTTGCATATTTACATGCAACTTTTGCTAATGTTGCCAATAATTGGAGTAGACTGAACAATTGGAGTAGATAGACTGAACAATTGGAGTAGATAAACTAAACTATCGCCCGGTTCACACTCCACCCACGTCTATTGAACGGGTGAAGAGGCTCATTCCCTTGTACCCTGTTTAGGATGTGGTTTCCGGCTTTCTCTTTTCCAATCTCTTCACTCTGCGCATCAGTGGACGTTACCGCCTTGCTCGGGGTGATATGATTTTTAAAAAAAATCACTTTTAATTGTGTTGAATTTTCTCTATTGAATTTTTTATTGGAATTTCGGTTTGGAGTCTTTAATAGTAAAAAATGATTGTTCTTCATGAAAGAAGATTCTGTAGATTCTATCATAGAATTTTCCTAACGGTGAAGAAAAATTGTATTAATATTTTTTAAATATTTTTGTATAATCGTGTCACCCCTAGCAAGACATTAGTGCCACTGGTTCTCAGTGTGATACAGAAGAGGAGACTAGAAAGAAGAACAAGGGTGTCGGAGAATGGGTAAGAGAAGGATTGGAAAACTGGTGTGATAAGAGCTGTGTGAAAATAGAAAAAAGATAAGAACAAGGTAGTAGGGGGTGTTCTAAAAAGGATGTGAGTCAAAGAGATAAGAGATGGCAATTGATGTAGCATTTAAACTCTTGGAGATTGTAGCTATCAGGGAAGTAAGTATACAGAACGGAATTCCACAGGCGGGAAGTGCGAGAAAAGTAGCTGGTAGAATATAAGCTGCGCTACATTTGAATAGTTTAACTGTAAAACGGTGGAACTTAGCTGCCATAAATAGATGATATAAATTCCAACACTCTTATAATACATCTGGTACTTTTTTGTTAGCATCAGCAATAAATGCATAAATATGATATATTTTCTACGGTTCAAATATTTGCCGTCACCCCAAGAATTAGCACGGGATTAATGTAACAAAAGAGTGAAGAAAAAAAAAAAAGGAAAAAAACCTGTTAGAGTTATTGAAAAAACAATGGAATCAATTATAAAATTTTTACTTTGAGAAACTTTTGCAAAGAATGCCAAAACGTTTTGCTGCAGTAATCAAAGCTAAAGAAGGTTATTTTGACGAAAAAAAATTCAATCATACTTTTTTTTTAACTTTTTCTCATAACAAAATATTTTCATAAAAAATGGATAATAATGTTCTCATTTAGTTAAAGTACAAAACAACTACTTTTGGGCTATTTAAAAATTACTTTTGAACTTTTATATATATATATATAAATTACTTTTGAAATGTGATATATATATATTTATGTGTGTGTGTGTGTGTGTGTGTGTGTGTGTGTGCGTGTATGTGTGTGTTTAGTGTATCGAGGCAGCAGCTAATTTTCTAAACATATGCTGTTAAATATAAGAGACAATGAATGTTTGTTAGATTTAATCATGAGCCGTTCTAAACATCGGATTTTGGCTTTAATTTCAGGTGAAAATAAAGGTAAAAATTCTCCAACATTTGGATAATTTTTTATTAAGTTGGTTCTAAACTTTCAGCTTCCATTTATGTTAACGTTCTTGTAACCTCTCTGAAGATGACTCATGTGAGCCGAAAACTTAGAACCAACTTAATAAAAAAATTATGCAAATGGAGAATTTTTGTCTTTATTAATTGGAATTAAAGCCAAAATACGATGTTTAGAACGGCTCATGATTAAACATAATAGACATTCATTGTCTCTTATATTTAACAATATGTGTTTCGAATATATATATATATATATATATATATATATATATATATATGCATGTACCAGTGACGTAATTATGTTGAAAATTTAAGCATTTACTTAGGTTCAAATACCACTGGGGAAAGTATAAACCCATCTCTTCTTTTTCTAGATATGGCTTGAATAGCAAGGCACATTGGGGTCTATAGCTTTGGTCTATAGCTTATAGTTTACCACAGAAAGCCTTCCATCCTATTGTGGGGAAATCATCTACTATTCAGTCATGTCTCTTTCGAGACATGATCGCCCAAGCGTGTATCATGTATTGCACTTAACTGATTGCTCTCCTAATAGATGTGCGTTGTTGTGCAGTGGACATCGACTAGGACCGACAAATCGGGAAGCTGTGTTCGAATTCCAGTTGAATTCATTGCATTCATTTACGCACAAATACCCTTGGTAAAAGTATTAATCCGTCTCTTCCCTCCAGTTATAGGTTAAATAACAGGACAGATTGAGTTCTATACCTTTATTCAACAACAAGTCTACTGCAAAAAGTAATGGCAACCTACTGCGGGATAATATTTTGCCCAGTCAGTCATGTCTCTTTCGAGACATGATCACCCAAGCGTATATCACGTATTGCATTTAAGTAACTGCTCTTCTAATAGCATGTGAATATATACAAAATAAGTGTTATTGATCAGCAAATAGAAGTTTACGTCCGAACTGTCTTGTTACACTTCGCCTCGACTGCCTCACGACTGCTTCACAACTGCCTCCAGACTCCCTCACGGCTGCCACCCCGGCGTCACGCAAGTTAGTATTTATAGAAGGAGAAAGAATCTTTTCCTATGTAGATAGGACAGCATAAGAAAAGGGAAAAATTTGACTTAGAGCAACAAAAGGCAGGTACTTGTAGAGATCAACAACCACTTAAACCCTGAATCGACATGTCAAAACATCCGCAAACCTGCACATTAAATGCAGAAATTTTAACTTTCATACTGAACCTTCATGTATTGTATTTATATTTGGGAGATAGCCCAGGAATTCGGAAAATATGACAGTTACTTAATTTCATAGATGGGCTAGCCAGTAAAAAAACGAGGATCGAGTATCGCCTATTTTGAACAGTTCTGAATCATTTTTTTATTAAAAGAAGAAAGAAAGCAAAAGTCACTTAAGATAACCCTTCCATCTATTCGGTAAGGGCAAAATGGCAAGCGGAAACCAGCGATAAAGGAAAAAAATGTAATTTCCTGATGTCTCCACTTTTGTAACATTCGCGAATTTGTTTATCTTAATTTATTATGATTAAGATACACCGGTCTGTATTGTTTTCTGCGATGTTCCCCAGACGATGTCTGAAAAACCTTTACTTAATCAGTAAACTAATTCGTTTTTTTCTTTAAATGTCTGGTTATCTAAAGTAGTGTGACCATTTTCGTCTAATAACGCTATCCTTGACATTTCTAGAAAATAATAGAAAAACAGCTTTTAACAAAGCATTTTCATAAATATATCGATAAAATTCCCCGAAAATAAAATCAACTTCCCTCATCTCCTGGAATTATAAAATTAGCTTCAGCAATGCCTCGTTAAAATAGGGAACTGCAAAATTCAGTATCACTCTTCGTAGGGCATTAAAAATGAGTCTTCTTCTTTTTCTATGTGCCTTATCCTTTCAGGAGGTAGGCGATCATGGTTCTCCACGTCTACCTATCCCTATATGTTTTCTCCTGTTACTCTACGCAACCCCCGTTCCGTCATCCACCTGATCAGGCCCTTCAAATATTTTATCCACCGCCTTCCTCTGTCTCTTTTTCTTTCGATCTGACCTGTCAGTATCAGGTTCTCCAAACCCTGCTTCTTCATCGCATGTCACAGGAACTTCAGTTGTCTCTTCCTGATGCTCACTATTAATTTTCTTTTCGTTGCCATTCTTTCCAACACCTCATCATTACTCACATGTTCAGTCCATCATATCCGCAACAACCTTCTGTAAATCCGCATTTCCGCTGCTTCAAGTTTTTTCCTCATCTTCGATTATATTGTTCAACATTCACTGCCGTATTGAAGAACTGACATCACACAGCTATCTAACACTCTCTTCTTTGTTTCTAGTGAAATTTTCCTTTGTCTTATTACTTTACTCAGCTTCTGGGACGCGTCCTACGCCATGCCAATTCACCTTTAAATCTTTGTGTCACACTTTCCATCTCCTGTGAGAACAATTCCTAGGTATTTAAATTTTTGTACTTGCTTGATTCTAGTATCTCCTACCTGTATTTGGCAATTTTGGGTTGCTATTTTTGCTGATCTCACTTCTTCTTTTTTTACGCATTCTGTCTACTTGTGATATGATCCATTATTGTTACGATTCTGACAGTCATTCACATAAATTCGTTAGATTACTCACGATTTGCTTCTGCTAACATTGCTATCCCGTTTTTATCCGCCTTTCTTCATTATATGTCCCAGATATTTCAACACACTGCTGATTTTAAATATAAGTGTATTTTCTTTCCCATTTGTTAAGACATTTACCTTTTGCTACTTCTGTTCGTGGTAGACTTAGCATCTACACAACCGGCCATAATTATTAGGCCACCCCAGTTTATAAAAAAAAAATATTGTATTTCATACTATTTTTAGTATTTATTGCCTAGTGGATAATTCTAAATGAAAATAGAATTGTTCTTTTGTTATTAATATTTGCAAAATTTTACAAAGCAGCTAAGAAGCCTTTGCTTCGTCCAGCCAATAAGAAAAAGAGACTAGCATGGGGACGAGATCAAAAAGAAAAAAAACACATTAAAATAACTTTCATGAAAAGTAACAATTCATAACAAAAAGAGGTTGTAAAAAACTATATATATTACCATAAAACGGTAATACTGAAATTTACTAACGGTTAAAAACAGCTAAACCGGTTTATCGGTCCTTCTTTCGTCAGAGCAAATATCGAGGATAAAAAATTGCACAGCGACTAAAAGAAATCTAACCCCAGACACTATGTACACAACCGGCCATAATTATTAAACCACTACCGTTTTTATTTTCAAGAAATGATGTATTTCATACTAGTTTTAGTATTTATTGCCAAATGAAAATAGAATAGTTCTTTTGTAATTATAATTTTGCAAAATTTTACAAGGCAAGGAAGAAAAGATGAACTCGTCCGAATCTCTCTAAATTTTCTTCATTGTTTTATTGATGAAACTACAGTTTAGGTAATTATTAAATATTTATTAAATTCATTTGATGCACATGTTAATGTGCAATATTAAAAAAACTATTCTATTTTCAGTTACAATTATTCACTTCGCAATAAATACTAAAAAATAGTATGAAATACATCATTTGTTAAAACACTGGTGTTGCCTAATAATTATAGCCGGTAGTGTATGTGTTTCTTAGGCACTCTCTTTTCACTGGAAAGAAACTGTCAAGCATTAACTGCCGTAGTAAAGGAGAGATATAACATAGCATTTCGGAACTCTTTCTTTTGTTGCTAACGAAATGCTTCTATTTCTTAATACTTCGTCTTATTTACTGGGATGAATATGGATTTTAGATTTCTCAAAAGTTTAGGCTTCCACGGAACTGAGAACAACTGCTTGTCAATCCCAATGCTAAACAGAGAGAATATGGACAATGGCACGCATACACAGATATCAGTCGACAGATTAAAGCCATACCTCACAAGACAACCTCAAAAGACCCAACTACGCCTTAAACTGATGATCAAAAGCCATAAGTGGATATTTCTAACAATTAAAGCGTAGAAGATAAAGTACTTGAATATAATAATAATAATAATAATAATAATAAAAATAATAATAATAATAATCGTTTCCTCATGTGGTAAAATATTCAGAATCTACCGATCGTTCAATGCCTTAAAACGCATAAAGCAACAACTGTAATTTCGACAAGTATCTTAAGGTGGACATTCTAAAAAAAACATTCATAATCTACTGATCTTCTTCTTCTTCTATGTTCCCTTTTCTTTTAGGACGTAGGCGAGCATGGCTTTTCATATCTCTCTATCCCTGCTGGCTCTTAGCACTCTTTCTACTGATACACAAACAACCCTCGTTCTGTCATCCACATAATCAATCCCTTCAAATATGTTATCCGCTGCTTTCCCCTGTCTCTTTCTCTCTCTATCTGGCCCGATAGTATCAGGTTCTCCAAGCCCTTCTTCCTCATTGCATATCCCAGGAAATTCAGCTGTCTCTTCCTGATGCTCAGTATTAATTTCCTTTTCGTTTCTATCCTTTCCAATACCTTATCATTGCTCACATGCTCAATTCATGATGTCCGCAACATTCTTCTGTAGAACCACATTTCAATTTCTTCAAGTTTTTTATTTTATTTTGATGATATTGTCCAGCATTCACTGCCATATTGAAGAACTGATACCACATGACAATCAACTATTCTCTTCTTTGTTTCTAGCAAAATTTTCCTGTCTTTTAATACTCTACTCAGCTTCTGGAACGCATCCTTCGCCATGCTAATTCGCCTTCGGATCTCTGTGTCCCACTCTCCGTCTTTTATTAGAACATTTTCCAGGGATTTAAAGTTTTGTACCTGCTTGATTTTAGTATCCCCCACCTGTATTTTGCGTTGTGGGCTGCTCTTTTTGCTGATGACCATGCATTCGGCTTTCTTGCAATTTATTTTTAGTCCTTTCTTGTCACTCTCTTCAGCTACCTTCTGTTGGCAACCTTGTAGTTTTCTTTCCGTGTCTTCTATCAGCACTATATCATCTGCGTACCTTATATTGTTCAAATTGTGGTCTTACGACCACTAATAATAATTAATGATATTGATAATACTCAAAGATAAGGTTTACACATCACGAAGGACTTTATATAAAATATGTATATTTTTTTCTTTACAAAAGTGCTCAGTTGAAAATGTCCTAATGGCCTTTTTTTACTTTGGATCTTGGGTTGGAAACGAAATGTGTATACAACGGAAATTTTAAAAAAATTGGAAACTTAAAACTTGGAGTATCCCTGTTTTGATAAGAGCATTGGGTATGATAAAGAAGGTTAGCGTAAATTATATGAGTAAACTTGTTGGACACATCAGCATCTAAGAGTTAAGATTACTTTGTGCAGAACTGTAAATATAAAGAGTAAAACCATTTAATCGAAACGTCCCAAACTTGCATAGATAACACTCCTAAAGTGTCATTGTAACTCATAAAATTATTATCCTTGTATTTACTTTGACAAAACGCGCCGGCTAAGATATATTTATATATATATAAGAAAAATTAATGCAGACACGTTATGATAAGTCGGAAGTCAGGCTTATTTCAGGCGAACCATCATCAGCTTCCGTCTTTATTTTCCAAAGGATTTTACACGAATCTGTGTAAAATCCTTTGTCAAATAAAGACGGAAGCTGATGATGGTTCGCCTGAAATAGGCCATATTTCCGATTTTCCATGACACAACGTGTCTGCCTTAATTTATCTTGTATTTGCTCTTTATGTATTTATATACATATATATTTAGAGCTCTCTTAGAGAGTTATCCTACCACTGTATGTACAGGATACGCCTTTGGATTTGTCTATACCTACACTGCATGCTGATATATTATACTCCAGTTTAAAAAAAAAGATGATGTATTTCATATTAAATGAATCTAGAATGGTTATTTTCTTATTATTATTTGTAAAATTTTACAAGGCAAGGAAGCAAAGATGAACTCGTCCGAATCACCCTAAATTTTCTTCATTTTTCTGTATGCAGTGAGACTAGAAGTTTCTCTCGCTAGGTTGTTCCACACTAGTTTTTCGGTTTTTCTTTTTTTTTTTTTGTTTAGTTTTTTTTTTCTATTTCAATTTAGCCATGCCTTAAGAGAAATTTGCAGAGATAAGAGCTCAAATTCCATGTGTGCAGTTCAGTATGCACTGCATCGGAGAGACAAAACTGGAAGCCATGCCAATCGAGAAAATCAGGGAGAAAACGGAAAACAACAGTAAGAGAAGACCGCAGAATAGTATTGAAGAGTGTAAGAGACAGGAGAAAATAGAAGCAGGTGAATACCGACAAGGTTGATACAGTCTCTGAAAATACAGTGAAGCGAAGGGTTTGAGAGGTGGGTCTCTTTGGAAGAGTGTCAGCCAGGAAGCTTTTGCTTCGGCCAGCCAATAAGAAGAAGAGACTAGCATGGGAAAGAGAGCACAAAAACTGGACACCATAACAGTGGTCAAAATGTCGAGGTCTGATGAGTCTAAGTTCGAACTGTTTGGGAGTAAAAGGGGGTGTACGGAGGAGGAGGGTTGGGGAGCAAGTGAAAGATGAGCGAGTACAGTCATCGATGAAACATTGTGGTGGATCCTGCAAGGCTGTTTTGCGAGCACCACGAGTTCAGGTGACTTGGTCGAAGCAAAGGGGACTTTGAAAAAAGAACAGTACCATTCAATCTTACAGAGATATGCAGTCCCAGCTGCATTGTGTAGATTGGCTCGAAATGTCATCTTCCAGCAAGATAAAGACTCAAAACATACTTCTAAATTTTTGCCAAAATTATTTAAAATTACAAGAAACTGCTGGAGTGTTAAAAGTTATGTGTTGCCCACTTTAGTCAGCAGACCTCTCACCAATTGGTATGGTATGGTATGGTATGGTATGGTATGGGATAGATAGATAGATAGATAGATAGATAGATAGATAGATATATGAACAGACTGAGATAGATAGATAGATAGATAGATAGATAGATAGATAGAAATAGACTGAGATAGATAGATAGATAGATAGATAGATAGATAGATAGATAGATAGATAGATATGAACAGAGAGGATAGATAGATAGATAGATAGATAGATAGATATGAACAGACTGAGATAGATAGATAGATAGATAGATAGATAGATAGATAGATAGATATGAACAGACTGAGATAGATAGATAGATAGATAGAACAGACTGAGATAGATAGATAGATAGATAGAGAGAGAAGGAACAGACTGAGATAGATAGATAGATGAATGACTAAGATAGATAGATAGATAGATAGATAGATACGAACAGATAGATAGATAGATAGATAGATAGATAGATAGATAGATAGATAGATAGATAGATATGAATGGATAGATAGATAGATAGATAGATAGATAGAAAGAAACAGACGGAGAGATAGATAGATAGATAGATAAACAGACTGAGAGATAGATAGATAGATAGATAGATAGATAGATAGATAGAAACAGACTGAGATAGAAGATAGATATTGAACAGACAGATAGATAGATAGATAGATAGATAGATAGATAGATAGATAGATAGATAGATAGATAGATAGATAGATATGAACAGACTGAGATAGATAGATAGATATGAATGAATGATAGATAGATAGATAGATAGATAGATAGATAGATATTAACAGACTGAGATAGATAGATAGATAGATAGATAGATAGATATGAACAGACTGAGATAGATAGATAGATAGATAGATAGATAGATAGATGGAATAACTAGATAGATAGATAGATAGATAGATAAGCGAGACGGAGATAGATAGATAGATAGATAGATAGATAGATAGATAGATAGATAGATAGATATGAATGACTGAGATAGATAGATAGATAGATAGATAGATAGATAGATAGATAGATAGATATGAACAGACTGAGATAGATAGATAGATAGATAGATAGATAGATAGATAGATAGATATGAAACAGACTGAGATAGATAGATAGATAGATAGATAGATAGATAGATAGAATAGATCGATAGATAGATAGATAGATAGATAGATAGATAGATAGATAGATATGAACAGACTGAGATAGATAGATAGATAGATAGATATATGAATAGACTGAGATAGATAGATAGATAGATAGATAGATAGATAGATAGATAGATATGAACAGACTGAGATAGATAGATAGATAGATAGATAGATAGATAGATAGATAGATAGATAGATAGATAGATAGATAGATTTGAACAGACTAGATAGATAGATAGATATGAACAGACTGAGATACATAGATAGATAGATAGATAGATAGATAGATAGATAGATAGATAGATAGATAGATAGATAGATAGATGTTTGATATAGTTATAGTAAGTACATATGTGTGTGTATGTCTTTGTATACGTGAGTCGTAAATTTTCCTACATCCCACAGAACAATTAAAGCTTATATAAAACGTCAAGCATGATTTGAAGTGGACGAGTAAAAAATAAGTTCTTAGTGGCAACGTTCCAAAAATTAACACACTAACGCCTTTTGGTATCTCTTCGATCTTTCTTTGTGTTACCCGCCGACTGCAGCCAACCTGCAACTGATAATTCTCTACAATGCGCAGTCGCGTGTCTCTCAGGAGCCCCTTAACACACCAATAAATTCTTCCCGACAAAGAGACGGCTATTTGTCATTTGTATCATTGCTGCATCATTACACACTGATATTTAATATGCTTAGTTTAGGATGGCAAAAAGTAATCGGCATTGAGGATTAGGATCTTATGTTTGCGTCAATATGTGTGTACCAGCTCTATCATAAAATCATTATTCTCTAGTATTTGTCTATATTTCTGTGATCAGGTAGTATTTACAGTATTTACATTATTCGGACTATTGTTCTCATCTTTGTTGCCATTTGTAATGGGCGTTTAATAATAGATCATTCTATTTGTCTATTTCTGAGATTAGGTATTTACCTCATTTACATTATTCGACTATTGTCCTCATCTTTGGTGCCATTTGCACGGCGTTTAATTATAGATCATTCTATTTGTCTACTTGGAGATGAGGTAGTATTTACAGTATTTACATTATTCGGACTATTGTTCTCATCTTTGTTGCCATTTGTAATGGCGTTTATTAATAGATCATTCTATTTGTCTATATTTCTGAGATTAGGTAGTATTTACCGTATTTACATTATTCGGACTATTGTCCTCATCTTTGTTGCCATTTGTACGGCGTTCATTAATAGATCATTCTATTTGTCTATATTTCTGAGATGAGGTAGTATTTACAGTATTTACATTATTCGGACTTATTGTTCTCATCTTTGTTGCCATTTGTACGGCGTTTAATAATAGATCATTCTATTTGTCTATATTTCTGAGATTAGGTATTTACTCCTATTTACATTATTCGGACTATTGTCCTCATCTTTGTTGCCATTTGATCGGCGTTTATTACTAGATCATTCTATTTGTCTATATTTCTGAGATTAGGTAGTATTTACCCTATTTACATTATTCGGACTATTGTCCTCATCTTTGTTGCCATTTGTACGGCGTTCATTAATAGATCATTCTATTTGTCTATATTTCTGAGATTAGGTAGTATTTACAGTATTTACATTATTCGGACTATTGTTCTCATCTTTGTTGCCATTTGTAATGGCGTTTAATAATAGATCATTCTATTTGTCTATATCGGAGATTAGGTAGTATTTACCCTATTTTCATTATTCGGACTATTGTCCTCATCTTTGTTGCCACTTGTACGGCGTTTATTAATAGATCATTCTATTTGTCTATATTTCTGAGATTAGGTAGTATTTACCCTATTTACATTATTCGGACTATTGTCCTCATCTTTGTTGCCATTTGTACGGCGTTCATTAATAGATCATTCTATTTGTCTATATTTCTGAGATTAGGTAGTATTTACAGTATTTACATTATTCGGACTATTGTTCTCATCTTTGTTGCCATTTGTACGGCGTTTAATACTAGATCATTCTATTTGTCTATATTTCTGAGATTAGGTAGTATTTAATTCTATTTACATTATTCGGACTATTGTCCTCCTTGTTGCCATTTGTACGGCGTTTATTAATAGATCATTCTATTTGTCTATGTTTCGAGATTAGGTAGTATTTAATCTTATTTACATTATTCGGACTATTGTCCTCATCTTTATACATTTGTACGGCGTTCATTAATAGATCATTCTATTTGTCTATATTTCTGAGATTAGGTAGTATTTGCTAGTATTTACATTATTCGGACTATTGTTCTCATCTTTGTTGCCATTTGTACGGCGTTTAATAATAGATCATTCTATTTGTCTATATTTGAGATTAGGTAGTATTTACCCTATTTACATTATTCGGACTATTGTCCTCATCTTTGTTGCCATTTGATCGGCGTTTATTAATAGATCATTCTATTTGTCTATATTTCTGATATTAGGTAGTATTTACCCTATTTACATTATTTTCGGACTATTGTCCTCATCTTTGTTGCCATTTGTACGGCGTTCATTAATAGATCATTCTATTTGTCTATATTTCTGAGATGAGGTAGTATTTACAGTATTTACATTATTCGGACTATTGTTCTCATCTTTGTTGCCATTTGTACGGCGGCGTTTAATAATAGATCATTCTATTTGTCTATATTTCTGAGATTAGGTAGTATTTACCCTATTTGCATATTCGGACTATTGTCCTCATCTTTGTTGCCATTTTGTACGGCGTTTATTAATAGATCATTCTGATTTGTCTATATTTCTGAGATTAGGTAGTATTTACCCTATTTACATTATTCGGACTATTGTTCCTCTCATCTTTGTTGCCATTTGAATGGCGTTCATTAATAGATCATTCTATTTGTCTATATTTCTGAGATTAGGTAGTATTTGTTGTATTTTACATTATTCCGACTATTGTTCTCATCTTTGTTGCCATTTGTACGGCGTCATAATAATAGATCATTCTATTTGTCTATATTTCTGAGATTAGGTAGTATTTACCTTATTTACATTATTCTTGGACTATTGTCCTCATCTTTTGTTGCCATTTGATCGGCGTTTATTAATAGATCATTCTATTTGTCTATATTTCTTGAGATTAGGTAGTATTTACCCTTATTTACATTATTCGGACTATTGTCCTCATCTTTGTTGCCATTTGCATGGCGTGTATTGTCAGATCATTCTATTTGTCTATATTTCTGGAGATTATAGTATTTACAGTATTTACATTATTCGGACTATTGTTCTCATCTTTGTTGCCATTTGTACGGCGTTTAATAATAGATCATTCTATTTGTCTATACTTTGGGAGGATTAGGTAGTATTTACCCTTATTTACATTATTCGGACTATTGTCCTCATCTTTGTTGCCATTTGTACGGCGTTTATTAATAGATCATTCTATTTGTCTATATTTCGAGATTAGTAGTATTTACCCTTATTTACATTATTCGGGACTATTGTCCTCATCTTTGTTGCCATTTGTATGGCGTTCATTAATAGATCATTCTATTTGTCTATATTTCTGAGATTGTGCATTTTACAGTATTTACATTATTCGGACTACGTTCTCATCTTTGCTGCCATTTGTACGGCGTTTAATAATAGATCATTCTATTTGTCTATATTTCTGGAGATTAGGTAGTATTTACCCTATTTACATTATTCGGACTATTGTCCTCATCTTTGTTGCCATTTGATCGGCGTTTATTACTAGGATCATTCTATTTGTCTATATTTCTGAGATTAGGTAGTATTTACCCTATTTACATTATTCGACTACGTCCTCATCTCTTGTTGCCATTTGTACGGCGTACTTAAATAGATCATCTTATTTGTCTATATTTCTGAGATTAGGTAGTATTTACAGTATTTACATTATTCGGACTTATGTCCTCATCTTTGTTGCCATTTGTAATGACGTTTAATAATAGATCATTCTATTTGTCTATATTTCTTGGAGATTAGGTAGTATTTACAGTATTTACATTATTCGACTATTGTTCTCATCTTTGTTGCCATTTGTAATGACGTTTAATAATAGATCATTCTATTTGTCTATATTTCTGAGATTAGGTAGTATTTACAGTATTTACATTATTCGGACTATTGTTCTCATCTTTGCTGCCATTTGTACGGCGTTTAATAATAGATCATTCTATTTTGCCTATTTCTGAGATTAGGTAGTATTTACCCTATTTACATTATTCGGACTATTGTCCTCATCTTTGTTGCCATTTGATCGGCGTTTATTAATAGATCATTCTATTTGTCTATATTTCTGAGATTAGGTAGTATTTACCCTATTTACATTATTCGGACTATTGTCCTCATCTTTGTTGCCATTTGTACGGCGTGTATTAATAGATCATTCTATTTGTCTATATTTCTGAGATTAGGTAGTATTTACAGTATTTACATTCTTCGGACTATTGTTCTCATCTTTGTTGCCATTTGTACGGCGTTTAATAATAGATCATTCTATTTGTCTGTATTTCTGAGATTAGGTAGTATTTACCCTATTTACATTTTTCGGACTATTGTCCTTATCTTTGTTGCCATTTGTTCGACGTTTCGGCCATTGTGAGTTCAATACCAGTCTACAGCAGTGGTGAACAAGTAACTTCTAGGGTTATAGAGAGATAACTGATGACTTCCAATCGAGGCTTTACGCAAGGAATGAGTATGATATACCCCAGTGATTTTAATAAAGGGATCGGTTCGAAATTCTTAGCACCTGAAGAATACCGGAGCGTACAACGGCTGAAAAGTCGTACAAATGGTAACAAGATGATCATCATTCTATATTTTAAACTTTTCTTGAGATCGAACAATAACACATAACACTTTTTATAAGAAAAGCGTTACTTTCTCAGCTTTGAGGTCATTTTGAAATTGAGATAATAAAGTCATTTACCTTTGCATTGTTGCTCGTTTTTTCTTTTGCAATAATAATAATAATAATAATAATAATAATAATAAAATCAAACGATAGAAAGAAAAGGCAAAAAAATGAAAATACATTAAATGGAAAAGCGATAAAATGCAATAAAAATGCTCAATACAGAAAGATCTTAGAGAACTGGTTTGCTGGAACCTTTTGCTTTCTGGCTACGTGCCATTCCGTATTTCAGTTCAGCCTTCCGTCTGATTGGATCACTTCAAACACGATATTTTGCAGCAGCCACTATATTGGCATCCAGCCGAGTGCAGTTCTCCCCGGCACAGTTGATCTGGTGATCGTAAAAGCAGAAAAGCTGTCAGGCCATCTTGTCAAATATTTTACGCTGCTTAAGACTAATATCGTTTCTTTCTTTTTTTTTCTTTTTTAAAGTATTCCTTTAGATTTACGCGTTGTAACGGCTGTGACAGAATCACGAGGGGAGAAGAGCACACATATTCGAAAATTTAAAAGGCAAGAAGATGGCGCTATTATCACTGATTGCTGGGTGTTGTGACAAGCGAAACGAAAAATGTCTCCTCTAGATCTGAAAGATGTTTGGTGAGAAAAGAGAAAAGCGTAGTAAGATAGCTTTTTGTACGAGCATGTATTTCTGTAAGAGGTCGTTTAAAAGAATTTTGACAAGATCAATAACTGAAGAGAAGAAAAGAAACCGATGCCTATCTTCGTTCGTTTCTTTTTTTTTTTTTTTGCGGCTAGGCGTATTAAAAAGATTTATAAACGCTTTTACCACTAAATGGTTTTCTTTGCTTCCTATTTATTTATTCATTTACATATTCTAGAGAATATCTATAAAAAGTTTGTTACCATGCGAAATTCATACGCTTATATAGCATTGGTTTCGAATCTAAACAAAGACCGCCTTAGCATTTAACTGTTAAACTGCTGGAAATAACCAGTTCAACATGCCATTACGCAAACACTGAGGTTGATTCTCACCTTGCGTCTCGTATCTGTAAACTTGTCCTGTTCTAATAAATCACACACACACACACACACACACACACACACACACACACACACGTATATATATATATGTTTTTTTATTAATCGTATCACCCCGAGCAAGGCGGTAATGCCACTGATGTGCAGGGGGCTACATAAGAGTAAAAAGATTAAATAGAAGAGAGTGAAGAGGAAGACGAACCAGTTAGAAAGGAGCAAGAGAAGGATGGGAATACAGGTGTGATGACAGTTGCAAAGGTGGAGAGAAAGGAAAGGATATACAGGGTGGTGAAAGAACTAGAGTCAAGTGTGTGTGTGTGTGTGTGTGTGTGTGTGTGTGTGTGTGTGTGTTTATAAAAAGATTATTTTTTCATGCTTTAACACGGTCATGACCATGACATGTGTTATGGAGAAACACCTATTCCTCAGATAATGGACTCTCCCTCCTATATTAATAAGAGTTAACGGGAGAAGTTCTTTTTTTAGGTTCCCGGAATGTTTTGTGGTATTTTGGGACATGAAGGATTGAATGTTGATGGATAAATTCTTGTGGTGATTGAGAAAATTGTAACGTATGATTAGCTAGGTATAAGGTAGTTAGTGTGGACTATCCTAAGCGTTTTTCCACTCCCCATTTTGGTCTTGTGCCACAACTGTATTCTATACGGTAAATAAAAGACCATAGGAGTTCTTGGAAAGTTCATAGGATTGCTTTAGAGTTCTATTAGAGTTCAGTAGAATTACTAGGCAGTTGATATTAGTCGGCAGTTAGCCGAATACTAAGGAGTCATCTTTCAGTGGAAGATTACCAAGTTCCTAACATTTTGGGTACGTTAAGTCGATTAGCAACCGACATAGCACGATCATAACTTTCAGTGCGAAAAAGACTCTACAACATCACAACATACGAAAATAAGAAAATTCCATTCTGAATAATTTTGTTCTATTCTAGTAAATCGAACAACACACACACACACACACACACACACACACACACACACTGACAAATATTATGTATTTGTTTATAAAAAGAAAATTTTTTCAAGCTTTAACATGTTCATGACCATGACATAAAAAAAATACCATTTTGGATAATTTTCACGTTCTAATGAACGCTAAGCATTTTGTCAACCGTTATATTTGAAGCAAAAGAAAAAAGTACAGTAATTTTCATCAACATATTTTTGCGGTTATTTTTTGTTACCACAACTCATATCCTTTGAAGTTGATCTCGGAAAAAGATTGAAAGTACTTGGGAACATCAATAAATTAAAAATAAAATCATATGTCAACGTTACACTCATTTCTTACATCTTCCAATTATAATACGCGAAAGATTATCTGTGAGTATGAACAGGTTTTATTATTAAAAATAAGCAGACACAATGTTTGCAATTTAATTAAGTTGACACACACACACACACACACACAAACACACACACACATATATATATATATGTATATATATGTATATGTGTGTGTGTATTGATGCGTGTTTCATTAAATAATATAGACAGGTTTTGTCGATTTATTTTATGTGAAGTTTTTTCATATTGACTGATAAGCTTAATAGCATTATTGTTGAAAGAGGAAAGAAAATCACAATATTGATACATGTTTTTATTTAATCCTTTCTGAGGTTTCGGCTTACATCAGCCATTATCAAAGATGAAAATAGTGTTGGTTGTAACGAGCAGTTCGTGGACGTACTATAGTAGTAGTCGTCTATTTTGTGTGTGTGATGGATAGACGAAATATAAATATGAAAAAAATTTACATAAAATAAATCGACAAAACGTGTCGATTACTTAATGAAACTTTCAACAATGAAAAAATGCTGTCTAAATACACACACAATATATATGAAATATACGAATTCATAAAATAAGGATTGATTGTTGATAGAATTAATTGTCGCTTTGCTAAGCAGTGCTATTTCAGTCATGTCTACTTCGAAATTTCGTGAGGGCATTATTGTAATAACTTCACTTTTCAGGGCCAATTGTTTTCTTCTGAAATAATGCCCTCACGTACTTTGAATTAAACAAGAATTAAAAATAACACTGCTTAGCTAATTAATAAATTTCTTCCACATTATATATATATATATTTCGTAAATTAACGAAGATTAACGACCTTGGTTTTAACCAACCGACAATTTGAAATGATTTGTTTGAAAATTATTTTTGATCGATACTCGTATTGTATTTAAGTAGATATTCTGTTTATAATCAAAGAGTATTATGTATTTATTTCTACTGGTCTGATTATTTACGATAAATCTTTATTACGAAAATATGTGTCATTCGGTAGGATTCGAACCTGTGACACCTATCCACATAGAGGAAGCCACCATTTGATCTGGCACGTCTCAGACCTCTGGACCACGAATGACGATCTGTCTAAACGAGGACAAATTAATTAATGACAATTCAGCCTATAATGACAATTTTCGAATTGATCGTAATAACCATCTCTGCGCTGAAATGTATCGTAATGTCAGCATGTTACGGAAGTTAACGAAGATTAACGAAATGGTCTTTAGACAAGCGACAATTTGAAATGATTTGTTTGAACATTATTTTTGATCGATACTCGTATTTAATTAGATATTTTGTTTATAATCAAATTATTCGAACTTGCGACTCCTATCTTTATTACGAAAATATGTATCATTCGGTAAGATTCGAACCTGTGACCCGTATCCACATAGAGGAATCCCCCATGTGATCTGGCGCGTTTTAGACCTCTCGACCACGAATGACGAATGACGAATGACGAAGTCAAATTAAGCCTATAACACAATTTTCGAATTGATCGTAATAACCATCTCTACTCTGAAATGTATCGTAAAAAATGTCAACAAATATGAACATGTTACGGAAATTAACAAAGATTAAGGAAACTTGGTTATAAACAACCGACAATTTGAAATGATTTGTTTGAACATTATTTTTGATCGATACTCTATTTAAGTATATATTCTGTTAAATACGAGTATCGATCAAAAATAATGTTCAAACAAATCATTTCATATATATATATATATATATATATATATATATATATATATATATATAAATTTTAATTCCAAGAATTTGTCAGTTTAACTTAAAGTTTAGGCTGACTTAGAAATTTCGTAAACTCATTTTCATTTTCTTTAAAACATTTTCATTGAATACGCCCGACAAGGATGATTCAATCATTTTTTATTGATTTTTTACAGCATTCTAACATTTCTCTTTTTTTTAAGTTAAAAAATAGAAAAATTGTCCATAATTTCTGTTGTTACAAGCGGTTTCGTCCTGTGATTTAGCCATTCCCAAGGTTGTTGTATTAAGTAAATCCGTGTGTCGTACTTCATAGTAGTTTTTGCTCTGTGAATATAGTCGTGGAAGTGTGACCGTTTAGAGCAGTCACATGCCATGCGCGCCTGTGTTGACGTGAGCACTCATAATTTTTTATAAAACACGCCCATCTCCGCAACTGAACAGTGTCAAATTGATAATCAACAGAGCTTTTCTAACAACAAAATCGCGACGGTTAATTGAGTTCAACAACAACCAGTGGCAGTCTCTTTCATGATTGAACGCAATCTTCAGGCTATATATATATATATATATATATATATATATATATATAGTACTGTGCAAAAGCATTAGGACAAGAATTATTTTATCTTATACTCTATATTGAGAGAAAAAAATTTAATTAACGTAATTTTATTTGATTTACCCAACAAATGCTTTAACAAGAAAAAGTAATTGTTACAAAATAAATTTAATATTTAGTATAATAGCTTTTTGCTTGGAACACAGCCTACATTCTGTTAGGCATTGACATCAAAAGCTTCTTCGATGTATCTAATGGTATCTCCTGCCAAGCTGCTTGTAGTTGTTCCCAAAATGTTTTGCAAAATAGCATTAGATTTATCAATTCAAGAGTGGGGAATAAGAAAAAAGTCAGTCATATCCAAGGATAATAGAATAATGAGTAGTTTCAAAGTAACTTGTTTAATAGAAAATAGGAAAAATTAAATATAACTTCTTTTTAATACATTTCTTTTGCACCTAGTTTTAAATAATCAATATTTATTAGAAATTTACTTGGCTTTTCAGCCTCTATTTGAATTTCAGTGAGGCTTTTAGGAAAATCAACCGTGTCCTAATATTTTGCACACTACCGGTAGTGTGCAAAAGTGATAGGACAGGGGTGAATTTAAACTTTATTTTGATCCCTCATAAAAGATAAAATAGTTCTTATTTTAATACTTTTGAACAGTATTGTAAATATATATATATTAGGGCCTTGAATAAGTTCTCGTTGTTTTCGAACAGATGGAAACTGTCTGCGTATATTTTCAGATGGTAACGCATCGATAAAGAAGTATTATGAGCAAACTTGAAATTCAGTCTATGTCCTTTTGCCGAAGTGTAAAATGCTTTGTTTTTCATAGCGTTAAACATGTCCAATATCATCCCAAAGGAAGTGAGTGAGTAAGTGAGTTTTGTTTAACGGCATATCAAATTCTGTGGGTTATTTAATGCCGAAAAGGTGTGGAGCTTTTAGGTAATTTTTTTAATGTAAAGTTATGAGAAGGTTGATTTAGTCAAATTTTGATGAAACATTTTATTATTAATTTTTTTTTTAATTTTCACAAAACTGAAGATGTCTTCTAGTTTTGTATTGAAAAAAAATGTATTATAACAATTTTGTTTCTTTCTAAAATGTATTGTTGGTAATATTTTTCATTCCATAATGTCTATTTTTCTATAAAAGTCTATTTTTATATTTTCATAGTGTTTTGATCCCAGTTTGGTAGTTAACTATTTGCTCATAGTTGGAACCCTAACAGGTGCTACCAACCCGGGTCAGGGTGGACCCAGGAACAAAAGCAATTAAGAGGTGATTCCATGCTACTCATAATCTCCCAACAGAGGCCTTACTGCTGGATGCAGTTTATTGTCATACCTACGACCACCACAAAAACTACATTTGCAGGAAATTTTACTACACTACTTCATAAAAAAATTGCAGCTAAAGCACACAGAATTCTTGTTGAGACTTATGGCAGCCATAACCGGTTAGAAACAACATGCAGGGATTGGTTTAAACAATCCAAAACAATAATTTTCATGTTGAAGATAAAGAACGCTTTGGCGACCCGAAAAAGTTTGAAGACGAAGAACTCAAGACGTTATTCATGAAGACTCATGTAAGGTGAAGCTGAACTTGAAGAATCATTCGGAATGATACAAAAGCCAGGACATCGGGTGCGGTAAGATATGAACCCGAGAGAGGTCGAACGGCGTCTTGTCATATGTGAACTGCTGCTTCAACAGAAAAAAGAAAAGGGTTGTGCATCGTATCATGAAAAGTGGAATAAATTACGAGAATCCTAAGCGTAGAAGATCATGGTGCAAGCCCAAACAATGCGTCAACATCGGCGGTAAAGCCGAATATTCATGTTCGAAGCTTCTGCCTGCAACTGGTGGGATCAGCTGAGCTGCTCAAACCGACCGAAACCATTAGGGAAGATCGCTATCTACTACAACTGATCCGTTTCAGCCGAGCATTGAAGAAAAAACAGCCGCTATACGAGAAGAGACAGGACAAAGTGATTTTGCAGCATGACAACGCTAGACCGTACGATGCGAAGACCTACTTGGAAATTGCTTAAATGGGAAGTCCTACCCCACCCACTGTATTTACCAGATATTGCTAAAAGCATTTTAAATCGAAACTAATGCAGTGAGTTTGTTGTTTTGTAAGAGGTTCCTTTTGTGTTCTTATGGTGGGGTTCCAGAACAACCCGGATTAAAAGGCGGTTTTAATGCGGACTATCCGGTCCAACAAAAATACAAACTTCGAGAAAAGATAACACAATAAGAAATGTTGTATAAAAACATGAAAATTTTGTATTTGGCAATAAATATATAGAGTATAAGCAATAGGTACAATTCTATGTATCCTTTGTTTGATAGCATCGTCTCTTTTATAATTGCGTGAATGTATGTTTGAATATAAAAGTGTCTGTTGTATATGAACGAAAGTTGGTTGAGTATGAAAGTGTTGGTTTTGAGTCCGTAATTACACAGAGTAGTAGCACAATGTTTCTTTCCTTTTGATGTATCAGCTGTTAAGTATGTAGAAAAGGAATGTGTTTCAAATTGTGTTGAAAAGAAGTGTGAATGAAAAAGAAGTGTGAATGATAATTCCTGAGGGAAAAGAGAGAGAGAGAGAGAGAGAGAGAGAGAGAGAGAAAGGGGGGGGCAAACGGAGATAGTAGTAATTGGTAGTGTAATGTGTAAAACGATGAATCAGTCTGTTTAACTTAGTAAGCATTCTAAGTTTGTGTTACTTCTCCTTTCTGGTTGTCGAGAGACGTGAAAAGTTTTATGGCCGTTGCAGGTGTTTCTTCTCTTCTTTCCGTTCGTAAAGGACTTTTTTATCGTACTGATCTCCTTGATGTAGACCCCTATCGTACTGTGTGTATCTGACACTGAACCTTCCGGGATTGACTGCCGTGGCTGACTGACAGATCGACTGCTTGTTTGAGTGACGGATCGTCTGACTGCTGTCTCTCAGTGACCCTCTTGACTGACCGATTTGACTGACTGCTGTGACCGGTCAGGGGACCTCCTTAAATATAGAATTCTGTTCACGTAGGGGAATGCCAGAACGACTTGTTCTTTAGCTGTGAAAAAAAAAACCGTTTTGCTGACGTATTTTGAATTTCTCGATTTGTCTACCAATCAGGATTCAGAATATGATTTTTCACACTGACTTGTGAAAAAGAAGAGCTTTTAGATGTTTGGATCCTCTTTTGCGGGTGTACAATTTTTTCTTTGTTTTTTTTTTTTAGGCTGGTTGATGGATAATATGGGATGTCTATCCTATAATATAATGTTTAATTTATCTTTCTTGAGGTTTCTCTTACGCATTCATTGTGGCTATTATTACAGGTAATAATGGAAATTCTGCTTTCAAGTTTTAACTTAATATTATTGTTGTATAAAGTTTATATTGCTTCAGATAAAGTTGTAAAATATATGTTAAGCTAGAATAACTTTTAATAATAGAATAGATGTAATAGTGTTGGTGGCAGAGAATTGCATTCTTATTCGCTGAGTTTGTCTTCTATTTTGGAATAATTTATAAAGTTTTTAATTCGTCTTGAATATGAAATAATTAGACTTGGATAAGCTTACATTCACAGGACAGATTCAAGACAAGAGGGACAGAGGAAACATCGAATAACCTACTTAATGAGTTTATGTAATTAGGATTGAGAGAGATAGTAAAAAGATAATACATACTGTTGGGGATTACCCATTTTTGCACATAAGAATAGACGCGCCTGATGTGTACATATAATCTTGCCTATACAGAGAACAGCGGAGGAGTAGTAGTTGTAAAGAACAGTTGAGTAGTTGAACAGCCGCTTAGTTGGTCAATAAGTTAGGTGCATATTAAGTTGGAGTTGTTTTGGATATAGACACATTACCCGGACATACTTCTTTACTACAAGACTGTACATATTGATTCTTACTAACAGTATTCCTAGTATTCCTGAATTGACTAACCCGTGTTCCAGTTTGTATATTTTTGTTCAATGTAACTTACATTTTCTATCTTGATCTCTGCATTTGTTATTTATTATTTTGTGTGATTTCTCAACCAGAATCCGCAACACATACTTAGACATGCTGTTAATGAGAGCTATGATCAGAAATAGAACTGAGTTGTACCGGGTGATTCATGTTCACGAGGCCTACCTACTTTAAGTAGAGTACACGAGTAAAACGAATGTCAAAAAATACATCCGCTCTTTTTTTTTCAAGTTGATAAGTCACCATTCAAAAAGCGAATCTCTGATTTGATGTTTCTGAGAAAACTATCGAAAATATTATTGATCACAATAACTTCAGTGTTTTCCGAGAGTGTACGAATGCTTTCAAAATATTATCCTAACTTTTAAAGCGTATCTTCTTTCCTTTGTAGGTTATTAGGTATAACACTTTATGCTTGTAAAATACCTCTTTGCGTCATCTACTGTTTACTTCAATTCTTCTCTTTTATTTTTCTTTCTACACAGTAACCTCTTCTCAGTCTATAATGCTTTTCACACTGCCCCCCTAGCTTTCATTGTCATGGTTTCATCGTCTTACTTGGAGAGAAGTGATTAAAAAAATACTTTACTAAACTAATGCAGTATCAAAACCCGTCTTTTTTTTGTTCGAAGAGAAAGGTATATCATAATAATGACAATTTTGGATCTAAAAATTTCGGGCATGAATATCAGTCACACGTGATACACGCTTTGGGCGATCATGTCTCGAAAAAGACATAACTCACTAGGCAGAAGATTATCGCGCAGTAGCTTGCCATTGCTTTCTACGGTAGACCGGTTGCCAGCCAAGAATATAGAACCCAATATGCCCTATTATTTAACCCAGAACTGGAGGGAGAAGAGATAGATTATATTTCATTATTATATTAAGTATAATTAGTGGGGGATCAGTTTATTAATCCATAACAATAGAAAACCAATCCCCCAATTTATATCCAGTAAAAGTTTTAAATCTGTTTCAAACTTTTATAATCAGTCAGTCAGTTAAGTGCCATTCGTGATATACGCTTTGGGCGATCATGTCTCGAAAGAGACATGACGGACTCGTTAGAAGATTATCCCACAGTAGGTTGCCATTGCTTTCTGCGGTAGACTGGCTGCCAGCCAGGGCTATAGAACCCAATCTGTTCTATTATTTAACCCATAACTGGATTGAAGAGACGGATTAATACCTTTCCCAAGTGAACGTAATGAATTTAACTGGAATTCGAACTCGGCTTTCCCGATTCCAAGTCGATATCTACTGCACCGCAAAGCATATCCGTGCATGAATATCAATCAGTCAGCCATGAATATATGTTATTTTATTTTTTTATTGTTTTTAAAAATTTTTTTAATTTTTTGTGACATATCAGCTACAATAAGTTGTTTAGTGCCGACAAGATTTTTAGGAAGGGTTCGAATATATATAATGTATTCTTTGCAAGAAACCTAGGTTTGATTTATTCTGTTTAATGGCATATAAACCTTAATGGTGTATTTAAGATATTTAAGTGTATGCAAGATTTTAAGGATAGATTCATTTTTATATACTATGTTTTCTTTGTTAGAAATCGGATTTGGTTTATTTTGTCTTACGGCATATGAATCTCAATGGTTTATTTAATGCCGGCAAGATTTTAAGGACAGTTTCATATGAACATAATATATATTTTTGTAAGAAATCAGTTTCGGTTTATTCTTTTTACAGCAAATCAATCTGAATGGGTTATTGAATGCAGAAAAGATTTTGAGACGAGATTTATATAAAAATAAACTGCATTTTTTTGTAAGAAACCCTGTTTAGTTTATTCACAGCATATCAACTGCAATAAGTTTAATTAAAGCATACTACATTTTGATGAAAGATTCGTATGAATATCTAAACTTATTTATAAATGGAACTTTGTCTCTCTATGTGCGTGTGTGTCCATTAACAATAGACTCCGAAACGGCTGAACCGATTTTCTTGAAAATTTACACAGTTGTACTATAAGCGTCTCCGAGTATTCTTAGCTAGGTGTTGTGTCGATAAATATCGAAAATCGATAATCGAAAAAATCGGGTTATAAAAGGAGTGGTCCGATTTTAATCAAATTTCATACACTCATAGACAAAGACATAAAAAACGATATTCAGAAGTTTCAAGGTTGCTGTTCTTACAATAGTGCAGAAAATTGATAATATATATATAAAAGGCAAGATGTTTGTGTGTGTCTGTTTATCTTCCTGTATGTGTGTATTTTTTTCAGCCCTTTTATTTTAGTTTTTTCTTCGGGTTTAGCTCTCAGTAAGTATAATTGTAGTTCTTAGTCACAGAGGACTTATTTAACCTTCAAAATTCAGTTTACGATGAAAAAGCCTTTTTTGATATCGATACCAGGAAATCAAAATTTGACTTACATCGATTCAGTCTACGGTTTCGCTTTAACTGGAAACTACTATTGCATTTTAGTCTTTCGTGCCAACGTCCAAAGTGTCTGAGCTCCAGGATCATGGATTAGTTTTAAGGCTTTCATTACACCCGAGCAACACCCGGCTATACTGCTAGTAATATGTATTTTTCCTAAGAAATAAGGTTTCGTTTATTTTGTTTTACAGCATATCAACCTATATCGGTTATTTTTGCCAACAAGATTTTTAGGAGAGTTTCGGATGAATAAAACATATTGTCTGTAAGAAATCAATTTGTAGATCTGGTTTCATTGATGTATATTTGCCAAGAGCGTTTTTGTCGAAAGTCAAATGTATTTCTGGTATTTTCTTCTTAAATGTATTACTGGAAGTTTCCTTTATTTTTTTTCAAAATGTGTATTGCTTGCAATATTTTTAAAATGTATTAAAAGCATTTTTTTTCAGAAGTGTATTCTTGGTATTTTTTCAATAAATTTATTTCTGGTAATATTTTTGCAGTGGATTCCTGGTATTTTTTTCAAAACATTTATTGCTGGTAATATTTTTAACAGTGTATTACTGGTATTTATTCAATCAATTTATTTCTGGCAATATTTTTACAGTGTATTCCTGATATTTTTTCAATAAATATTTTTTTGGTAATATTTCTACAGTGTATTACTGGTATTTTTTCAATAGATTTATTTCTGGTAATATTTTTACAGTGTATTACTGTTAATTTTTCAATAAATTTATTTCTGGTAATATTTTTACAGTGTATTACTGTTAATTTTTCAATAAATTTATTTCTGGCAATATTTTTACAGTGTATTACTGTTAATTTTTCAATAAATTTATTTCTAATATTTTTACATGGTAATTAGTTTTTGTTAATTTTTCAATAAATTTATTTCTGGAATATTTTTGTGTATTACTGTTAATTTTTCAATAAATTTATTTAATATTTGAACAGTGGGTAATTACTTTTTGTTAATTTTTCAATAAATTTATTTCGGCAATATTTTTACTGTTAATTACTTTTTGGTATTTTTTTCAATAAATTTATTTCTGGGTAATATTTTTACAGTGTATTCCTGTTATTTTTTTCAATAAATTTATTTCTGGGAATATTTTTACAGTGTATTCCTGTTATTTTTTTCAATAAATTTATTTCTGGGAAATATTTTTACAGTGTATTCCTAGTATTTGTTCAATAAATATAATTCTGGTAATATTTTTACAGTGTATTCCTAGTAATTTTTTCAGTTAATTTATTTCTGGTAATATTTTTTACTTTGTATTCCTGGTAATTTTCTAAATAAATTTATTGCTTGGAATACTTTTGCAGTGTATTCCTGGTAATTTTTTCAATAAATTTATTGCTGGGAATATTTTTACAATATATTACTGGTATATTTACAAGAAAAATTTTTTTTATACATTCATATTGTTTTAACTTCAGTTTCGATGTTAACAATTTGCCATATCTGGGACCCTAACAGGTGCTACCAACCTAGTGAAGGTGGACTTTGGAACAAAAGCAATTACGAGGTGGTTTCCCTCTCCTCAAGTCCCTCAGATCAGTTTATTCTCATAACTTATATTTTTAACTTTATACGTGTCGATAGATATTTGAATCCACGTTGACAAAAATCTGTTTATTTTCCGGTATAATTATTTACAAAACTGAAAATCATAGCAATTCTTCTGATGGGTGTTCCTGTTTCCTTGAATTCATGAATTGAAGTATAGTACTAGATTATCAGTTTGGTCTCATCATTTTACTTCTGAAATTTCTAGATGTAACTGTAAATTCTACCCTAATATTTTATTTTATTGCCCTTCCTACCCATAGAACTTTATTCTGGATTCTTGAATTACCTTACCTGTCAACAGTTTAAATAGAGCATCAATCGTCATTTTCTGCTTAGTTGACCCGTTCTTTTAATGTCATTTCTCCTCACTAATATTTCGTTATGAGTATATCACGTTGAAACACCAGTTACCATACGATCATTGAAGTTAAGCTAATCTGAGCCTGGTTATTATCTAGATGGGTAAACACTTAGGAATCTAAGGTGCTGTAAATTTGAGAAATCTGGTGGTTTAATGAATAATGGCTCGGAAACGTTAATATTAGAATAGTGTTCAAATTCCAATTGGGTTCGTTATATTCACTTACGCGCAAGTATACTTGAAATGTGTGTTGTGGTGCAGTGGATATCGGCTCAGAAAGAGAATTTGGTGAGCCGAGTTCGAATTCCAGTTGAATTCCTTGCATTCACTTACGCGCAAATACACTTGAGAAAGGTATTAATCCGTCTATTCCCTCCAGTTATGGGTTAAATAACAGGACAGATTGGGTTCTATAACCTTGGTTGGCAACTAGTCTATTATACCGTCTATTTCCTCCATATTCATAACACAATCTGGATTATTATTACTTTTGCGTTAAGGCGGAGGTATTGTTTTCGGTTACGCTTGTCTGCTTGTTTGTTTTCAGGGATGACTGGTTTCCTGACTGGCACGACCTGATTAGATTTCGGGTGTGATCCGGTATGGAATAAAGTTTCTATATTATTATACATTTTTTTATTTTACTAATATTTTTTAATTAATTCTTTATTCCCAGTTTTTTGCGTTGTGGTGATGTGGATATCGGCTCGGAAAAAGAAATCGTATAACCGAGTTCGAATTTCAGTTGTATTCCTTGCATTCACTTACGCGCAAATACCCTTGGGAAAATGTATTAATCCCTCTCTTCCCTCCAGTTATGGGTTAAATAACAGGACGGATTGGGTTCTATAGCCACAGAAAGTAATGGCAACCTACAGCAGGATAAACTTCTGCTCAGTCACTAATGTCACTTTCGAGACATGATAGCTCATACGTGTATCAAGCATGACATTTAACTGACTGACTGATATCTGAAAAATCTAACAGTTTTTTTTTTACTTACACTTTCTGTCTGTAGAAGTCCCTTTCGTTTATTGCTTCCCTGATATTTATAATAAATGTAATATTAATTACTGTCTTATTGAAGCATCTTTTATCTCACTTTCACATCATGTAACCATTGTGTACTAATGGCATTCTTGCCTTTCTTAGGGAGAATTTTTTTTTAAATTTTATCATTAAGCAATAATAAAATAAAAATCTACATTTAGACTTTAGCCTTGAAATAACCCTTAGATGTTGATATGTCGACATTTTATTTTTTTTTCAATTGGAGTAGAGAGACTAAACTATCGACCGGTTCACACTCCACCCACGTCTATTGAACAGGTGAAGAGGCTCATCCCTTGTTTCCTGTTTACGATGTGGTTTCCGGCTTTCTCTTTTCCAATCTTTTCACTCTTACGTAGCCCCCTGCGCATCAGTGGAGTCTTCGCCTTGCTTGGGATGATATGATTTTTAAAAAACAAAAAGAAAAAAACAAAAAAAAAAAAAAAAATTCAACCAACCAATCCTCACTAACATTTTTTTTTCAGTTTTTCCCGTGTAATTGTTTTCGTTCTCAGTAATCCCCTGGGTTGGGAAAGTCGACGAGGTGTAATGGTTAGCAAGCTTGCCTTTCGAGAACCTATTAAAATGAGTAGTAAGTTCAATCTTCACTTGGTATTCCATACTTTCGGACTTGTGCCACATCCAACCGGTGCTTAAAAAATTATTTTATTAATCTTCTGGTTTTTACAGGAGATATGGCTTTGCTTTAGTGGGAAAGAAATGAGGAAAAAATAAAGACCTGTGACGTTTAATACAGGGTATGCTCACAAAAATTAACATAATAGATGTAAATAGAGATGAAGAAAATGACATAGATAGATAGATAGATAGATAGATAGATAGATAATGAAGAGACTGAGATAGATCGATATATATGAATAGATTGGAACAGATAGATAGATAGATAGATAGATAGATAGATAGATAGATAGATAGATATGAACAGATCGAAATAGATAGATAGATAGATAGATAGATAGATAGATAGATAGATAGATAATGAAGAGACTGAGATAGATCGATAAACATATGAATAGATTGGAACAGATAGATAGATAGATAGATAGATAGATAGATAGATAGATAGATAATGAAGAGACTGGGATAGATCGATACATATGAATAGATAGATAGATATGAACAGATCGAAACAGATAGATAGATAGATAGATAGATAGATAGATAGATGTCTTTGAATAGGAATCGATTAATCAACGAAATTAATTCGAACAAAAACATAGTTCGATAAAATGCTATAAACAATGTTTGATAAAATGTTATAAACAATTAAATGCAGATAGATAGATAGATAGATAGATAGATAGATAGATAGATAGATAGATAGATTAATGAGAAAAGTTTTGCAATCATATATATATTCTGATGGTAAACCTACGTGTTTAGTAAGACATGGTTCATAAAACATTTCAAGCTGCGTTTAGAAAAACTAAACTACCCAGATGAATGGCTCCTTTGAGAGGCTACCAAAATACGTAAGCGTGAGATTTATTGGACTATATGGCCGAGTGGGCTTTTCACCTTTTCCGCGTCTCTCCAAAATGTGATTAACCGAAGTTTAAATTGTTGGTCTAACAAAATGAGGAGATTTGAAGTCAATTACCGGTGTTTCGTGTGCAGTTACAGACTCATTATCAGTTTGTGTTGTTTTGTTTGTAAATGGATCATGAATAAATATTCGGCCCATTTTACATAGGATTTGCAAAAGTCTATCTATCTATCTATCTATCTATCTATCTATCTATCTATCTATCTATCTATCTAATTCTTCATTATCTATCTAATTCTCTTCATTATCTATCTATCTATCTATCTATCTATCTATCTATCTATCTATCTATCTATCTATCTATCTATCTAATTCTATTCATTATCTATCTATCTATCTATCTATCTATCTATCTATCTAATTCTTCATTATCTATCTATCTATCTATCTATCTATCTATCTATCTATCTATCTATCTATCTATCTAATTCTCTTCATTATCTATCTATCTATCTATCTATCTATCTATCTATCTATCTATCTATCTATCTATCTATCTAATTCTCTTCATTATCTATCTATCTATCTATCTATCTATCTATCTATCTATCTATCTATCTAATTCTCTTCATTATCTATCTATCTATCTATCTATCTATCTATCTATCTATCTATCTATCTATCTATCTCGTCATTAAAATACTTCCCCATTTATATCATTATGTTTACTTTGATATATATATATATATATATATATATATATATATATATATATATATAAATTGTCCAAGGTTTAAGTTACTGCTCAGTGTCTCATGCACTATGCTATCATCAGGTCCATATTATGAACTGACCCTTTTAGCATTCGATTGGAATTTTTATTTTTGGTACTTAATCGTTGCTTAAGGTCGTTACAAGTTACGAATCTGGGGGATCGTCTTTTCATTCATGAAATGTATTATTTAATTAGGTTTGTGCTAAAACGCAAAATTGGAAAAGGAAACTAAAATCCTGGGAATAAAAAAGAGAAAAAATGTGGGAGCGATTTATTTATCATAGGTTAAAGGAGATGCCATTTATATTTGTGAAGAAGATGTCAAAAAATAACAGGAAATAAATAAATAAAAAATGGAAGAAATACGCAAATACACACACACCCATATATATATATATATATATATATATATATATATATATATATATATATATCCTTTAAGATTTGAAAAAGAAATCATTCGACCGGCGTTCGAGAGAGAGAGGGAAAATTTACTCGGCCCCAAAGTCATTTTACTCGACCGATTCCATTTTCTTAAAGGTCACCTTACGTAAACATACTGTGAATCGCAGACAAAAAAACCAAAAATGAAATTTTAATTAAAATTTCGAACATGTTAGAAAGGATTTAACACTATTTTAAAAATAATAACAACAAAATTTGATTTTTTTTCTTAATAATAGCATAAACATGTTGATGATAAAACTTTGTTTTTATTAAATTTGAGACATTTTAACATCATGATACGCACTTTTGCTTATTTGCTATTTTTGTGTTTTTTTTGCAACTGAGTGGAGGTACCTAAATTCGTAGTTTCTTTCTTCTGTTTGACTACAGCCTCCATCCCATAGATAAATAAAATGACAAATCTGATTTTCTCAACGATTTTCTATAAAAAAAATTACTTGTATTATACAAGTAATTTTTTGTACAAATTATATAATTTGTTTTTCGGTGCGTGGTTGAAAGAAGTATTTGTATTTTTTATCTTTAAAATGTTTTTCTTTTTACTTTTCGTAAGCGGGGAGGAAATATAGGATAATATTTTCCAAATGAGTTTCTAAAGGTCTGGGCCGACAGACATTTTGGCTCCACTCTGGTAGCGTTAATTAAAAGAATGTTTACACTGACCGGGATGATAACAGCCAAGAGTTCATTCTAAGTTACTTGTGAATCTTCAATGGCACACTTTTGAGTTGTAAAAGGAATCAGATTCCATTTACAATTGGAGTAGATAGACTAAACTATCGCCCGGTTCACACTCCACCCTCCACCCACGTCTGTTGAACAGGTGAAGAGGCTCGTCCCTTGTTCCCTGTTTAGAATGTGGTTTCCGGCTTTCTCTTTTCCAATCTTTTCACTCTTACGTAGCCCCCTGCGCATCAGTGCTGTTACTGCCTTGCTTGGAGTGATATGATTTAAAAAAAATATTGAAGAACTGACATCACATAGCAATCCAGTACTCTCTTCTTGTTTCTAGCAAAATTTTCCTGTTTCTTAATACTCTGCTCAGCTTCTCGACCCCGTAAAAGTTTATTGCTCTGGTAATTGTTTCTAACGAAACTTATATTTCTTAATAATCTGCTTAGCTTTTGGAAGGCATTTTTAAATGCCTATTTTTCGGTGTCGCACTTTCTGTTCTGTGTTAATCTTTTTTCGGATACTTAAATCTTTTTACTTGTTTAAATTTGGTTTCTTTCCTTTGTAATTTGCATTTTGAACCATACTTTTGTTAATAATAATGCATTCTGTCTTCCTTGCATTTTGATTTGTTCTTTTTTATCACTTTCTGTCAGTTCCGTTTGTAGGATTCCTTTTTGCTTTTTCACCCTGCCTTCTACCAATACTTTTCATCTGCAGAATCAGCTCTCTGTATACTTTCATGGCAACCTTTAGG
>JBBBDQ010002481.1:42500-353177 GCA_037127315.1 Ascarosepion bandense | reverse complement strand
ATATATATATAAATATAAAAGGCAAGATGTGTGTGTGTGTGTCTGTTTATCTGCCAGTATGTCTGTATCTTTTTTTTTTTTTTTTTTTTTTTTCAGCCTTTTATTTTAGTTTTTGCTTCGGGTTTGGCTCTAAGTAGGTATAATTGTAGTTCTTAGTCTCAGCCATGATACCATTTACTCAGAGGACTTATTAAGCCTTCAAAATTCAGTTTACAATGAAAAAAACTTATTTGATATCGATACCAGGAAATCAAAATTTGACTTACATCCATTGATTTTTCTTTCAGTCTATGGTTTTGCTTTAACTGGAAACAACTATTGCCTTTTAGTCTTTCATGTAAGTGTAAATATATAAAGCTTGTCAGAATGAAGGCATTGTGAATTAATTTTCAACAATATTAACTCTTTCTACATGTACATTTTTGGAGAGAAGTATTTTGTTTTTGTTTTCTTAGAGAATTTTAAGTAATGTGCTCTATTTGTATTATATACTGTAGTCGGTGGCTAAAATATACTGACTTAATCACCCTGCAGAGAGTAAGTTGCTCTCACCAAAAGGAACCATGTATAAATAGATTCAAACAAAAATGACCAATATTTATCTGTTATAAAACCTAGTAGTAAATGCATATAGATTTAAATATAATACTAAAATGACTGATTTTGACATAACAAGGATTGATATGTAGTAAAATTCACCAACCCAGCCTACTTGGTTTCTATTGTTTTATCATTGAAGTGTTTTATTTATTTATCTAATAGTCTTTGTAGGTTGAATTTTTTTTTTATTTCATTCATCATTGCTATTTGTTTTCTCTTGAGATTTTCTTTCCTTTTGCTAACTTTCAAGAAGCCTAAATGGCATTTTGATAGTTTAAAGAATAATCAGAAAACTATATTGCTGTCTATAATAGCATATAAACTGACTTTAACATAAAAAATCCTCTGAAACTTTGACAGTTTGATGGAAGTGGTGGTGCCTTATTGATATGTGTGGGTGTGTCTACTTATCCAGAGACTATATGCAGTAGACCTGAATAAATACCTCATATATTTTTTTTTTTTTTTTAGCTCTTGTTGTGGCAGTTTATTGAGGATGAAAGGAAAATATTATGAATAGGGAAACACCAACAAATGAAAGAAATCAGCTGCTTGTTATAAGGGACAACAATGAGAAGCTATTAACACATTTCCATTCTTTTATTGTATAGGTTCTTGATTGTGTTGAAAGAATGATGACTTAATAACATTATATATCCGTTTTAGTCTTGGCTAATTTTTATCACTCACTGACCCACACTTTTGCTTTTGTGCCCACGGTCTGCACGCACACAATTTTATCTTCGGTGCATTGATTAGCGGCTAAATTGAAAAAAGAAAACAAAAGATTACTTTATGAATATGTAAAATTATGAATATTATAAAAATTAAAATCTAAATTGTTACCCTGTTCTAGCTCAGTGGTTATATCATTGAAATGATTGCAAAAAGTTTTGCTGTTCAGTCCTTAGTACTGATTGCTTTATTTACTTGTTATGGCTTATTGAATTTTGTAGGTTATTTAAAGCCAGAAAATATTTTTAGATCATAAGAATTTTGTGAAGATAATGATTTACTGATACATATCTTACTAATTAACTCATAGCTAGTGGGAGAAGAGGTGAATTCATACTTTTCCCAAGAGTATTTGTATATAAGTGATTATAATAAACCCAAACTGTTGTCAATTCCACCACTAGCACAACCAAGTTTACAGCACCTGATATTCCCAAGCAGTCAACTATCTAGGTACTGATCAAGTTTAATGTTACTTAACTTTGGTAATCATATGTGATATGGCTGTAAAATGTAGAGTCAGCAAAGATTATTAACAATAACACAACTAAAAGAAATATATTTCTGGCTTTAAAATCAGTACAAGAGAACTTGGCCATTGACAGTGATGATGACATATCTAAGAATTTTACTGGGCAAAAGCAATAAGTGTATATTCACAGAAATTTGAAATGAATAAGAAGGCAAAATACCTTTCTCTTATCTGAAAAGGAGAAGAAACAGATATTCACTAAAGCATTTTTTAAAGCAAAAGAAAGGACATATTAATCATGACTCCAATATTCATTAGTGAGATGATAAAAATCCAGAATTTTTACTTTTACTTTTTGATAAAATCTTTAATCACATAAATGCATAGCATAATTATTCATCCATAAGAATATTTTATATACTTTTCTATAACTTTATAACATCATTCACTGTATACATATCTATATACATATATATGCACACACATATATGTAGGTATGCAGATATACAATCAGAAACAATTACAAGATAAAGCAATTTATAAAGAAAAAAACAACAGATCATAAAACCCAACAACCTCCCAACCTTTTTTACAGAATAACTACCCTGTATACATAAATAAACAAGGCTTTGGCATGAAATGACCCAAATAGGAGTTGACATGCCGTATAATCCAATCAGTCAGTTAAGTGCCATACGTGATACACGCTTGGGCGATCATGTCTCGAAAGAGACATGACTGACTGGGCAGAAAATTATCCCGTAGTAGGTTGCCATTGCTTTCTGCGGTAGACTGGTTGCCAACCAAGGCTATAGAACCCAATCTGTCCTGCTATTTAACCCATAACTGGAAGGAAGAGATGGATTAATACCTTTCCCAAGGGTATTTGCACGTAAGTGAATACAATGGATTCAACTGGAATTCGAACTCTGCTCCCCGTTCCGAGCCAATATCCACTGTACCACAACGCACATCCAATAACCAAACCAAAAAGAATGATTTTAGCCTTGATCAATTTTTCAGGCAATTCTTCAATATCTTTAACGAACTAGAACCAGACTGAGAATATTGCATAACATGGAATGAGTTGTTCAGAGAAAATCCAACATTTGAAAGCATTTCATGTTTTCAGTTGTGGTATTTATGCTTTGAAGATTGATGTTGTCTTGTTGCAAAATGACTGGTCATCTTTCTTGTCTAGAAAAAGTTTCTCTGTTTCAATGAATCATTCAAACAAATTGACTGTCATCATTAATTTTTTCTTCAAGTCTATGTTGTTTCTGTAGTATATTCCTTCAAAAGTTTCGCCATTTGTCTGTTTTCAAATTCTGACATCTCACAGAGTACTTTTTGTCGTTGTTATGAAAATATTAATTTTTAGTTTTTTAAATTTGGAAACCATTTCTGTCATATGATTGCACCTACTGCATCATTACCATAAGTTGCTCAATATTCACTGAACATTTTCTCATCAAGATTGAAAAATATCAAATTATAATTTTCACGAAAATAAAGTCAAATTATCACTTTTCCATCATTTTAAAAAGACCATGTTCATACAACCCATGTACTTTAAACATTCTTCTATAATTTCTGTAACATTGTGTAATCATGCTGGAAATTTGAGCCTCAATCTAATAGTTTAATTCATCCATTCCTTCCTTGTTTGTAATCTGCTGGTTATAAATTTCTTCTCACTCTGTTCTTTAAGATCTTATTTTTAGCTTATCAAAAGACTTGTTTTTTTTCTAGTTCTGTATTCATAGAACAAGAATAAAAGCAGAGAATTGAAAGATGCGATGATAAATAAATGTTAATAGTAAGAAGCAGTATTCATTGGTTGTGGAAGAAAGGGAATTTCTGAGCATCCAGTGACAAGAACACTGGTCCACTTGATATGAGTAGCTGTTTAAGGTTATTCTATTGTTTACCAGATAGTATCATCAAATCTTATAGATCCTGTAAATTTTATCTTCTCTTGACCCCGGCTAGAATTTATTATACATATTTTTTTTTTTATATTGGATAATTTTATCATACTTTGATCTTGTTAGTTACTTAATAAATATGAAAGACTTTGTTGTGCAGATAATTCTTTTTATAAACAAAACAGGAAACAAGTTTTTGAAAAAATCCTAAAATCAATTTATGAATTCTAATATAATTTTCTTTCAAAGGATAGACTTTGAAATAGTGAATTTTGAGTGAGATGGTATTGACCTTTTTTTTTTATGGTATAAATCTCTGAATTTATTATAAATCTATGATCTTTAGCTTAACAAAGAAATGAATGAAAGACCTGTTCTCATACAGTGGCTGAGTGAAGTGCTTTAAGCTGTACTTGATTCAATTTTAAATAATCCTAACTTAATTGGAGATTTGACATTTGTTGTTTCTGACTCTTTTGAACCTATTTAGGTTAATTCGAGTTAGGAAATTTATCGAATAACAATCTTACAACCTACACTGTTGTTGGTAGTTTAGATTTGCTGAAGTTAAAAATTTTCATGAATCATCGATTTATGTACCAAACTTTTATAATGATCATTTCTAGGATGAAACGTACAAGATTGGAAAATGTTATTGCACCTTATTTGTTTTATAAAAGTTAGAATTTTGTCTGCCAATTAATCTTGTTTTGTCTGCCTTACAAGGGTGGAATTTTTGAACAGTTAGATTACATGTCTGGTGGGCATATTGCATAATGGTTATTGTCATGAAAATTGGTGAGGTGAGTTCAAATTGTGGCCTAGTGATGTTGCATTCACTTTGAACTCTACTTTTTGGAAAGGCCTGAATCTATTTCTTCTATTTCCAGCTATAGGTTAGCTGAACTGTGACCTCTAACCTTGGGTGACAGCCATTCTTGAAGAACATCTTTGAATTCAAAACTATAAAAAAGATAATTCCTACTCACTATTTTTTGCAAGATGTCATAATAGTTCCAAGGTAATAAAGGAAAGGAATCTGTGATCACTTATGTCCTTCAGGGATATGGCATTAAAATACAGATTATATATTGAAGCCAAAGTCAATGCATGATAATTCAAATAAACTCATTTTTTAAGTGGGCTATTACTTTAATGAATCTGTAGAAAAGTAAGTGTTGGTGTTTTCCACCTTAACCTTTAATTTCCAGAAATGTTGGTCTCTTGAACAGAAGTACATTTTCACCTGTTTTGGATTGGGTTTCCAATTCTTTCTAAGGTCTACTTCAACTGTCTACTTCTAATATCCCTGCCTAAACCCTGAAATTTGATTTACTATTTACTTTTTCTGTTCTCAATAAGAATAGATATGTTCACCTATCTCTTCTCCCTAGTTCTTTGAACAGGAGAAGAGGTTTATTCCTTGTTACCTGTTTGGGTTTCCAATTCTTTTTAAAATCTTTTCATTCTCTTTCATTCCTAGCAATCCCTTGCATTGCATCTTAGTGGCACAAACAACTTGCTTGGGGGAATTAATTAAAAAAAAAAAGAAGTTTTTCAAAATCAGGCAAAAGCAAGGATAATAAATAGAAAAAGCTGCCATTAACATTAGTAACAATAACAACAATATTTATATGGGTGGCTGAAGATACAATTTAAAGAATTTGCTAATAATAATCTGGATTTCTTGTTTGTTAATCAAATATTGATATTTTTGAGGAGTTATCTTTCATGCTTTAAAAATGTTTAAATATATCAAATGATTAGAATTTAAATTTATTTTAATAGTTGTTATCTATATTGTTAAAGTCAAAATGGCAGCTGATGTTCAAAACTACCTCAAGACTGGGGAAAAAGAGGATCTGTTAATTTTAAAGCCTCAAAAACTAAACTTCTCTTCATTAATCATCTGAGAGACCCTTCTCTGCCTTCCATCAGCATGACTGATTCTAACCTCCTGGAAAGTGACATGTTGTGCCTGACAAGAAGTATTGAATCCATTGCTAGGTCAGCTGCTAAGAAAGTTGGTTCACTGTGTTGTACAAGACAATTTTTTTCTCCAGAGTCAATCTTGCATATCTAAGTTTACCATTGGCATCGTGTATGGTCTGGTACTTTGAGTTTTTTGATAAGATTCAAAAAATAATCGGCAATATTATCTGTTCTGATCTGGCGACTCAGCTTCAATCACTTATCCACCCCTGTAAGATTTCCTCTCTAAGCCTTTTCTTATAAATACTTTCATGGTAATTTTTCAGATGAGCTCTTCACTATGGTACTTAGAGTTTATGAATTTAATTGCAGTGCTAGGCTGGTTTAGAGATTAATTTACAGTTTAATTGGCTTAATGTAACCGTAAGTTCTATGTTATCAATTATCTTTTCTCACCCTTCCTGGCTCCATGCTTTTTCTCACACTTCTCACTTGTGGCCACCCTTCCTGGCTCCATGCTTTTTCTCACACTTCTCACTTGTGGCCACCCTTCCTGGCTCCATGCTTTTTCTCACTTGTGGCCACCCTTCCTGGCTCCATGCTTTTTCTCACTTGTGGCCACCCTTCCTGGCTCCATGCTTTTTCTCACTTGTGGCCACCCTTCCTGGCTCCATGCTTTTTCTCACTTGTGGCCACCCTTCCTGGCTCCATGCTTTTTCTCACTTGTGGCCACCCTTCCTGGCTCCATGCTTTTTCTCACTTGTGGCCACCCTTCCTGGCTCCATGCTTTTTCTCACTTGTGGCCACCCTTCCTGGCTCCATGCTTTTTCTCACTTGTGGCCACCCTTCCTGGCTCCATGCTTTTTCTCACTTGTGGCCACCCTTCCTGGCTCCATGCTTTTTCTCACACTTCTCACTTGTGGCCACCCTTCCTTGCTCCATGCTTTCCAGCCAACTTTAATATGTAAAAATTTAAATGCAATGTTAATTACTATCTACTGTCCTCCTAATTACTTTTTTTTCTTTCTACTCATTATTAATGTTTCTAATTCTTTCATATGCTTTACTGCTATGCTTGGGGTGATACTGATTTTAAAAAAAATAACATGGGTCTCAGCTTTTATACGTTTTTAAAAAAGCACTTCTATGTTTTACTATCTATAGCTGGTGAAGGTGTGATAAATTATGAGAGACAGAATGAGAGGGTTGTTGAAATTAGAATTAGTGAAGATAACGAGGATGATTTTTGTGCAGTAGGAAAGCAGGTCATATGGGATTCTTTTTTGCTTACCCCCCTCCAATTTGGAATGCAAGAGGAGAAGTATATTTATATGTCACAGGAATGCAGATTGGTTTAAGAATAAACAAATAGATATTTGTGATTTGAGTCGTTTAGCATAAGACATTTTAAGAGTAATACTATAAGCTTTTATATTTCAATGAGGTAGAGGAAGAACCTTCTTGTTTTGGTTTCTGGCTTTTCATAGGAAATGCAATGATTACAAAAAATGTATGACATTTAATAGGCTTGTAATCAAGTTTGTTTTGGATATGGTAGAGTATTTTTAGACTCTTGCTAAGCATCCCAGTTTCTGTAATATGAATACAGTGTAGATGTTGCAAGAATCTATGACACTAAGTGTACAACCATAGAAAACTAGAAGCAACAAGAAGCTTAATTTTTGTATTATTATAATTATTGTTGTTAATATTAGCATTATTCATTTTTTATTTTTTTATTTTTGTCATAATGAAGAACTGAATTATTTCTGTTGATTCCCCCCCCCTCAATATTATCAAAGTTATGATTAAAACATGCTACTTTATTGATATATATTATGATAATCTCTTAAATTGCAAGAAACACAAAAATCAAAGTTCAAAATTAATATTGTCCTGTAATTATTGGGATGAGAACATTAGTTTGGGATGTAGGAAAATAGATAATTTTTTATTAAAATCTTATCATATTCATTCTAAAAGTTACTAATTTCTTAAAACAAAAAGAAAAAAAATTTTTTCTCCAAGTAGTGGTAGAACTTTAATAAATCACTAACCTGCATCCTCTCTCTCATGCCCCCTTCTCCGTACACTCCACTCTCATCAGTATTCTCATTCTTCTCTTACCCACTTCCTGACACCCCCTATAACCTGTCACTCTTTCTCATAACTTTCCTCCTATGTAAACCCCTGAAAAACAGTGGCAGTAAAATGCCTTGCTTGGGGCGATATGATTTAAAAAAAAAAAAAAAGATAGATAGATAGACAGCTTGACAGCTACAATTTCCAAGAATTTAAATGTAAAGTCAATAGTAATCTCCTATCTAACTAACCTGCATCTTGTCTCTCAGGCTCATTTCTCCATCCACTCCACTCTCATCAGTATTCTCATCCTTCTCTTACCCACTTTCTGACACCTCCTCATAACCTGTCACTCTTTCTCATAACTTTCCTCCTATGTAACCACCTGCAAAACAGTGGCAGTAAAATGCCTTGCTTGGGGTGATATGATTATAAAAAAAGAAAAAAAAAGAAAATGGAGCATGCACACACACCTATCAACATGCAAGCAAACAAAAAAAATAAACAAAACTTAAACACTTCTTTTTAAATTGGTGAATGAAACTCAAATGAAGGTTGCAAGACTTAGATATTTGTGTTATTTCTAACTGAAAAGTATTAGGATCTTTAACATAAGTAAGAACTAATTTTTGCTTTAATAAACAAAACAAGAAAATTATATTTTTCTGCTAATTTTTTTTTATTTAAAAATTAACCTAAGTCACCCAAGTATTTTGTTTTCTGTTTGTCATATACTAAATTGAAAATACAAAGATGTTTAAAATGATAAACAAACATGGAAAATTAGTAACAATATGAGTCAAGTAAATTCACTTTTCATAAAAACTTAAAAATCAACTTGTTTTAATTTGAATAGTTGAACTGTACTTTATATAGAAAATGAATACATAGCACACAATTCTTAAAGCATGATAAAAGTTACTCTAAGCATGAAAATTAATCAGGACATTTCTATGCAAGGGGATTTAACTGAAATGTTTAAATATAGAGTTGGGGTTTTTATAAAAAAAAAAATTGTATTTATTAATTTTTAAAACTTTAATAGTTTATCTTTTTAAATTTTTGTTACAACCTTTATTACTTGCATTAAAAATAAATTTTAGAAATTCTATCCAAGAAGATTTTTTTAAAGTTAAAATATTCATTTTTTTAAAATGAACAAGCTACAGAACTGACAGCAAGGCTTCAACAGAAGTAGCAGCAGCAAGAAAAGAAAAGCCATAGTGGATGCAGTTGAGTATGACAAGCAGTATAAGCAGCAAGCAGATTAAGTTTAAGGTTCCAAATTCTAGACTCAGTATTCTTCTACTAGAGAATTAATGTATTGGTTTGTGAGTTTGGTGATTGTGAGTTCAATCTCTGGCCTAGGTAGGGCATACTTAGTGCAAACATGCTGAGCAATAACTGAGCAGTACTAAATAAGAACAAGACAAGATAGACTGTTCTCATTTCACTTTCCATTTATATCTCTATCAATTAATTAAAGGATTCAGTTTGAAATTCCCTGAAAGTTAATTGGATTAACAATCACTTGGAAGAGGCCAGAGGTCACAATGATCAAAATGTCATGACAAAAAAAAAAAAAAATAATGGTGATATCATGTAAATTAGTTAATTTTAAATGTCATTTTAATAAGTTTTTGTAGAAAAAATGATAATTTCAAAATTATTAAAACTATTATTATGAAAGTGATAAACCAATATTTTCCCACTTTTTAATTACAGACAAATGCAGAAGTACATCATGCTCATATCTACAAACAACAAAAGGAAAAAAAAATCATAGGCTATAACTTTTTCATGAAGTACATTTTCTGAAGGATTTTTAAAAACTACTCTGCCTGGCAAAAATTAAAGAACTCCTTGCAGATAAGATCCAAAACATTTTTATTTATTTAATAGCTGAACATTCTGGCTTCATAAAATATATTTTAAACAAACTAGATTAAATTATTTAGATTAATAGTCTTTTTTCCAATCTATGCAGAGGAAAATATTATGGAATAACTTAATTCTAATTTTGTTGTTGATGAATTCCATAAGTTTTGACGTAATATTTAGTTGCCTCTTTCATCAAGCTTTTATGACAACCTTATTTCTTTCAGGCATGGATTACAATAAAGCAATATTCTTTATTAAAATGGTTCCAATTTTCATGAGTGGAAATTAATAGGTCTTTTCTGGTGGATCGAGCCTTTTCATCGATTTTTTTTTCACTCAGTTTCAATACAGTCAAAAAGTGTTTTTACATTCACGTGGAGGATAAACTGTACCTTTTACTCTGTAACCCAATTGGCTCTTGGGCCTTGTACATGAGTGAATATCATTGTTAAAAAAAAACAACAAAAAACATCCAGATTGTTTGTTGGCCATATCATTGATTAAGAAAAGCTTAAATCCTTTTTACTCTGTTACAAGATACATTATCATCCTGAAAAATGACTCCATTGCCACCAGACCAAAACCAAAACATTATTCAAGATTTCTGTGTACATATGTACATTGATTGTTCAGGTAATGATTGCCATTTCTCTTGATCCTTTAAATGACCTGTAACTCCATATCATGAACAACCTGGGAAATTTACTTGTTTCCTTCAGGCAATCATTTATATACGTTTCATTTGAATGGCACCAGATATAAATTCCAGCATCATCCCTTTGGCCAATGCAGATTCTTGATTCATCAATGAATATAATTTTCATTCAATCATTCACATTCCATGATTATTTTTCTTTAGCTAACTTTAACCTCATTTCTTTCTGTTTGTGTGTTAGATTTTAAATGTACACATGTACATTGATTGTTATTGATACCTCGCTTGGTTCTTTAAATGACATGCAACCCCATATCATAAATGATTTGAGAAATTTACTTGTTTTCTTCAGGCAATTATCTATATATATTTCATTTGAATGGCACCAGATAAAAGTTCCAGCATCATTCCCTTGGATAATGCAGATTCTAGATTTCTTATTGAATATCACTTTCATCCAATTGCCAATATACCATGGTTGTTACTCTTTAATCCCATTTTTGTTCTGTTTCTCTGTTACTGCTGGTTTTCCTTTTTGCTTTTCTGCATATAAATCTTAATTCATTCAACTAATTTCTGACACTGTATTTGTTTGTGTGGTACACTATGCAAATTAGCTGAGTTGTACTTAAGTGCTAAGCCAATAACTGCACTCCATTACATTACACATAGTGATGTACCACATATCAAGTACTGAAACTGAGAGATATACCAGACATAACAAATGTTGTTGGCCATAGGATGCTTGGGTCCCATGGATGATCCTGAATACATCAAGATTTGGATAAAAGCCTTTGTAGCTACTGCAAGAGTGCGTAATCTCAAAGACTCAAGAATGGATAGCAGACAGAAACAAAAAATGAACTTGTTTATGGCTTCTGTGGTGTGCGAGGCATTAAAGAAAATATCCACAATGGTATACTTCCAGGAATTAGAACAGATGTCTTTTGAGAAATTTGTCAGCATAATAGAAACATTTGGCTGAAAAGAAAACTGGACATTGCTGAAAGGATGAAATTTCTAGAAGCTGGGCAGTGGCTGGAGGAATCTATTATGCAGTATGTACACAGACTCAAAGGACAGGTAAAGCATTGCAAATTTGAGAAGCTAGAGACTCAAGGCATTTCAATTGAAACGAGGTGGTTCTATTATGAACAATCAAAGGACTTAATGAACTGTAGCATAAATGGAAAGTACTGGAATGCATGCAAGGTGGCCATATAAACTTAGAATTAAAGGGGGATTATTTACAGCAGCTGGAGCAAATCAAACAGCCAAGAGAAGTGTTGGTCATACATAATGAACTTAACCAAAGCCAAAATGAAGTGCCGTTATTGTGGAATGGAGCATGAAATAAATTCAAGTGTCTAGTGCTGGGGAAATGATGTCTTGAATGTGGAAAAATGAATCATTTTAAGACCGTTTGCAGAAGTGAAAAACATGTAGAAAAAATGAGAGTAATAACCCCTCCCACAGAAGAACTGCAGGAAGCCATGTATTTGCAGTAAATATGCGAAAGAATGGTGGAGAGAGAAAGTGAAAATAAATGGCCATATGTTTAGCATGCAAGTTGACATGGGTAGCAAGATAACCCTAATTCCAAGAAATTTTGGGATCAAGCTAGGCAAGTTAAAATCAGTGGTTTAAAGTTAAAACACTTTGATGGAACAACAATAAAGATGTTGAGTACCTTCTGTGGTACGTTTGAAACAAACACTCGGTTCAAGGTTATTCAAATCGTGGTAGTAGCGTGTGAGAAGAACCACATATTGTTAGGTATTGACATAGTAAAAGTAGATACAGCCAAATTAATGAATTCCATGGAAGCACAAGAGAATGATCTAAGAGTTTTTGATTAAAAGAAAATTATCACCCCAAATACATTCAAACCAGAAAAGTACCAGTACATTTACTGCCTTTATTGGTAGCCAAGTTAAACCGCATGATCAAGCAAAGCATTCTCAAAAAAAGTTACACATAGTGGAAGTAACTGGGCCTCATCTATCATAGTAATAAAAAAAGTCGATGGAGATTTGCAGATATGCAGTGACTATAAAATTGGAGTAAATCACCAAATATGCTCAGACTCATTACCATTACCAAACATCGAAACTGCAAGCCATGAACTGGCAAACATGGGATATTTTGCAATAATTGACTTGAGATCTGCCTGCAACCAAATTCAGATTGATGAAAAATGTAAAGAAGTCGCCACATTCAACACCCCTATAGGCCTGTTAAGGTGGACTCGCTTACCATTTGGAGTTAAAAGTTCTAGTTATATATTTCAAAGGGCAATCGAAAAAACATTGTTAGGCAAGGTAACTAACATGATTATTTACCAAGACGATATATGGATAGAAGCGAAGACCAAACAACAGTTAAAAGAAGAAGTGGATCAAATATTATGGCAATTTTAAAAAAGGCTGGATTAACCATTAACAGAGATGAATATAACATTGATTGAAAGAACTTGGCTTATTTGGGCTACCAAATATCAAAAACCAGTATAGCACCTGACAAAAGGTTTTTAAAAAAGATTCCAGATGTAGTGACTCTAACCAATAAAAAGGAATTGGGATCCTTTTTAGGTTTGATAATTTTTTTTACAGTAGAAACATCCCAAAATATAGCGAACTAATTGAAACATTGGCAGAGTTGTGTAAAAAGAACAAAGTTTGAATGGACACAAAGATGAAATAACACTTTTATGATACTAAGAGCAATCATGAAAAAAAAATAACAAGGATGTTTGATCTTAACATAGAGATTATGTTGACCACAGATGTGAGTGAGAAAGTGATTGCTGCCATCCTATTGCAGGAAAATCATTCAATGTATTTATCTAGGTGATTGACAACAACAGAGATAAACTACTCAAACATTGAAAAAGAGGCCCTAGCAATTGTTTGGTGTATGGAGAGGGCATAAAATTTTTTAGTAGGCAAGGAATTTCTACTAAAGTCAGATCACAAACTGTTAAAGTTTATTTTTAACCCAAGGAAGGAGTTACCGAAGGTTATGTCATCGAGAATTTTATACTAGGCCATTAAAATCATGGTATTTAATTTTGACATTGTATATGTTAAGGGAAATACCATCCCTCATGTAGATGCTTTGTCAAAATTATGGTCTATAAAAGGAACTGATGATGAACATGGAACTGAGGAAGACAAAATAATTCAATGAGTAGAGATGGACATACTTCTGGTGAACAGGTTAAAAAATGAGACCAAGCAAGATCCAGTATTAAAAAAAATAATCAAAAGAATAAGGAATAAGTGGAACAATTGTTCAATAGCAGAACGGCCATTTAAGGAGATATAGCATAAGTTAAAATTTGAAAATGGAATTATATGCAATGGTGAAGTGATAGTAGCTCTGTGGACATTAAAGACAGACATATTGAGAGGGGTACATAACATGCAGTATGGCGACATGTAGAAGATTATAATTACAAGCATGGTGGCCAGATTATGCAAAGGGTATTGAAAAATTTATTAATAAATGTCCAAATTGCAATGAAATTAGAAAATTCAGGCAAAAGGTGCTTCATTCATGGTCTAAAGAGGCACAATCATGGCTTAGAGTAAATATGGACCACACACACATCAGTTGCATAGGATCATTTCTCATAATGGTGGATGCATATTCTGGTTGTCCAGAAGTAATCGAGGTTAAAGCATCCAGAGTCAAACAGGTTTTGAGAGACATATTTTCCAGAAATGAAGTTCCACAAACGTTAGTGTCAGATAATGTTCCTGAATTTTGGGATGAAAATTTGTGTACATGGTTGAGGCGGATAGGCTGTGTATCATATAAAACTCCTCTCTGCCATCCTCAATCCAAGAGAATCACAGAGTGGATGGTATAAATAGTTAAAGTGATATTGAAGGCATTCTTGCCCATCACTGAAAACATTGAAGCGTTTTTAGCTAAAATGCTTCTTAGTTATAAGTCAATACCACATGCAAAGAGGAAGTTGAGCCTATTAGCTCTCATGGTTAGATAGATTAGAGGCCTTCATTACCATGTCTTTTGCTGTAAGGGAGAGAGTAGGGTAGAAGAAAGACAAAAGTGTAAATCCTTAAGAAGTGAACTTTGTTTTGCAGAAAGATAATAATACAGTTTTGATCAAGAAGGGGCAGTATGTTTTGGCTCATTCAGATCAATTTAGAAAACAGATTGTGTTGGACGATGTGGAGATAGAAGACCAAAGTTAGGAGAGGACAGAAATGCCGGAGCAAGAAGAGAGAGGAAGCTTCAGTGTTGAGGATGAACAAGAAGAGGACATAATTGGAGAAGGAAAAACTGATGGAGAAGAGGATAAAGAAGGACCAAGGTTGCCAATAAAAAGGAGAAGAGAGAAGTAAAAGCAAGAACTATATAAATCAAGAGTAGTTAGATGTAGTGAAAGGAAAAATAAGGGGATACGACTACTCCGGTTCAGGGAGGGTGTGGTATCCTATGCAAATTAGCCAAATTGTATTTAAGTGCTAAGCCAATAACTGTCGGCACTCCATTACATCACACATAATGATGTACAACGTATCAAGTACTGAAACTGTGAAATGTACCAGACGTAACAAATGTTGTTGGCCATAGGATGCTTGGGTCCCATGGATGATCCTGAATACATCAAGATTTGGATAAAAGCCTTTGTAGCTACTGCAAGAGTGCGTAATCTCAAAGACTCAAGAATGGATAGCAGACAGAAACAAAAAATGAACTTGTTTATGGCTTCTGTGGGGTGCAAAGAAAATACCCACAATTTTATACCTCCAGGAAGTAGAAAAGATGTCTTTTGAGCAAGTTGTCAGCATAATAAATAGAAACATTTGGCTGAAAAGAAAACTGTTGGCATTTTATGTCACATGTAATGGTAATGAACCACATATTGAGTGCTGAAAGTGTGAGATATATCAGACATAACACATCAACTCCTGTTTTGACCCATTTGTTTTTTGTTTTGTTCATTTTCTGTTTTTAATGCATATTGCTTTGAGTTATCTATCCTGATGCTTTAATGTTTTTTGTCGTCTACCAAGATGTTTTCTTTTTTAACTGTCCTAGTTCTTTTATATTTATACCAAATGTTAGACATAGTTGACTAGGAATGATCAACATCTTTTGCAACACTTCTGTATGGTTTGCCTTCTTGAATGACTAATTGTCCTTCAGTTGACTTGTTGAGGTTAGGAAAGAACTCTCATTTACCTGTACACTGATTTACATATCTAAACTTCTGCTAGTATTTGTTTTCAGTATGCAAATTATAAAATCATTCCATAATTTTTTCCTCAACATTGAGTTATTCCATAATATTTTCGTCTACATGGTTTTTAAAAATTATACCTTTTAATTTGATGTAGTTTGTTTAATGAATATTTTATGGAGTCAGAATATTCAGCTATTGAATAAAAATGTTTTGTGCCTTATCTGTGTTTAGTTTATTTATTGCTAAATAAAATAAAATAAAAAATCTTGAGTGAACATCATATAAGTGTGCTAATTCCATAATTTTTTCCAGCAGTTATAAAGGGTGTCTCATAAAAACAAAAAAAAAAAACAAAAAAAAAAATGAGGGTGTCTAGATCAGAAAGACCAAAGCTGATGTTGACGAGGCCTTCAACTCTCTCAATCTTTTGCATTACCAACAGTCAGTCAGTTAAGTGCCATACATAATACATGCTTAGATGATCATGTCTCTTTCAATCCATGACTGACTAAGCAAATGATTCTATAGAACCAAATCTATCTTGCTATTCAACCCACAGCTGGAGGGAGAAGATGGATTAATATCTTAAGGGTATTTGCACATAAGTGAATGCAATGAATTCAAACTTGGCTCTTTGATTTCTCATTCTAAGCTGATATCCATTGCACCACAATGCACATCTCTCTAAACCTGTCTCTAAATTCATGTCAGTGTTTTTCAGAATCTGGAGATTGGTGTTGTGAAGATAATTTTCTTCTGCTCTGATGAACTTAGCTCACTGGTGCCCCCTATATATAAATTTACTCAAGTCACAAGATTAGCAACTAAGTCCCACCCTTTTAATGTGAAACCAATAAATTGTAAATGCAAATTTTACTCCAGCAGCTTCTTTTCTTGCACTTCCCACTTGTAGAATTCCCTTCCATTTACTTGATTCCCTGACAGCTACAATCTTCAAGAATTTAAATGTAAAGTCAATAGTCATCTCCTATCTCATTAACCTGTATCCTCTCTTTCATGCTCCTTTCTTTGTCTTCTCCACTCTCATCATTATTCTCATCCTTCTCTTACTCACTTCCTGACATCCCCCCCTTCATAACCTGTTACTCTTTCTCATAACTTTCCTCCTATGTAACTCCTTGCAAAACAGTGGCTGTAAAAAAAATAATAATCTCCATATGACTAGATCCATCCAATTGGCTAGTTTATACTACAGAATGGGCAACATTTGGCACCATTGAACTTAATGTCTTCATAGAGCATTTCCATCTGGTATTCATCTTGTGAGAACTTTGAATTTTTGGATGCAGCTAGGTGAGATTGGTGTGACATCAAAGTTATTATTAACTGGAATTACAGGCACCTTGGTTTTCTGATGCAGTGACCATGTCTCCTTTCAAGTGAAATTGAGAAGGGACAACCAGTTCCAGCACATGAAGATAGCTCATGAAATCAGTCACATCCTCCCAATGAGCTCCTCATCATGTGAATGTGGCTTTTGAAGTATGAAGAAAATAGATAAACTGGAAATGCTGTCTTTCAAATGAAATTCACAATTTTCTCCTTCATGGCCCTCTTGCTCACCAATATGATCCCAGGAAAGCAGTAAAAATGAATTTAGTGGACGAAAGATCAACAAATGTTGGAGCATGAGGCGTTTTTTTTTCCTATGTCTTTTTTGGCTCACTGTGATTCTTATTACAGCCTCTGAATTCACATGTGCCAGTTGGCTTCAGAGTTTGTTTGTTGCCCTGAAGCATAGATTGTAACACTTAGACCTGTCAGGGACAGTGTGTTCAATATGATTTTTATTAAAACCATATGCAAATATAGTATTTAGGATTTATGCTTGAGATAATCTATTTTGCTTAATTATCTGTTTTTACCTTTGGTTCAGGTGAGTAAAAGCCCTGTGCATTCTTCTCTTTGTACATTTGATTCTTATTTTGTCTTTGAAGTTTAGTTCAGGTTTGTCTCTTTTCAAATGTGATACTATGTAAGAATAAAACAGTTTTTTTTTTTTTAATGCAGATGATATACAACAAAATAAATTTTGGTTTCAGTTCCCACCACTGTTTTATGTTTGATTTTATTTCAGGCTGGAGAAATATTTTGGTCTGAATCTTCCATCTTGGAAATAGGAGACGTAACACTAACATGAAAAATCAAGTGATGTTACTGTGTTGCCAAATAAAATTTTTGAAATTCTTTTTATTTAAATTAAACTCCAAATTACTGATTAGTTCAGTATTAAATACTGAAGTTTTGAAAAGCTTATTTAATTTTTATGCTGTATTTTCTGAGTTGTTGAATGTTATGTACTATGAGTGTTTCTTTATACAGTCTTTGAGGTTTTGTTATTTTAAAACTAAAGAATTCATATGAATTTGATTTTTTTCTTCTCATTCTTAGATCCCCTTCCAATTGAAGAAGGTAAGCAAAAAATGCCAAAATACCTAAAAAAAAAAAACCAAAAAAAAAAAACCCAAACAAATGAACCAAAGGTCATTTTTCTGAAGCTTTTCCTAATCAAACCTTTTTCTGTGTATTGGCTTTTGCTTGTTGCCCTTTATATCTTTATCCTTTTATGGGTATCTAACTTTTAAGTGGGAAGGTAAAAATGAAGTATTAAACAAAGAGAAGGGTTTTGCTTGAATATATTCTTAATTAAACTCTTTGTACTTGAATTAATCTATTGACAAATAGTTATACTTTGTTTTAAACCAAATAAGCAAATTATTAATTTGTATCTTTTGGAAGACATGCTAAACAGAAAAATTAAATGTAGAAATATCTAAAAATGATATGAAGTCCTTGAAATAAGTTCTATCATGAGTTGATGAAGTCATTTCTGGGTTGTTTTAAGCAAGTAAGAGAAAGCTAGTCTTTTTTTGAAGAGAGATTAATATTGATTTAATGATAATTGCCAATTTTGATTTTATTGATATCCAATTATTATTAGGATGCTAAAATAGTTTTCATAATTAGCTTATGCTTACAAAATTATTTCTAAGGAAGAAAACTTCAATAGCATCATTTTTTCTTTTATATTTTCTCTCTGCAGTTTTATTAATTGCCATTTACTAATGGCAAGTTCTTGGATTCTAACTGGTTGGCCATAATGATTGGTTTGACCATTTTGAACTAAGACAAGGGTTTAATTTTTTTCCAGTTACAATTTGAATAATGTTTAAACTTTCTGATCATCAATATGCAAAATTGTAAGGATTTGTTATACCTGAGATGAAACTGCTGAGTCCAGACTTTGGTGTTTTCCGTTTTTGTCTGAAATTAATAAATGTTAAAGTTTAAAGGCAGCAGCAAGTATAAGAATTTTAAAATATGTTTTAAAAGCACACATATATAAAAATTATGCTTCATTGGACCAAATCTTTTAAACTGTTTTTGAAGAACATGCAAATATATTTGGCAAATGAATATTGCTTGATATTGATTTTGCTTTGAGGGAAAATCAGAAAACAGTAATATTTAAATATATTTGCTCTGCACAAATAGTTAATGAGTTTTATTTTGAATTAACCATTTTTCTGGATTTGGTGAATTCTATGCCAAAATTTGATTTCTCTATTTATTATGAAGATAGTCTTATTTTGTAGAATTCTTTTTTATTTGCTGTTTTACTTGTATTTTGTAGAATTCTTTCCTTAATTTTAAAACTCTAAATTAAATCCCTGATAAAATTTTAAAAAATAAAATAACTCTTAAATTATATAATTTTAGTTATTAGAAACCCAGATTTTTGACAAATTATCCCAAGAGGAATTTTACTGAATTGGATATTGAAAATGTTTTATTATTGGTCAGGTTTTCATTCTATAGATAATATTGTTGAATGGGCATCCATTTTATGAAAATTGTATTAATCTCTTTTTTAAAAAACTGTTTCTAAATCAATGAAGATTTGTTGCTTCTTGTGTAGCATTTTGGCCAGCAATCAACATGAATGATGGTCAAAATGATTGGTACTAGAATAAAATACAAGATATTGATCTTTCCCAAGTATGAAAATAAGATCTGCTGTTGTGGCCATAAATTGAACTCTGATATTTCTATTTAGTTGCTATTAACTAAGTTAGTTCTGGTAAGAATATGAGAATATTCTTAGGTCAATGAGTTTTAAAAATCAATTTGCAATGTTGAACAGAATTAAACTGAAAACTGAAGAGTCACAAAACAAAATGATAAAAATCTTCCCACAAGAGAAAAATTTCTAATTGTAAAACTGTATTGATTAAAGGTAGTTTTTAGTTTTAATTTGTGAGGAAATTTCTGAGTCAATTGTACAAAGAATTTAAATTTATTTTCTTTTAATTAGTGCTTAGGAATGTGTGTTGATTCTTTTGTTGAATCCACATACAATTAACAATTGAAGAATTTATAAATGTTTTAAAAGCTCTTTCTCAAAGTCTGGACTTTTTAGGAAACAAAATCCATTAGCCCATATCCTGTTGTCAGTTTAAAGTAATGCTTTCTTTTTTTTTTTTTCTCTCTATATATAGTGAATATTGCTTAAAGTCTGTATTTCTTTGATCTTAGATGAAAACATGGAATTTCCAAATATAGTTTGGTAAAATATAATTTAGTTATATAGAACAAAAGACATCAGCTTAAACTGACACCAGGAGGATATGGATTAAATGTTAAAGAGTAATTGAAGCAACATTTAATATATGCATTGAAAAATTAGCTAGTTATGCTTTTCCTTTTAAAGCACATTTAACATTGATCATGTAATTAATTTGATTGGTAACTTTTTCAAAAATACCCATAAAATAGTGAGACAATGAGTTTTATAAGAGGTGACTCAAGATGCATGAACTTCAAACCATTTTGCTTTTTCACCTTTTCTGAATTGTTCTTCAAGAATGTTGAATTATTTTTACTATTATGAAATATTAAGAGCTAAAGTAAACAAGAGTGAAATGATTTTGGAATTGATTGTTCAGATACTTAGAGACGTTACTAACCTGTTATTTAGTATCTGTAGCAACTATATTTCTATAAGTTTTTTAGTTCTAGCACCGCTGACCTGTACATTTCATATTGAGATAAATAAGTGATAAAATCGTAATTGTGTTTTTTTTTACTCACAGAACATTTTTTAAACTAAATGTTCAACCAATACAAGGCTCAAGAGCCAGTTAAGGTAGATTAAAGATGTTGTATGGACTTAAGAGAGGGAGTAAGTGCAGATTTTGATATGTAGGATATATAGCCATTGACCTTTGACTTGAAGTAGTTGAGATTGTAGTGATCAAGGAAATATCCTCTCAGGAGCCTGTTCTACATAGTAGCAATTCTCAGAGAAAAAGCTGAGTGAAAGTTCCTTAACAATGGAATAAAAAATTAATGAGAATGATTTGATGCTGTGTACATGGCATTCCACAGAAATAGCAATGGTAGCTTGCAACATTTGTAGGGTTGAAAATAATTTATCACTTACAAGGCCTTTTAAACACTTTTGAATATTGTCAAGGTTAGAAAGTGAGGATTGGGTGGCTCTAATCCAGATACAGTAACAATGTTTCAGTTTTGTTCTGATTTGGCTCTTGTAAAGATAGAGGATATCCTTGATGAGTCTGTGATGGCTGCTTGTGAAACCTGATGACAAGAACTTGGTTCTAACATAGCATCTCAATTCATAAGGTTTATCCAGAAATCTATTCCATTGAATCCTTTTTCACTGGTTACCCATAACCAAGGAAAAATAAAATCATTTGTCAAATACTGACAGGGACTTGAGATGGATTAATCCAGTCTTGGTTAATCTTCAGCTTTAATAAAAGTGCCTATTGCTTTGCACTCTAAATCTGTTATTCAACTTATATATCTGCAGGAGAGGGAAAAGACCTAAATTCTCTCCAGTTTTACAACTTTTACTTTGAATTAGTGTGAAAAAAAAAAAATAAACACCAGGTAGTGTTAAATATAAATCTTGGCAATTCAAGTCAGTGTTCAGATCTTGTCTTAAAATGTAATTAAAAAATTAATCTTTCTATTTGATTCTGACAAATATTGATTTGATGTAATCTCTAATATTTTTAAAATTCAAAATATGTTTATGTCAGTAAATGTAAAAATCAATTTGTTTTGCCCAAACTCTTTATTTACTCAAATGTACAAACACTTAATGAAATGAATGGAAAACTTTGCAGATAAACCACTGAGAATATTAAAATATTTTCATTTTTATTGATTGCATTTGCAATGTGTGGCAGGGTGATGCCATTTTTATCTCTAAAATTGGGAAACATGGTAGATTTTCTTTACATTCCATATGTTTTTGACATCATTTTTCTTCCAAAATGGACACATTCCTAATTTATAGTTATTTTTTTGACACCCATCACCACTGCCACCTGACTTCATCCTACACAGATTTCTTTTCTATGTTTTTCACCTACTTTATTACCAAAATATTTTGTCTTTGATCCCATTTTCCACTGATATTTTTCTTCTACAGATCCCTTTGTGTCCACTGCCTTCTGCCTTACCATGCTCACCATTTTGTCTTTTCTTGTTGAACTTTCTGATATTTCCCCCCTTGTGTTTGTCAATATATTTGATTGCATGATATTTTCACTATAAACACAAGGAGAATTATTGCATTACATCCTTTGCAAAATGTTTATAATTGTTTTGAAGTTTGCTGTAGAAAATCTGAATTTAATTAATTTGCATATAAGTGGATGCAATATACTTAAGTTTAACCATATGGAAGTATTATATGTCAAAATTCATCTTATGAGAACTGATTAAAAATTAAGATAATTTTGAAATACGCACACACACACTTGTATATTTGACCATTTTTTTCTGTGTATCTAAAACTGCACTAGTGGTAAAAAAAAAAAAAACCACTATGTAATACATTTTTATCTTTTAATTGAAAAAATTCTTAAGTTATTTTCTGCTTTTAAAAAGAACACTTTCTATGTTTTATATATTGAACTTTCAGAGAATATTGAAGTGAATAAACTTATTGTCAGTTTGATTTCAAAGATTTTGCTTGAAGCAAAACCTGTAAATGCTTTTGCAACTTTTATTATCCATGTCTGCAAAAGTCAGTGTTTCACTTTTAGTTAGACAATATTCACAATTCAAAAGTTAAAACATTGCCATTGATTAAAGAAATCTTGAAACAATCAGCTGTTTATTTGTATTTTAAACTCTTTTTGTATGACTTGATAAAAAATGCTGATTATTTAAACTCCTGATTATTGGCTCATTGTTACAAGAAAACAAAAAATACTACTGGCATCATAATATTGACGAGAGATATTATTTTATGAACTGTTCATGACATGTTTATAATTAGCAGCTGATTTATTAAATATTGGTTGATCCAAGAAATAATCAAACAATTTATAAAATTTGGTCAAGTAATAAAACCTGAAAAAAAAAAAGCCTTTATGCTACTCAAATTCTATCTGGTACTTATTGATTCTTAGTGTTTTAAAATTTTACTAAATAATCTCTTATCTTGGTATTCCATTAAAGATTAATTTGTGTTAAACTTGTATAAGTAATGTTTATTTTATTTTTCATGTCTTTTTTATAACGCTGAAATATGATGTGTATTGATTTTTGTTTTACACTATGATAGATAAGAATACTTTATTGATTTGATATTCTGACTATTGATTAATTTATAAACTGATCACCACTATGTAATTTATAAGGAAAATCACAAACTAATTTTCTTGCATTACTTTCAGAAAGACTTTGTTTGCCATTTTTGCATTTGAAGACTGAAATTTCTTGTTTTAAACTAAGTCTCTTTTTCAGTTAAAAATTATTCCAATGAAATTGCAAAAATAATTGGTTTGTTTTTATTTTTTAATTTTTGAAAGAATAAAATCCTTCAAAAGTTTAATTGCTAATTATTTGAATATTACATTTTTTTTAAAAGCCACGAATGTTGGTATTAACGATCTGTTCATTTATAAAAGCACATTTTTATCTCGAATTTGTGTTAGTGAATTTCTGAAGATATTGAATAAAAATGACCTTTTTATTTATAACTTTAAGATTTCTACTAATTATTACAAAGTTATTTGGCTTTTACATATTTTAACTGATTCATAACTTTTTGAAAGTTTTTTCATTAGAAATTCTATTTTTAATAAAATAAGCATCTTTTTGAGTTTTCAGACATTATTTTAATTTAATTATATAAATGTCTTTTTCTAAATATTTATTGTCAAACATAATTCTTAAGAGTTTAATTATTTTAAGAAATTAGCCAAGTACTTGTAAATGTGCATTGTGGTACAGTGGATATCGACTTGGAATGACAAATCGGGGTGCTGAGTTCGAATTCTAGTTAAATTCCCTGCATTTACTTACACACAAATACCCTTGGGAAAGGTATTAATCCATCTCTTACCGCCAGTTATGGGTTAAATAATAGGACAGATTGGGTTCTATTGCCTTGGCTGGTAACCAGTCTACCACAGAATGCAATGGCAACCTACTGCAAGATGATCTGCCTAGTCAGTCATATCTCTTTTGAGACATGATCACCCAAAGCATGTATCACATATGGTACTTAACTGATTGACTAAATATAATATTTGGAATCATGATTAAGACTGCTACTGGTCATAAAGTGGGGTATCTGTTTTCTATTGTTATGAAGTAATAAACTGATCGCCCTCTAATTACTACTTAATAATATAATACATCTCTTCTCTCACTAGTTATGAGTAAAATAACAGGACAGATTAGGTTCTATAGCCTTGGCTGGCAACCAGTCTATTGCAGAAAGCAATGGCAACATACTGCAGGATAATCTTCTGCCCAGTCAGTCATGTCTCTTTCGAGACATGATCGATCAAAGTGTATATCACGTATGGCACTTAACTGACTGACTTGTAAATTTGTTTAAGACTCAGCAAGCTCCATTTTCTTTTATATAATCAGCTAACATTCAAAATTAATTCCATATACATTTTTTCCTTTTTTTTTTTTATTTCTTTCAGTGTTTAAGGTATTTCAATATATATATATATATATATATTTCTTTTTGGAAAAACTATTAAAAAGTTGTGAGTTTAAAAATGTATTTTTTTGACAGTATTTGTTTATTTCTATTATTATATTTTATATTTCAGACCGCCCTTGGTCCTTCATCAAAAACAAATGATTTTAAAATTTAAATTAGAAACGTATTTCACGAGAGCGTCTGTGGAGAGAGTTTGTTTACATCAAGTGACGCAGAAAGCGACACTGTCAAAAAAATACATTTTTAAATTCACAACTTTTTAATAGTTTTTCCTATACATATTAAGACAGTATACGTGGATCATCACGATGTATATTTGTTTTTGATATTTTAAGAAGTATTATCAAATATATTGTAGAATAACTTAACAGTTGTGGGAAGATGGTACGGAAATTAAAATGACAGTTAACAAGTTTTCAATTATGAAAACTTAGGTAATCTTTTTTCTATTTGTAAATTTTGAAGTATCACTGTATTTTTTATTTTTTTAATAATCATTTTAAAACTTAAGCTGAGTTCGTGACTGTGTTTTCTGGTTAATTATGAATTTAAGCAGAAGCAATCAATAAAAACTTAGAGATAGTAACATTTTATTAAATAGTCAGTTTCATTTACCTTTGTTGTGCTTTGACACTGTCATCATGATGGTTCTCGGGTGGAGGTGGGTGGGGGTAACAAATATCAATCTCCAGATGATGATTATTGGATGTTCCAACTTTTTTCTCTTAATTTGCTCACTCTTTGCAGCATTCCTATAAAAAATAGAAATGTAAAAATATATTGGACAATATCCTTTGATTTACATGAACTTGTTTCTGTCCATGTTAATAACTTTTCTGAATATCTACCAACTTTAGATTATTTTTCTGTATAAATTTAATCATAAACCAATTTTGTGAGTTGAAAATTATTGAAAAGGTTAGCATTAAAGCATTTATTTTTATGGTAAATTTATGTTTAAAAAAAAATTCTTAGTTTGAAAGGTGTCTAAACATATCTTGAAATGTGTACAATCTTAAGGGAAGTGCGCAATGAGTGAAATCACTTGATATAAGTGGTCTGAAATGGTTTTGATTGGAACCACTTAGCTGCATCTTGAAGAGGATTACCTAAGGGTCAAAGTGACCAAGTAATTGTTGATATTGAAAAGTGAGTTAAGTTTTTTCACACTTTGTTGACATTGATGAAACCAATTCACTTAAAGTATGAGGGTCTCTTGAAAAGTTCATAAGCTGACCAAAATACTTTCATGAAATGTGACCAAATGAGGTTTATTTTTCAACATAGTCCCATTTGCAGTTCATACACTATAAGTGTTGCAGTGCTTTGATCCCATTGGTGAAGAAGTTCTCATCCTGTTGGTCAAAAACATCAACAGCAGATATATCATCATTATTGGTGATACTGGTTTCCAGGCAAATGTTGTTTTTTTTTTTTTTTTTTTCATGTTGGGAATGGATGATAATCAGATGGAGCCAAATCAGAATATATAGGGTGATCAATCTGTTTAAAAGCTACAGTTTTGTTCAGCAGCCATTGAAACCAAGAATTTGTATGGTAAAGCATTTCCCTCATAAAGCAACACCCCTTTGGTCTTGAAAGACTTTCATAACTGCCTCAATAAGTTGGTATAGTACTCTCCATTGATGGTGTGGCCCTATGCTTGAGTTCAAATGGTTAACATCTATTTTCATTGTTAAGCAGTGAAATTTTTTTTTTTAAATGAAACCAAAATTGTTAAATTGTGGTGCTTATTTTGTTGAATACATTTTGTTACTTGTATTATTCTTGATCATAACATTGTTTTGTGATCTGAAGCTCTGTATAGATTTGTTAACATGGTGTTTGGTTTTCTTTCCAAAGTGGTTATTACCTACAAAATGTGCAAGTTATTTATGTAAACAATAAATTGTTAATTTTTTAATGCAGTATAAAATTCTGCTAGAGCCATTTATTTGCTTTTAAAGTTCACAATTTGTTGAATAAGTAGAAAATTGTTTGGAGAAAGTAGACTTAATTCTCTTGTTTTCAAAGATGTCTTGATTCTTATCAATTTTGTTTTCATTTGGGTTTGCTGCTTTAAATGAAAAATGCCAATAAACATTCTTTGCTCATTAAGTGTTCATTATATTTCTTAAGACTTAAGTATCCAACCATTTATGTTGTCATTGTTCCTGAAGCCTTCTTTAGAAGAATAAGGACTAAATGATGCTGCCATTTTGGTAACTGGTGTAAAAGAAAAGAAAATCTAAGTTCACTTGTAGTAACAGAAAAAAAGCAGGATCAAAAATCTAATCTTCCAATTGCAACAGCGAAATTCAGTTTTGCTCATCAAACTCAAAAACAGTCCTTTCCTCTCAAAGCTAAAAAGAAATCACTATCTCTTACAGCCTCTCAGTAGAAGTTCACCTCTCTCTGGGTTTTCTGGCTTGTCTATTTATTGATACCGGATGTTCGTTGTGGTACAGTGGATATCAGCTTGGAACGAGAAATTGGGGAGCCGAGTTCGAATTCCAGTTGAATTCATTGCATTCACTTACGCACAAATACCCTTGAGAAAGGTATTAATCCGTCTCTTCCTTCCATGTTTCTTGAGCATCTTGAACAAGTCTCTGTGGCATATTTTGTCAAATGCCTTTGTTTAGTTTATAAAACACAGGTACACATTCTTCTGTATTTGTTTTGCACTTTCTGATAACATTCTCAGCATGAATATTGCATTCTTTGTTCTGGTGTCTTTGATAAACTGGCACTGTTCTTGATTTATCTCTGGGACAATTCTGCTGTGTACTCTGTTCATCAGAATCTAGAAGATGAGTTTTGTTACATAGTTCATTAAGCTGATTGTTTAGGGGAGTTCACACTCCTTTGCACCTGGTTTCTCAAATAGTGCTATAAAAATTTATCTGTTTAAGTCTTCCACTATATTTCCAGTGTTGTATATTTCATTTATTATTTCCATAATCTTGAGTATGCTAAATTTGTTTAACACTATCGGCATCTCTGTCCATCTGGTCCCGCAGCTTTGTTTCTGCTCAATTTAATATTTCTAGTCCATCATTATTTCTGTGTATTGTTGGCTGTTCTTGTCGTGGAAAAGATCTCCAATATATTCATTCCATCACTGAAGTATTTTTTTTCTTTCTCCAATATGTGCATTCTGTCCTTGGCTTTTATGCATCCTGATGCTGAACATGTCTTTTGTTCTGTTAGTTCCCTTGTTTTTTATGCCAATCTCTTATTTGTTGTGCTCAATCTATTTCAGCATATTAGTCATTGAGCCAGTTTTCTTTAGCTTGTCTGCATTTGCTCCTTATTTCCTTATTTAGTTTCTTGCATTTTGTTCCATGCTATGGCATTGTTTTCAGTCTCCTTTGCATCATGTCAAGAATTTCTTTCTCGAATATTTGCATTCTATCCTTGGCATTGGTGTTCCACTTATTTTTTCTCTTAAGTCTGTTTTCCTTTGGAATGATGTCATTTGCTGACGTCACTAGAACTTCTCTTGGTATGTCCCAATTAGAGTTTCCAGTCTAAATTTGTCTATCGTATTTTCTTTTCAAGCTAGCTGTATATTTTACCTGCAGGTTCAGGTCATTCATGAGTTTGTTGTATTGCAATCTTGGTGCTGTGTTAGGTTTCTGCAGTCTCAAGAGTTTCATCCTTACTTTGCAACTGGGAGATTGTCACTTCTGCACAGTGTACTTGGATAGGTTTTGCAGTGGAGAAATGTGTTCCCGAGTTTCTTCTTGACAAATATATAACCAATTTGGTTTTTCCTTTCTCCTTCTGTACTTGGTGTTGTCTGTACGTATAACATTATAATAGATATGCCGAAGTGCTTCCCTTTCAGTTTAATGACAAGAATTCTTTCAGATAACAGACAGTATCCCAGGATGCATTTCTTCATATTTTGATCCAGAATCAAGCCAACTCCTTTTTTTTATTATTTTCATCGCCTGCATATATAATTCTGTGGTTGTTGCCAACAAAGTCTCCATTGTTCAGCCACCTTGTTTCGCATTATAACTAAAATGTTGTTGCTTAATCTGATCATCTCCTGGTTTACATTTTCAAGCTGTCCGCAGTTGTTTGATGTCTTGATGTTCCATGTACCAAGAGTTATTTTATTCTGTTTGATATAAATAGTCGCAGGATAACTGTCTGATGACACCTGTTCCTTATGTTGTTCCATTTTTGGTGAGAGATCAGTCCCAATGCATTTAGTCGGTTAAGTACATGTTTGGGCGATCATGTCTCGAAAGAAACATGACCGACTGGGCAGAAGACTATCCTACAGTAGGTTGTCATTGCTTTCTGTGGTAGACTGATTGCCAGCCAAAGCTATAGAACCCAGTCTATCCTATTATTTAACCCATAACTGGAGGGAAGAGACGGATTAATATCTTTCCCAAGGGTATTTGCGCATAAGTGAATGTAAGGAATTCAACTGGAATTTGAACTCGGCTCCCTGATTTGTTGTTCCAAGTTAATATCCACTGCACCACAGCAGAATGCATTACAAAGTTAAAAAGCTTCAATTGCCCTTATATTTTGTGTGTAGCTAAGGGAAAAGTGGAATTTTTTTTAAGATAATTAATATGACAGGAACAATTCCATTCACCGTGCCAGCCATTAACTGTTAGGCTCCCAACGCATCCATTCAATATCAGTTCTAAATGACTCATAATCAGAGTAGAATCTTAATCTAATGTTATTTTATGTTATGCAAAAGTTTCCATTGTTGTTATAAAATCTTTTCTTCAAATAAAATCACATCATTATTCAGTCATTAAATGACTATACAGTGTTTGTTCAACTTCTTGCTTTACTGTCAACCTGTCGTGGCGGAAAGACATAATCTCGCTGCTGACCTTGAACGGGATCTACACTCTGTGGTGAATTGGGGCAAGAAGTGGCTTGCCAACTTCAATGTGTCTAAGACCAAGCTGTTGTCTGTCAACCATCACAGGCAACCTCTCCTGCCTCCCATTAGCATGGACCAAGCGATTCTCGCTGAGAGCAACACACTACGCCTCCTTGGCCTTACCCTCTCCTCAGACCTCAAATGGAACCACTATATTGATTCTATAGCTAAATCTACTGCTAAGAAGGTTGGGTCACTTTGCCGATCCAGGATGCTTTTCTGTCTGAATCCATCCTGCATATATATAAGTCAACCATCCGTCCGTGCATGGAGTACTGCAGCCATTTATGGTCAGGCGCCCCTGCCGTTCTCCTCAGTGTTCTTGACAGGCTCCAAAGGAGAGTCTGTAATGTGATAGGTACTGATCTGGCGGCTAGACTGCAGCCACTTCCCCACCGTCGAAATGTGGCCTCCCTTTGTCTGTTCTATAAATACTTTCATGGCTTCTGCTCGGACGAACTTAAGTCACTGGTGCCTCCTCAACAGGTGTTTACTCGTGCAACCAGACTGGCAACTGGGTCCCACCCATTCACAGTTAGGTTAGCCAAATGCAGACGAGAATTCTACTCCTGCAGCTTCTTCTCTCACACTTCCCGCCTGTGGAACTCTCTCCCATATTCTTGCTTTCCTGACGGCTACAACCTCTAGAAATTTAAATGCAATGTCAATACTCATCTATTAAGCACTGGACTCTAGCTCTCTCCCCACCCCTCTATATCCTTCCCTTTCTCTCCACCTATGTATCTGTCATCGCACCTGCATTCTCAGCTTTCTATTGCTCCTTTCTAACTCGTTTGTACTCCTCACTCTTTTCTAATTAATCTTTTTACAGTTAAGTAGCCCCCAGCTCATCAGTGGCATTTCTGCCTTGCTTGGTGTGAAATGATTAAAAAAAAAAAAAAAAACTACAATCTTTAAAAATTTAAATGCAATGTCTATCATAATCTTGTCTTCTTGAATCCTGTTATTTTGTTGTATGTTAGCACAATTTGCTTCACACTCAGTAGCTTCTTGCATCTTATTGGCTTTATTGCTTTGCTTGAGGTGAAATGATAAGTGAAAAAAGTGTATTCCATCATAAAAGAACAGTTCTACTTTTGATTTAATTAATTCTTCAAGATCTGGACTGCACGGAGTAAACAAGGTATCTTAGATGAAGTAAAATTAGTGATAATCTGATGTCTCTTCGAGATGTGGGTGATCATGGCTTGCCACAATTTATCTTTTGTAAATCTTAAGTCTTTTCACCATCCCTCCCAGTTTCTGTTCTGCCATTCATTTACACAAGCTCGTTAAGTTGATAACCACTGCCGCCTTCTTGCCTTCCATGTCTTGTGAGTGTAAAATTTTCCATACTTTCTTTCCTTATGTGGCCTAGAAATTTCAAATGTCTCTTTCTGATTCAATGTATAAGTATCTTTTTTTGTTACCATTTTCCTTAAAACTTCCTTGTTACTCATATGTTTAGTTTGTATTATTTTCAACATCCTTCTGTAGAACCACATTTCTGTTGTCATTTTCTGCAAAGAATATTGGTTTCATGTTCATTTGCTGCATTGTATTTTCAACTTTAGGACTGGTGTTGTCATCCAATAAACTCGCTTATCAACATTTGTTGCCCAGAAAAATTTCTTCTATCTAAATCTTAACTTATTTATAAATGGAACTTTGTATGTGTATCCGTTACCTATAGACTCCAAAATGGCTGAACCGATTTTCTTGAAAATTTACGCAGTTGTACTATAAGCATCTGCAAGTGTTCTTAGCTAGGTTTTGTGTCGAGGTACCTCTGATAAGTATTGAAAATCGATAATCGAAAAATCGGGTTATAGAAGGTGTGGTCTGATTTTAATCAAATTTGATACACTCATAGACAAAGACATAAGAAACGATATTCAGAAGTTTCAAGGTTGCAGTTCTTACAATAGTGCAGAAAATTGATACTATATATATCTAAACTTATTTATAAATGAAACTTTGTCTCTGTGTGTGTGTGTGTATCTGTTACCTATAGACTCTGAAACGGCTGAACCGATTTTCTTGAAAATTTACGCAGTTGTACTATAAGTGTCTGCAAGTGTTCTTAGCTAGGTTTTGTGTCAAAGTACCCCTGATAAATACTGAAAATTGATAATTGAAAAAAATCGTGTTCTGCTCCGATGAACGTAGATCACTTGTGCCCCCTAGGTACGAATTTGCATGAGATACTAGGTTAGCAACTAGATCCCACCCTTTTACAGTGAAACCAATAAAATGCAACCATAATTTCTTCTCCAACAGTTTCCTTTCTCGCGCTTCCCAACTGTGAAATTCCCTTCCACATGATTGCTTCCCCGACAGCTACAAGCTCCAGGAGTTTAAATGTAAGGTCAATAGACACCTCCCAACACACTAACTCGCCTCCATTCTTTCAAACACTCTTCCCATCTACCCAGCCTCCATATCTTTACTCATCTATCACCCTCCTTTTGACATTTCCTATATCTAACCACGCTCTCTCTTTACCTTCCCCTGTGTAGCTCCATGCGCAATAGTGGCAGTGGAATGCCTTGCTTGGGGTGAAATGATTAAAAAAAAAAAAAAAAAAAAGTGTTCCGATTTTAATCAAATTTGATACACTCATAGACAAAGACATAAGAAACGATATTCAGAAGTTTCAAGGTTGTAGTTCTTACAATAGTGCAGAAAATCAATTTTATATAAGGCCAGAATTTTTGTGTTTTTTATCTGTCTGTATGTCCTTTATACAAATCCACAATTTTTATCCGATTCTCACCAAACTTCACACAAATATTCTTTAGTCTGAGTTCCAGGACCATGGATTAGTTTTAAAGCTTTCATTACACATAAACGCCGGGCTATACTGCTAGGTTTAATATAATTTAGAAAAAGAAGCTCCCAGTTTAATCCTCTTTCAAGAATCTGTATATTATTTTGTCGTTACAGCTTGAAAGGATATTCTTTTGTATTGTAAATTACAAATTTGCAGGAACCTTGAACTGATTTAGGAATTTTTCAGATTATTGCCTGAACTTTGTCAAGTGTTGCCTCCAGACTGTTATGAAGATATTTTCATGCAAAAGAAAATTCTAAGAGAAATCATGAATGTATAATGAAAATATTGGGTGCCTGTAATGCTCAAATGTGAAGAAGTGATGCATCTATTTCCAGTGTAGAGATTTTGAGATCCATGAAGCACATCTCAGTTATCTTTAATGGGATCACCGGCTTAAATTATTCATCACGTTTATGGCCTAATTTTAATTGATCATTCAATTTTGGCTAAAAGAGTTGCAGAGATACATGGAACATGGGTTTATAATTCATGAGCAGTTTAGAAGCAGAAGCTGTTAGTCAATGTTTAAATTCTGACCAGAAACAATGAGTAGATACTTTCAAGTTGATTTCACAACATTTTCAATGACAATCTAATATTGGAATGACTTTTCATTAATGATGAAAAGGTATGATCCGGAGGCCAATACATCAGTCTATAAATTCAAGTTCTAAAAGACAACATAGATTGTCATGGCTTTTTGGGATAAGAATTACCTATTGTGTTGAGTACAGGGATCAATAAAAGAAAAATTTTGAGGAGAAATTGTCAAGTTTTTTTTTTATATACCTGTTAAAACAGCTTGTAAAACAATGGTAATTTTGAATAATTTAGAGTTTGAATGCATAGATCATTTACCCTACTCACCAGATCTTGCTTTTTCCAAATCATAAAAAGAATTTGAAAAGAGGAAAATTTTTTAATGATTCACAGGTGATTTTAGCCACAGCAGAGTAATGACCATAATTATTTTTGAGGAGAGAGGGTTATAGAAACTTCAGTTTTGTACCTATGCTAGTGTCCCTCAAACAATTTATCACAAATTGGTCAGCTTCCACCCCATGCCATGATTCAATTTTTGTTTGTGTCGGTGTGAATAAAAACTAGGAAATGTATTTAACAATAGAACAGAAGGTAAAATATTAGCATAGTAAGAAAAGAAACACAAAGCTTATTTTCAATATACCGAGTTTTTTATTCATGGATTCACCTGATATGGTCTGAATGTAGGTAAGTGACACTTGGGTCATCTTTGTTGTGAGTTTTGTCTTCTCTCACAGACTAATGAATTGGATCTTATTTTTGGCCAGCAAGAACTCTGCTCTTTATACATTTCTAATGGCCACTGTTAATCTCACTGTCTCTCTCTACATCTCTATGGATGGCTTATCACTGGCCCTTGTCTATAATGTAGCCTGACTAATATACATCTATGACTGATATTTCCTATCTTGCAGCTGAGTAACACTTGATCCCAAAAGTTTTTATTCATTCATATTGTTCATTTCTTTTTATTTGAGTTTTTAAAGGCTATCCTGATTCTAGACACAATTTTCTTCATTATGGTTTCTTACAATCCATTTCGCAGCAACAGTGACTATTTTATCTCAAAAGGTCTGTTTTATGTGTTGAGCAAAAAAAGAAGCAAGTTTTTAAAAACTAACCAATGTTCTTTTTTTATAGATTTGTGAAAGTCATTTTTTTTTTTCTCAAGATGTGACACTGGTGTATGAAATGATTAATAATAAAATATGTGGTCCTGGGCATGACAGTAAACTGCATCTGGCAGCAAGGCCTCTGATTGGAAAGTTGTGAGGAGCATGGAACCACCTCATAATTGCTGTTGTTTCCAGGTCCACCCTGACCCAGAGTGGTAGCACCTGTTTGGGTCCCAGCTATGGTCAAAACACTATAAAAGTATAAAAATACACTTTTATAGAAATATATACATTTTTGAAGGAAAATTTTTAGATACAATACATTTTTAAGAAAAAAATTATTACCATAACACATTTTTAAAGGAAAAAATATTCTCTGCAAAACATTTTTGAATACAAAACTAGAAGACATTTTCAGTTTTCTAAAATAAAATATCATTAAAATCTAACTAAATCAACCTTCTCACTGTATCCAAACATTAAAAAGTACCTTAATGTCTCAACTTTTTGGCATTAAATAACCCACAGAGGTTGATATGCCATTAAACAAAACTCAAACAAACAAATAAACATTAAAATGTGAGCTGGAGAGGCCGTAAAGGGTTAGTTCCCAGATGAGTTATAAGCCAGAAGAGCGATAGAATGGAAGCACTTTCCCATGATGATGGGAAACTAGTGAAGCCATCTGTATTTTCTATTTTTTATAAATTGGGACAATGCACCAAAAGTTTATTTTTTTAATATCAAGAATCTGGCATACAGTGCTTGTCTCTTTCTTTAGAATTTGGGAAAACAAATATTATTGACAAAGAAAGATGAGTATGGTTTATATTTCACTGAGCCAAGATAAATTTCAAGAAATGAAAAATAATTTTATCTCTTCATTAAAGAACTTGAAGGACACATGTCATTGGCAGAGAAAGAGAGGTAGATGGGGCTTATATTTTTGCTGATGAAAGTGAATAGGGAATTCAAACAAAAGATGAATCTGATCTCTTTTCCGAAGGGCAAGGTCATGAAGAACAGGTCCTGTCAATGAAAAGTGAGTAATGTGATAGTTTTATCTCTTCCTCACAGAATTGAGAGAATTAAAATTAATAACTAGAATAGAAACCCTTATTTCACTTTTTCTTCTATGTGCCCTGTCCTTTCAGGATGTATGCGATCATGGCCTTCCACGTCTCCCTATCCCTGGTGGCTCTTAGCACGCCTTCTCCTGTTACACCATGCAACCCTCATTCCATCATCCACCTGGTGAGGTCCTTCAAATATGTTATCCGCTGCTTTCCTCTGTCTCTTTTTCCCTCTATCTGGCCTGTCAGTATCAGGTTCTCCAAGCCCTCTTTCTTCATTGCATGTCCCAGGAACTTAAGCTGTCTCTTCCTGATGCTCAGTATTAATTTCCTTTTTGTTTCCATCATTTCTAAGACCTCATCATTGCTCACATGCTTGATCCTTCTGTAGACCCACATTTCAGTTGCTTCAAGTTTTTCCTTCATCTTTGATGATATTGTCTAGCATTCACTGCCATATTGAAGAACTGACACATAGGAATCCAGTACTCTTCTTTCACTTACATGCTTTAAAAATTAAATTTATCACAAAAGACAGTTGTACCTGCACTAGAAGGTGGGCTGAGTTTGAATGCTGATAAGGAGTAAGAGGAAATATTTATCACCGCCCATATAGAGTAATGGTGTGAGATGGAAGTTGAATGGAGTGATCCCTGTGACTACTCCCAAGAAAGGTGGATTATTCCCCAAATTTAGAAAGTTGATTAGGGAATGCAGAATTAAGGGAACAAAGAACTCTATAGAGATTAATGCAAGACTTAAGGAATCACCAAATCCCCAAAAATATCGGCCCTCTTACCGGGTTTTGTGCTGGAATGCATATCAACAGACAGCTTTGGAAACTTGGAGACTTGTGTGGTGAATCCCTGTATCAATTGCCACTGGTCTTCACATCAGCTGCCACCAAATTTCCTGATGCCAAAGGACTCTGAACCCATCTCCAGAATGTTTTTGATAAGGGCCACTGCCACTATAGAGATTGATGCTGGAAGGGTTAATTTTTGTTGTACTAAGAACTACATAAACTAACGGAAGATTAACCCAATGATTCCTTTGTTTATTTTTTGTTGTGTGTTGTAAAGATATTTCTTTCCTTGGTATAGCTTCTGCCATGGCTTGATCCACCGTTTTGATTACCAGCAACATTCAATCTTTCACTGTTCTGAGATCAAGAACACAACGTTGGCAGAATAGGTGTGGATTGACGCTGCAAGTGACCAAAAACCAGCAAAAGTGTTGTCCAATGCAGTGTTGGTCCAGTGGTTACATCATCTGGTGTAGGTGGTGTGTATCTGGTGTGGATTATGTTATCAGATTTTGACCCAGGATTGAACTGTCAAAGTTATAAATTTTGTAAATGATTAACTTCTAATTTTTTCTCAAGTTTCTAAGCATTCTTTGTTCTTGAACTGAAATTTATTTTAAAGACTTTGTTGACTGTTCTTGACACATGCTTGTGCCTACTAAAACTATAAGCATCTATATTCTTTTTATATAAACATTATAGTGAACTATTGAATATGCATATTAAGTTTGGCCATAATTTTTACCAAAATATAGTAAAAATGGTAATTTTTCTGCAAACATGTTTTCAAGAGTAGATATGTCTAGCATGATACCAAAATAGACACTGCATGCAATTCTCACCAGAGTATCAAAGAAGCACAGTGCAGCAGGGGGTTGACTGGGTCACTCCTGGCTGCTAAATGATGAAGAACGTGACCTCACATTTGTGGGTGCATGAAAGATTCCTGATATAGGCAGTTATATAAACAATGACCCAGAAAGGACTGGGAAGAGGTAATCCCTGAGCAGACAACTCAGATAGAATATAAGGACCATGTATTGAATCTGCAGTAACAGGGCTGCTTTATGCACAATAGCCAAGAGTAATTGACAAAGTCAGGAATTGAATAGTGTAATATAAAATAATTAACTATTCAAGGCTTGTGTTGATCATTTAATCAGCACACCCATTTTATTATATGTACATAAACAGTAAAGAGCTGAGTAAACTTTAATGACACTTCAAAGATTTTCCTGATCTTATACAAAATATAGCACTGGGAACTTTTGCATCAGTCTTTTATAACAGCATTACTTTACACTCTTGTGTAAATTAATTGAAACAAAACAATGATCCTTTCTAGGATCTTTCACACTTTCCCTGATCACATATATGTTGTCACTTGTTTTTCTCTTTCGACCTCATTTCTTTTACATTTTGGACTGATGGATCCAGTTTGTTTCTTTGCCTTGATGACACAACTGACAGTTGAAAGACTGACACCAACAATATCCACGATCTTTCCATAAGGCTTGTCAGTGTGTTTGTGCAGTGTTACAATTTCATGCACTTTCATGGAGTAATGTCCATTGCAGACAATGGCTGTAAGATAACTAATATACAGTTGAGACTATAGTGTCATGGATGACAGAATATTTTTCAAGGCCAAACAAATTATATCATGCACCCTGAAAATTGATTTATATTACTGCACATCACTGCAAATGACCTAATTTGAAGGAAAAATAGAAATCTATTACACCCTGTCACTCTAGTGGGTTTAAAACTGACTGTATCGTAAAAAAAAAAAAATGAAACTAAAGCAGCTGGTTTAATTAATTTGCACAAGGTTATATATATATATATATATATATATATACATATATATATGACATTCTAGGATCGGATTTTTTACAATGTGAGCTAAAGGATATTTTATGAGATAATTTTTTTGATTGATTTCATATAAGTTTTAATTGCTAAACCTGATTTTCTTAAATTTTTCAGAAAAAATATTTTTTTTATTATTTAGTTTGATTTCAGATAAAAATCAGTTTACATGTTAAATTTCATAACTAATGGTTAAGAGATTTAGTCTTTTGGCAAGAGAAACTTAGTTTTTAATATTTTAGAAATCTCTTTATTGACCTGTCAGTGATGGTGGAATTGATATAAAATTTGAAATAGAAACGAAAAATTAAGCCTACCATATGTATAACTTGATATCAATTTTTCTGTTAATAAAAATTTTTATCTGTTATAGTCAAAATAGAATTTAGCAAATAAATGAATTAATTGCTTTGTTAGATGCCAATCTCTGGAAATTTAATGAAAAGCAAGAAACTCCTAATTTCAGTCAGCATAGACAAATATTTAAAAAAGGATTCAATCCATCCAGTGCGTCTCTCTGGTTTCTTGTTTTGTTCTTGAAAAAAATCAATAAATTGTTGAGTCTGTTATTGTTGCATGTGCTTTGACAACTGACAAGAAAGCAGAGATGAGAAAAATGCGATTACCAGCCAGGGAAATAGTTTTATTACTAGAAAATTCACTGAGCTGCCAAGGTAATTGATTGAAATGATGACAGAATTTCCTGTTTATTATTTAGTGTTGACGTGCAAAATGTTTTTAATAACCCAATTAGTGAGCTCTTTGAAATTAAAAAGGAAAACCTTTAACATAACAAACATAGAATAACAAAGATGACAGTCAATAGTCAATGTTACTTAAGATGTTTTTGCTGGTTATGACTTTTCTTTTCACTGTTCTTTTCTTTGAAGCATTTCTACTGGCTTCTCATTCACACAAGAATGAAGTATTAGTAGTATAATGGTCATCAGTTCTGGAAAGTGGGATAGGCAGTACAAATTCTTGTAGAGGTTGGAAGTATGAACAAGCTTGTTAGGGTCATCTTTGGAATATATTTGCTAATGTATTTTCTTTCTTAAAGATATTAATTCCTTGAATATGTTTTCAAACATTTCTTCCCAATTTATGTATTTTTAAAGATCTGCTGGGTGAAAATCTGATTAAAAGCCAAGAAAGAGTCCAGTTTTGAAGAAAATTACTTATATCTCTGTTGTAATGAACACATTTATAGGTAAAATATTACTCAAAATTAGATTTTATTTATATATGGAATGTAGCTTATTAGGATCATCTTTAGAATATATATATATATATATATATATATATATATATATATATTTTTTTTTTTTTTTTTTTTTTTTTTTTTTTAAGATATTAATCCCTTGAATACGTTTTTAAACATTTCTTCCCAATTTATGTATTTTGAAAGATCTGCCGGGTGAAAATCTGATTAAGAAACAAGAAAGAGTCCAGTTTTGAAGAAAATTACTTTTTTGGGGTCATTATATCTCTTTTGTAATGAACACATTTATAGGTAAAATATTACCTGAAATTAGATTTTATTTATATATGGAGCATGGCTAAGAAACTATTATAGAGAGATAAAATTAAATGTCCCTTAAAAAATAGCCAGCTTAATGATCATCAATAACACCAACTAAAATATTCTACATAGATTTTCTTTATATAATAACTCTAATAAAAGATCAATAAAAACATTGAAAATGCAGGAAAAGCAAACAGTCTAAATAGATATTCATTGATTGGGTTAATAATTAAAGGAAGACAGACCTTCAGAAGATCACTTTCAGCTTTTTGAACAAAACAATAGCATATGGTTAAAAGCTTTTAACATGAACTATTGCATTTTTATAAAAAATGGCTAAAACCTCTGCTCCTTCCTCTAATTGCCTAGTAGATTGTCAAAAATTAATTAAATTGCCTAAAACATAAGTGACATTGTAGAATTACTTCTACATGCATGTACATACTTATATACATATTGCCATGCATGCACGCATGCATACGCACATATACACACATACTTATACATTAGTACCGCACGTGAAATCTTTTTCCTGCGCTTCATTCAGAAATATATAAACTGATGTTCACACATGTTTAGACCAGTTGGAAACTGCTTTCGGAGTGAACAGTCCGAATGCCGTTAGTTCCTTTTCAACTCACATACTGCGCTAATTAGGTTTAGCAATTAGTTACACCAAAAATATTTCTCTCTCTCTCTCCCCCTCTCTCTCTCTTACAAGCATACTTCACTACATATATAATTATATTCAACTACTGATTTGTATGAACATCATATTTCCTTTTTTCAGGAACTCTTCCAGTATGAACATTGATACATTTTCTTCAACATCCAAGAGAGAACTTTCTCCACTAAATCTTGCATGCACAAAATAATCAATCCTGTAACTATGTTTAATACATTGTTATTATTCTTGTTAGATTGTTCTCTGAGTTATTTTTATTATTAATGTGGTGGATTGGACAACCAGTTGACTTTATAATGGTGACTCCACTTTCAAATTACTACCACATTGTCTGAACCAAAACAACATGATTTCTTGAAAAAAAAAAAAAAAATTCCTACGTATCCCATAGCTCCAACTTTAAGTTCTGGCTGAGTCTGTTAAATTCACTTTATGCTAATACCCTTAGAAGATAGCATAAATCTTTCTCTTTTGCAATTAAGAGTTAAATAACAGGTTAAAAAGGACTCTCTAGCTTTAGATGGTAGCCAGCCTAATAGAAATAAAGTTTGTTTTATTAAGTATACTAATATTGATTGCAAAGTGATGACCTTTCAAATATTGGCTTTTTAGTTCATGAAAGACACCTCTGGCTTTAAATATATGGCTATGGCTATGGCATGTAATAACAACTTAAAAACCTGATAAGACTTAAAAAAGCTTTCTTGATCTTGAAAAAGAAGACCATATTTATAGTATCTAAGTATGGGAGAGTTCTTCTTTCAGGGGAGACAATCATCATCATCAAGCTAGGTAATTCCTGTTGGTTTATACCATGTGGCACACTTTTTTTTTTTTTTTTTTTTTCAAATTTGTTTGCACAGGAATTCTCTTGTTAGTCCATTTCTTAGCTGAGCACATTTAATCCATTTTCTTTTTGGATTTTATTTTTTTTAATTACAAACACCTTAGGAATAGTGTTTTTACTATAGAATAATTAAATTTTCTTGACTACATAAAATATCAAGATGGATAGTTTTGCTCATTAATTTTTTCTGTATTTTTCAGAAAGAACTGAATTAACATCCTCTCAAATCAAATTATGTAAGTATCTTTTTGATATTACCTCTTTTACTTTGCATTTTATGCAAAAAACATTAATCATTCCTGCCAATTATGGATTTATTTTAATTCTTTTCTAATATTTATATTATTATTATTCAATAAGATTAGCTTAGTTTTCTAGCACAGTTCCACAAGTAAAGGCATTCTGGCTCTTCTGATCTTTTTACTAATTTATACACAAAGATGTACAATGGGTAAATTGTTGCCATTTTATATTATTAATTTTGTGCATGTGTATTGTTTTTGTTGACTGCAGAGTATAGAAGGGTCAGTTGGGCACAATCTGTAACAAAAAGAGCTATTCACTTTGCCAGAAATTCTGAAATGGTATGCTTGGCATTTGTAGTGGAACCTCCAATATGAACATTTGAGTGTTGTGCTGTCAATCTGAGAACAGTGCAGAGGATTTGGAATTGGATGAGTGTAATTGTGCTTACGAAGGTATGGCAGCTCAAAAAATTTGCCCTGATTGTTCTGATAAGAAAAGAACTTCTGAATTTGTTGATGAGGCTGTCAGACTCAACTCAGAGGCCTCCATCAAGTGCCTTGAGGACATAGCATAACTCTCGGTCATGAGGGTGGCTGCTGAAAGACCTTGTCAGACAAAAAGACTCTGCACCCTGTCACACAAGCAGGAGAATCCAGTCATGGCTGTCAGACAATTTCTGTCACTACATCTAACCACCTAACTCCCCAGACAACAACCACCTTGATTATTATGTGTGGGGTGCAGGTAAGTGAGAGACCAACAGAACTTCTTGTAATGCCAAAGATGAACTGAAAGCAAGGATTATTGCAACATTCATCAGCTTAATCTCATAGACCCTCCACAAGAGTTTCTGAAGAGAATTTTGAAGTAGTCTAGAGTTTGTTATTGAAACCAATAGCAATTTTATTGAATAAATATACCCTTTCATATTTCAAGATATTTTTGTGTAAATTTGGTAAATATATTTGTTTAAATGAGACGTCAATGTCAACTTTTGTGTAATTTAGACCACAGTTTATTCTTGTCTAATCTTTCAATCTGTGAAGAGTAACAATTGTTGACTTTCTGTCAGACAGAATTCCTGAGATGAGGAGTTATCATTTACATGTGGACTGTTGTCCTCATCGTTGTTGTTTTTATCACAGTGCTTCATCTTCATTAGTTTTCTGTTGATCAGAGTAACCTTCAGAGAATTTTAAACAGAAACTTTTATTTAATCTACAGGGGGTAGATTGTTTTAATCCTGTAACTGTGCTTAGGGATAATGCTCAGTTACTGATTACCTTGTTTTCTTTGAGTTCAAGTCCATGGATTGAACTCACAATTAATGTATCACCAAATTCATGAACCAATGTTTTAATACACTAGGCTGTTCTCCCATAGAAAAAGGGAAAGCAATAACTGAGCAGTATTAAATAAGAACTAGATGAGATATTCCCTGAAGGTTATTGAGATCAATAAGCATCTGATGAAGGCACAATGGCTGAAACATGATAACAACAAAGATGAGGATATTCGTCTTCATTTGTTGTCTTTTGTTTTGACTCTCTTATTGATTTTTTCTTTCCCTTCTTTTTCTTTCTCTTTTCTTTTTCTTTCTCTTTTCTTTTTCTTTCTTTTCTTTTCTTTTTCTTTCTTTCTTTTCTTTTTCTTTCTTTCTTTTCTTTTTCTTTCTTTCTTTTCTTTTTCTTTCTTTCTTTTCTTTTTCTTTCTTTCTTTTCTTTTTCTTTCTTTCTTTTCTTTTTCTTTCTTTCTTTCTTTCTTTCTTTCTTTCTTTCTTTCTTTCTTTCTTTCTTTCTTTCTTTCTTTCTTTCTTTCTTTCTTTTCTTTCTTTCTTTTCTTTTTCTTTCTTTTCTTTTCTTTTTCTTTCTTTTCTTTTCTTTTTCTTTCTTTTCTTTTCTTTTCTTTCTTTCTTTTCTTTTTCTTTTCTTTCTTTTCTTTTTCTTTCTTTCTTTTCTTTCTTTCTTTCTTTTCTTTCTTTCTTTCTTTCTTTCTTTCTTTCTTTCTTTCTTTCTTTCTTTCTTTCTTTCTTTCTTTCTTTCTTTCTTTCTTTCTTTCTTTCTTTCTTTCTTTCTTTCTTTCTTTCTTTCTTTCTTTCTTTCTTTCTTTCTTTCTTTCTTTCTTTCTTTCTTTCTTTCTTTCTTTCTTTTCTCTTTCTCTTTTGTCTGTTCAAAAAATATTAAACAACTGTAATACAATTATTTTCATAATCTACTTCTTGTTGATAATATAAATATCCATTTTAAATATTAGAAGCTATTGTCTTTCTTTCACAAATGAAGATATTGATTACTTTGAATGGTTTTATTTTCTGCATTAGTGTTCTTTCCCTCAGGAGGATGCATAGTCTATATCCTGATTAGTAAACAATTCGAGTTGTTAATTGTCTTTACTGACATCAAACCTATTTTCATCTTTGAAATTGTAAAAATCCATTCTATATCTGAAAAGCCAATGTTGTTGATAATTATAATTTTAAAAAGGATTTTCTCAACTTAATTAAAATGGCATGCGCGTTCAATGTTAAGAAATGCAGAAACTCGGTGAAGCAGAAACAGTCATGGTTCAATTCTCAAAAATGAAAATATTTTTGGATTTATTAGTCTTGAAAAATTCTCTGCAAAAAAGCATAGAAACTAAATATTATAATATTAATATTAATATATATATATTAAAATCATATTTTTAGTTTTAACTTTATTTTCAAAGTGAATAAAACTATATAGAAAATCTTATTCAACAGATTTATATGGTTCTGGGTATGACCGTAAACTGCATCTGGCAGCAAGGCCTCTGAATGGGAGGTTGTGAGGAGCTTGGTATCACCTCTTCATTGCTGTTGTTCCCAGGTCCACCCTGACCCAGAGTGGTAGCACCTGTTAGGGTCCCAGCTACGGGCAAATAGTTAACCTCCCAAACTGGAGTCAAAACACTATGAAAGTATAAAAATAGACTTTTATAGAAAAATATACATTTTTCAATGAAAAATATTATCAACAATACATTTTTGAAGAAAAAAAAATATTGCCATAACACATATTTGAAGGAAAATATTATTGCCAACTGTACATTTTTTTAATACAAAATTAGGAGACATTTTCAGTTTCTAAAATAAAAAAAAACATTTCATCCAGATCTGACTACATCAACCTTCTTACTATAACTGAACATTAAAAAAAATACCTTAAAAACACTACCTTTTTGGCATTAAATAACCCACAGAGGTTGATATGCCGTTAAACAAAATTCATACTCAATAGCTTTATAGACTTCAGGCATATCTGCTTAATTTCTAGCTCTGTTCTTTATTTATAGACGTGAGGCATATCTGCTTAATTTCTAGATTTGTTCTTAAACTTTAATCTGATCTTAGTCATGATTATCCAATAACTGTAAGAAATAAACAGAAATGTTCTTCTGTCAATGCAAATCATTTGTGTTTATTTCCACCATGTCAGTCATTTCCTTTCTTCACAAAACATTAATCACATTAAATAATCGATGTTGTGCAAATATAGTGTTATTTGTACTTGACATAAAATCTGTAAAAAGAATGGGTATAGTGAAAAGGTGACTTTCACCCAAGCAAGGCAACAAAGCCACTAAGATGCAAAGTGTTGCTGAGAATGAAAGAAATTGAGAAAATATAATAAAAGAAAAGGATTCAAAAAGACAGAGGATTACGATAGATGCTGCATTTGAATTTTTGAAGATTGTAATTTACAAGAAAGCAAGAAGTCAGAAAATACTTTCAGAAGTGAGAAGTATGATAGAAGAAACTATTAGAATAGAACTTATGATTACATTGATCACTTTCAGCTGTAAACTGATGACACCTAATTGCCAATTTAGTGTCATGCTTAAATTCATGAATTTGAGATTCCAAAGCTCATCAGAACAATTGTCAGAAAAATATTTTTAGAAAAGGCACAGGGAAGCTGTGTACACTCGTGGGAAAGTGATTGAAGCTGAGATGCAAGGTGAAGACAGATAACATTGAAGGTTTTGTGGATTTTGTCCAGAATCTGTAGATACATAGTAAAAGAACCAGCTCAGATGTGTCAGCAATATTCAATGCAGGGACGAATAGTAAGTGTGTAAGATTCTGGGAAGCAAAATTGTCTAGCATGATACAGTGACTTGCCATCAAGTAACCAACAGTAGCATAATGAAAAACAACTTGTTTTAAACTCGGTTATTAGGCTAATAGTTTTACCTTTTAAATGTGTAAGCCATACTAATTTAATAAAATAAAATAGCAACACGCCATTTGGTTCAGCACAATGGAAATACCACAATTTTTATGTCAGCTACAAGACACTATCAATTTCCCAAACTATACACCTACATTTTTTTTTTTTTTTTAATTAGTATGGTTTATACAGATGTGCATTGTGGTGCAGTGGATATTGACTTGGAATGACAAATCAAGGTGCCGAGTTCGAATTTCAGTTGAATTCCTTGCATTCACTTACACACAAACAGCCTTGGGAAAGGTATTAATCTTAATTATCAAGATTATCCTGCAGTATGTTGTCATTGCTTTCTGTGGTAGATTGGTTGCCGACCAAGGCTACAGAACCCAATCTGTCCTATTATTTAACCCATAACTGGATGGAAAAGACGGATTAATACCTTTCCCAAGGGTATTTGCACGTAAGTGAATGCAAGGAATTCGACTGGAATTCGAACTCGGTTTCCCGATTTCTCGTTCCGAGCTGATATCCACTGCACCACAGGAGCTATAGAGTAGAAAGTGATGCTATTATCTACAATATATGCTCAAAATTCAATCCCTAAAATAGAAAAAGAAGTGGCCAGTGATAATGGTTTTTTTTTTTTTAAATTTTTTTTTTTATTCACTTTGAAATATGTAATGTGTATATTATTTACACATGGACTATTATCCTCATCTTTCTTATCATAATTATGACAATAGTAACAAAGACTGGGCCTGGTGCTGAGAATGCAAGGGAGGTAACTTAATAGATCCAAAAGTTATCAAGATTAAGGATAAAGATCACTTTGCATATTGTATATCTAAGTGGGAGCAAAATTTACAATACCTCAATGCCAGAGTGAAAGTGTGAAGAGTTGTCATTTTGGAGTTTACAAATTTGTTTTATTTATGAAAAGTTGACTCTTCATATGTTGGCTAATGGTCATCAAACGGATCCTTAATTGTGCGTTTAATACTAACTGACTCTTCTTTGTTTAGATACAACTCATTATGGAATAACTGTAAGCAAGTTAATCTGGTTGACCCTTATTCCAAGTAGTGAGATGAATCTTCATTGAGTGCTCTGTATTTGTGGCATTGTGCCAGAACTAGTGAATAACAATTTGAATATTAGTCAAAAAATGGCCAAAAAGATTTGCAATAGATAAAATTTATATAATATTACATATCATTTTTTTGTACAAGCTGTGTTTATGGTTAGAATACAAATTTAAAATTTTCAAATTTCAGAGATATTTTAAAAAATCTAAAAATGTTTTTGCCTGATTGCGCATCTGTTGATGCGATGCTTTTGTAAAGTTTTAATGACTTGAGGTGTTTAGAAAGAAGGATCTAAAGAGAATCAAAATAAAGTTAAATTTGATTAATTTTCTATTTCCTTGTTGGTAAGTGGTTTTTTAATTTTTCTTTTTCTTTTTTTTTTAATCATTTCACCCCGAGCAAGGTAGAAATGCCACTGATGAGTGGGGGGGCTACATAACTGTAAAAAGATTAATTAGAAAAGAGTGAGGAGTACAAACTAGTTAGAAAGGAGCAATAGAAAGATGAGAATGCAGGTGCGATGACAGATACATAGGTGGAGAGAAAGGGAAGGATATATGGGGGTGGGGAGAGAGCTAGAGTCCAGTGGTTAATAGATGAGTATTGACATTGCATTTAAATTTCTGGAGGTTGTAGCCGTCAGGAAAGCAAGAATATGGGAGTGAGTTCCACAGGCAGGAAGTGCGAGAGAAGAAGCTGCAGGAGTAGAATTGTCGTCTGCATTTGGCTAACCTAACTGTGAATGGGTGGGATCCAGTTGCCAGTCTGGTTGCATGAGTAAACATCTGTTGAGGAGGCACCAGTGACTTAAGTTCGTCCGAGCAGAAGCCATGAAAGTATTTATAGAACAGACAAAGGGAGGCCACATTTCGACGGTGGGGAAGTGGCTGCAGTCTAGCCACCAAATCAGTACCTATCACATTACAGACTCTCCTTTGGAGCCTGTCAAGAACACTGAGGAGAACGGCAGGGGTGCCTGACCATCAATGGCAGCAGTACTCCATGCACGGACGGATGGTTGACTTGTATATATGCAGGATGGATTCAGGCGGAAAAAACATCCTGGATCAACATAGTGACCCAACCTTCTTAGCAGTAGATTTAGCTATGGATTCAATATAGTGGTTCCATTTGAGGTTTGAGGAGAGGGTAAGGCTGAGGAGGCATAGTGTGTTGAATAGAAAACAGAAACCTGAATTGATACCATTCTTATTTCTGAATGTCTGGGCACTAAGAAAAAATGGTTAGAACTAAGAAAATGGTTAGAACAAACAATAATCTGATGATCTTAGATTTGGTGAGGAGGAGGTAAAGTTGTCTCTTCTTTATTCTGCTGGTCAACAGATTGTTGCAAAGAGTTACATGCTGTGTTTTATTCTCTAGTGAGAATTCATTTGGAACCTAAATTATTTCTTTAGATTTCTTTCCAATTCACTCGAGATGTTTGTATGTAGTTAAACATACGTTGTGCCTTTTTTGATAAATTGCTTTTATTCTAATGAAGATATCTGCTTTTATGGATATCTTTATATTTTCATCATTTAAAGTAATTGGTCTTCCAGATTGGAAATTGTCAGAAAGTTTAGAGTTATCATGATTAGTCTTTCTCCACAACAATTGAACCTGGGTACACAGCACAGATATTCTTTGTTATTGTCCGTGCATGGAATATTGCTGTCATATATGGTCAGGTGCTCCCACTGTTCATTTCTGTTTTCCACAGGCTCCAAAGGAAAATCAGTAATGTGATAGGTACTAACTTAGCGGCTTGACTCCAGCCACTTTCTCACCGACTGGATGTGGCTTCTCTCTGTCTGTTCTATAAATATTTTCATGGCTTCTACTCCGACAAACTTAAGTCACTGGTGTCCCTACCACATGATTTTAATCGTGCAACCAAACTGGCAACAGGATCCCACCCATTCACAGTTAGATCAACCAAATGCAGCCAACTATTCTACTCTAGCAGCTTCTTTTCTCCCACTTCCTGCCTGTGGAACTCTCTTCCATATTCTTGCTTTTCTGACGGCTACAACCTCCAGGAATTTAAATGCAATGTCAATACCCATCTCTTAACCACTTGACACCCTGTATTTCTTTTCCTTTCTCTCTACCTTTGGAACTGTCATTACACCCATATTCCCATCCTTCTCTTGCTCCCTTCTCTGACACCACCTGTAGCTGGTTTGTCTTTCTCTGTACTCTCCTCCTATGTAATCTTTTTCTCTTACGTACCCCCCCCCCCCCCCCCGCATCAGTGGCATTACTGCATTGCTTGGGGTGAAACAATTAAAAAAACAAAAATCTCTGTTGGTTTAAGAAATGGCAAACATGTCTCATTAATGTCTTTGCCTCCCATGCAGTTAAAAATTGGCAGACTATTTAAAAAATGTATATCCTAATAAAGCAAGAATTTAATCTAAATCACCTTATTTACCATGAGAAAACAATATATAAAGGTATATGAAGAACAATTTTAGGAAAATCTATTTACAAAGTTTATAAAGTTTTCCTGCAGCATGTTTCATCTTTTAGGACTTTAAACAAAAGTGATGCTTATGATGATGGGACTACACATAAAGGAGAGAGGATACTGAAAATTTTAATTTTTAAATATGTAAAACATATTAAAAAAATTAATTGAAACATAAACATCACTTTGCAATTTACCTGTTACATCTTTTATAAAATTAAAGAATTTTTGTGTATTAAACAATATAAAAATATTAAAAATTTATAGATAATTATCACATATAATTGATAACTATTGGACTGTCTGGAAAGTTCATGTTTTAACATGTTAGAACATGTCAAATATAATGACAGCTATAATATGCTTATTTTTCCAATTAGGACACACTTCAAACTATCTCTTAAAGAAAGTTTAAAATTACTTAATTTGTATCAATTTTGCATCCCTATGAAAATGGAAGATTATAAGGTGCATTTTAGACACTCGATGCTTTTTTTTATTACTGTAAAAGCAAAAATGCCTCACAAGCAATGAAAAAAAGATATGTACTGTTTATGGCAAAGATGGCTTATCTGATAAAACTCTACAGTAGTGGTTCGCTAAGTTTAGAGTTGGTGATCGTGAGGCTTATTGATAAAGACTGTTTAGAAAGACCCCCCCCCCCCCATCACCACCACCGACACACACACACACACTACAGATGACAACCAAGTCAAGACAATGATTGGGAATAATTCACATTGCACAATGCAGGAATTGGCAGAAACACAAAATTTATCAGACTCCACCATCCATGAGCACTTAGTGAAGCTTGGGTACTTAAATTGCTACAATGTCTGAGTACCACATGATCTGAGTGAAAAGAATCATTTGGATTGCATTTCTATCCATGATTTGCTGTATAAACGCAAAGAAAATGCTGCTTTTTTTTTTTTTTTTTTTTTTTTTTTTTTTTTAAGTAAATTGTGACAAGTGATGAAAAATGGATTATTTACAACAATGTTTAGCAAAAAAGATCCTGGGGTAAGTGACATGAGCCAACTTTAGCCACCTCAAAAGCAGGTCTTCATCCTAAAAAAAGTCATGCTGTGCATCTGGTGGGGTTGGAAAGGAGTCAAGTAACTAGCCAATTGATCTTGAAAAGTGCTGCTTGTAACTAGACAAATTAAAGGCAGCTATTCAAGAAAAATGCCAAGAATTGGCAAATAGGATAGGTGTTGTTTTCTATCGGGATAATACATTTCTTTGGTAATCTGGCAAAAATTGTTACAGCTTGTCTGAGATCTATTACCCTACCCACCATATTCACCACACATTGCTCTTTTGGATTTTCATTTATTCAGGTTCTTGCAAAATAATCTCAATGGTAAAAATTTTAATACTTTGGACTACATTAAAAAAAAAAATACCTGAATGAGTTCTTTGCCAAAAAAAACCAAAACACCAAAACTCTGGGAAGATGGAATCTCTAAGTTGAAGGAAAAATGGCAATAAGTTATGGCCATAAAATGGTTCATATTTAGTTGAATAAATATTTAATGGTTAATTTTGTTTTGTTTTAATTTCTCAATAAAGTCAGCATTATCTTTCTGGACAACCTAATATTTTGTAGCATTGCTGGTGCCATTGATAAATATATCAGTTTTATAAAGATTTTCTTTTTTAACATCTTTAAACAGCTAAGAAAGCAATGGAAAAAGGGAGACATTTTAATCAGTTCAGTGGTTGGGTATTGTGTCCCCCAAAATAGTAAATATGATTAGAATAGGTGAGTTGAGAAAAGGAAACCACTCTTGCTTTTACATCTTGAGAAATTTGTAACATTCCAGTAATTCGACTTTATGTGCACTCTTGGTAACTTGACATGGCTTTGCTAATGTTCGTAATGAATAGCGGCAAATTGCTGTAACCTTTTCCTTTTGAAATATATTTATTATCAAGAAGAGAATGACATTCCTTTTATTATTTATCTGTTGTGATCAGCATGTTTTTAAAAGTTACTGGATTGTTATGAAATTTGTTTGCTTCCTGTCTTATGACAAGAATCCTGGTAATCTTGTCCTTATGTCTGTCTGTATATAATTGATACATTCAAGTCAAATGTGAAAGTAATCTGTAATGATACATTAGACAGTATCAAAAGAAATCATGCATTCTTGAAACCACTTTCTTTTTCTTATTCACAATGGAACTAGAATAGCTCATTATCATAGTACATTGGTTGCATGGATCCTCACAACTCTTTCCTCTCTAGTCTTTATGAATGTCAATCACAGTATTCTTTCAAGTTGGTATTGTGTATCTTCACATATTTAGAATGAACAACCAATGATGTTGTGTCCATGTTTTGGTGTTTACAATAGAATGTCACTGATATGCTCATCCTTACTTCTCTAGGAATGACTAACAAATCTTGTTCTTGAATAGAAGGTAGATGGCCAGAGGGGTGTGTTTTTATTTTTTTTTTTTTTTTTTTTTTTTTAGGGTACTAATTTCATTTTAAATTTTGTTGGAGTTTAAAGAAATATTTTAAATAGGTAAAATTAAAAGTTAGTATTTAGATTGAATAATATTTTTCATTATTCAGTTTAAATACTAACCAAATCTAACATACTGAATAATAAAAGAATAAAATAATGGAAGCCTAGTGGTTAGCAACTCAGACTGAGAAATTGGAGAGCTGAATTCAAATTCCAATCAAGTTTATTACATTCACTTACATGCTAATACCTTTGTAAAAATGTATGAATGTTTCTTTTCCATCCAGCTATGGGTTAAATTATAGGATAGACTAGAGATCCTATATCCTTATGTGACAACCAGTCTAGGAAAAGGAAACTTTGACTTAAAACCATCTGCTGCTTTGTAGGGCTGCCTCTTAACTTCAAAATCAAATCCACTTCTGAGAGGAGTGGCAAGGCAACCTCATCATCTCCGATACAAAAGGAACTGACAAGTCATTGAACTACTTTGCCTTGAATGTCACCATGAACAACAATTGTGAGATGGAGAGGAGTGGTGACCACATCAGTGCAAAAAAAAAAAAAAAATGTGCAAACCGAATAAAATGATAAATAAATAATATTTCTGGCTTGATCAGAAACTGATATTTGGATAGACAATGTTGTACTCTTTGCCTTAATTTCTTGGCCTAAGTTGCATTATAGTTCTTTATATTTAACCTGTTTAATTTTGTTATGTAGCACCATTCTCATTTTTCTATCTATGTGGTATATCTTAGTGAAATTTATTTAGCACATTAATATTCTAAAAAATCACTATTGCCTAAAATACATTTGTTGCTAACATGGATTTATAGGCAATGAAAATATCATTCCTTAACTTTGTTTAGTTTATTGCATCAAGGACACATTTCAAAAGCTAAGCAGATTATTGATAATCGGGAAGATTTTGTTGGAAACAAAGAAAAGAGTACTGGACTCTTATGTGATATCAGTCCTCCTATATGGCAGTGAATGCCAGGCGATCTCTTAAAGATGGAGAGACATAAAGCAACAGAAATATGGTTCTACAGAAGGATGCTAATGATATCATGGACCAAACATGTAAGCAACGGCAAGGTTTTGGATAGGATGCAAACAAAACAGAAATTTATACTTAATAGCAGGAACACAGTTGAAGTTTCTGGGACATGTAAGGAGGAAGGAGGGCTTGGAGAATCTAATACTCATAGGACAGATAGAGGGAAATAGAGACAGGGAAAAGCAATGAGAGACATACTTGATGGGATTGAGCAAACATGGTTTGAAAGAGATACCAAGAGAAAGTGTTTTTTTTTTGTTTTTTTTTTTAATCATCTCACCCCAAGCAAGGCATTCCACTGCCACTATTGCGCATGGGGCTACATAGGGGAAGGTAAAGAGAAGGAGTGGTTAGATATAGGGAATGTCAGGAGGAAGGTGACAGATGAGTAAGGATAGCGAGGATGAGGGTTGGGCAGATGGGAAGAGTGTTTGATAGAATGGAAGCAGGTTAGTGTGTTAGGTGTCTATTGACCTTACATTTAAATTCCTGGAGATTGTAGCTGTCGGGGAAGCAATCGTGTGGAAGAGAATTCCACAGTCGGGAAGTGCGAGGAAAGAAACTGTTGGAGTAGAAGTTATGGCTGCATTTTATCGGTTTCACTGTAAAAGGGTGGGATCTAGTTGCTAATCTAGTATCTCGTTCAAATTCGTATTTAGGGGGCACCAGTGATCTAAGTTCATCGGAGCAGAAGCCGTGAAAGTATTTATAGAAGAGACACAGGGAAGCCATGTCGCGCCGGTGGGAGAGAGACTGCAGGTGGTCTGCCAAGTTGGTAGTGTTAAGAGCAACAAGAGATAGGGATAAGTGAAGGTCCATGATCGACTCCATCCTGAAAGGACATGGCATATAATTATAAGAATTCTAATTTTCTTTTTAAACTTTTCTGTATATTTGATCTTTTGTTATTTCTTCTGCCAATTTCAATGATTTTGTTTTTTTTACTTCTCTCTTTTCTCTTTCTCTCTTTATCCATTTATTATTTTTTTTCCTTCCCATTGTTTTACCTGTTCATTTACTTTTTCACACACCTCATATATTGTAAACTGTGTCCTCACCCACTGGCAAATCCTAATCATATTTCAGGCTGGTCTTTCCTATTTCTTTCTCGACCACATAATCATTTCCAGTGATTACCACTGAAGTACAGGATGAGACATTTTGCCAAATGATTTGTTTCTTTTCAGACTGTGATTGTTTTTCATACCATTTTTAAAAGTTATTATTAAAAAAACTTCTAGCAACTGCCTCTTGTTCATTGATATAAATATCTAAAAAATTGGGACAACTATTTTGGCATTCGATTTATTGTCTCAATCAAAAAATAACAAGAATTTTAATTATTTTTTTCATGAATGTATTTAATGTCATCGTTTGCGATAAAAATTATTAACTCAAGGATAACTTTTAATGTTTAGCAAAGTTTGAAATTTTTTTTTTTTATATTTAGAAATAAAATCATCCTGAAGTATACGGTGATCATTCATGTCATATTTTCATTATCCTTGCAAGAAGATTCTTAGAATTCCTGTTTTATGAATTCCATTTGTTAAATAGAAACCATGATGGAGAATAGATTTGAAATAATACATTGAAAACTTTGATTCATTTTTAATTTTTTATAACAATTTATGAGGAACAATTGGTTCCTAAGGCTTTATTCATAAGATTTTTTTTTCTCAATAAATTTCCAATAATGATATTAATAAAAACTTCCTCGATGTATGCAAAGTTATACATTTTAACTGTTTGTTTCATTCATTTTTTTTTTTTATTAAGAGAAAAGTGCAGATTATATATTCAAAAATATGGCTTTGAATAAACAAGATTCCTAAAAACAAAACAGGACATCCTTTTGACTTAATTGCCTGCTTATGATTGAGGCCTTTTCATGTCTTGCATAGAAAAAAGTTGGTTTATTTCTGATCAATTATTGAGTTGTTTTTTTTTTTTTTTTTTTTTTTTTTTTCTTCAAGCCAACTTCCTTCCATAGCATAAATAATTCTTTTTCTATATGCGTCTTACTTTGCCTTCACTCTTATCATTCATGTTTCTATTTTCAGTATTTGTACACAATGCTCTTCCATTTGTTGGTTTTGGTTTCTTGGACAATGTGTTGATGATTGTTGCTGTAAGTATCTTGATAAAAACAAAATTTGATTTATATTTTTCTTTTCCTGATCACTGAATTATAGTTTCTTCTTGTTTTTATGTACATTGTCAAATGATGGTTGCAAGTCTTCAATTAGATCTCATTTAAAACTCTTATTTGATGAACCACTCCGCTAGTAGGGGAAAAAAAAAACTTCAGATTTCTTTTTCAAGCACTGAAAACATTTGATTTTAATAAGTAAAACGTTTTTTTTAACTTCATTCATCAAAATACTTCATAAAAATTTTTATTTTTTCATTTAATTTCCATTGATAGTTTCTCTGTGTGTGTGTGTGTGTGTGTTTTTTTTATTTTTTTTTTTTATTGGAGTGGTGGTGGTGGGGGGCACTCCCATCATCAAATTCTAAATGAAAATTTTGAAGAAATAACTTTTCTCAAAGTCAATGGAGTTTTGGCATCAGATGCATTTAAAGTATTTTCTAGAAGCTGTTTTTTATTCCCAAACATGTTTCACTGCAAATTTTTTGAGCTTTTATGATTTCTTTTTATTTAATATTTTGTGGGTGAGGAGAAAAGTTATCTATACAAATGTGTGTGTGTGTTCAACAGAATGATTTCGACAGCAACATTAATAATTGATACATAGTCCTGAGTTTGATGATAAACTACATCTGGCAGCAATGCCTCTGATCATGAAATTGGAAGTTTTTTGGAATGTGAAACCACCTCAATTGCTGTTATTCCCAAGTCCATCCAGATGTGGGCTGGTAGCACCTGTTATATTTGCAGCTATGGGCAAATAGTAAATAAATAGTGAGCACCAAAATAAAAACAAAACACTATGAAAATATAAAAATACATTATTATGATAAAAATATCAGCAATACATCTTTGTATAAAAAAAAAAACTGACTAACAATACATTTTACTTGGAGTTGAATGCATACAATTACATTCAAAATATATTTAGCTGAAGCCATAAAATTGTGTTCAAGATATTTAGATTTTGGCATTAAATAATCCATAGAGATTGATATGTCACTAAATGAAATCAACCAAACAACCAATATTAAAGAATTCTTTCATGACACTAATCCATATAATATCCTATGAATTCTTAAAGAAATGAAAATGTATTCCCAAATATAATTTCAACAAAACTACAACATAAAACGCGCATATTATCACCTCTAGTCATCGTGTCCACGCAAACCTATATATTCACAAAAGCTGAGTATTATCTATCATGTCTTCAAAGCAGAATAACATATCATATTTTTATTACTTCAAAGCTCCAAAGAAAATTAAATTTCAGCATTAAATGACCCATGATATACTGTTAACCAAAAAAAATCAACCAATCAATAATTGTTACAAAGTAGCATATTGTTTATGCACTTAACCAATTTCCATTTTTCTGTGAATCTTGCAACATGAACAAACTTTGTATATTGCTTTCTGTAAGCAGATATGAACAAGAGAACTACTTGCATAGATTTTTTATGGCATTTAATGGCCAGAAAACATCTGATAACCAATTATTTCCTTTCAGGAATTTTTTTTTATTTTTTAAACACGTTTTATAGTTCATGTCGTAATTTGCTTCAGTTTCTAGTAATTCAGTCCTACACAGAAAAAGACAAGTAAAAAGGCCAAATATTAAAAACAATGCAAATCTTTAGTTGTAATTGATGGTGTGCAATCTAATTACTGTGTATCAACATTGATTATGAATTTGATTGGCTTCTTTTCCTTCTCTTTGTTGTTTGCGCTATCATATGTACAATTACTAGCATAAATTAATGCTTCTAATTAACATGAAGTAGAGAATTGAACATTTCTTTGGGACTGTCCAATTATTCATAATCTTCAATTAAAACTTTATCTCTTAAATCTCTATGTATACTGAGTCTTCTTATATAAACACAGTTTAATACATATTCCCTTTTGCTTACATTAAAAACATCTATACATACAAGCTTGTTTTGTTTCAGAAAAGTTTATTAATTTAAGGATGGAGGAGAATATGACATTAAAAAAAGCTGTTATAGTTGGGATTATGATATAGTTTGTTCAGTTCAACTCATTTTAGGTGAGTAGCTCCTTGAAACCTAATTTTGAAAATGCAGACAAGTGTTGGAAAAAGATGGTTATCATTCATTCTATTTAATTCCCTTAGAGTTATTATTAAGAGTTTGGTTTGAGATGAAGATATTTAGCTACTATTTTTGTAATAAGGTTTCTTGTACATTAATATCATATGTAAAGTATTGATATGGTACAAAGACAGATTTTTTTCATTTTGCTAATATTCACCCAATAAAAAGTCCAAGAGTCACTCAATGTAGAGCATTACTATTTGGAGTTATATTAGCATAGATAAGGACAACTGTTAGAAGTATAGAGCTGAAGTAGTCTTTAGAGGAAACTGAAAACCCAATCTTAAACTGGAAACGATAGATAAACCACTACATGTGTTTCAAAGGCTGGGGAAGAGTGTAAACCAGATAGAAATAGAGCAGAATTGTTATTAGAACATAGTGGCCTTAACGAGGACTTATTTTGTGTATTTCATTGCATTAAAATCATTTAGTTCATGATATTGATAATTAATTTGGTAAAAATTCATAAAAATCCTTTCAATCTGATGCTGTTTTCTTAACAACTTTATTTGGATGTTGTAATCTTTATGAAAATAAGCAGTTTTCTTTGAAATACCAAAAATATATTTCAGCTGTAATATCAAAACAAGGCTTTAAGATGGGGCAGGAATATTTTCTTTTTCAGTTTTTCTTTTCAGTAATTTTCTTTTTTCTTCAAATCAGCACTAGTTGAAGTTGATCAGTAAATTTGATAGATTTAATAGCAAACCTTTATTTCACATGATCTGTATTTGCAGTATAGTAAACCAAAAGCTGATGTAAATTAGTGTCACTTTATTATCATAATACTATAATCTCTTTATATTTCAAACCATTTTTCTACAACTCTTTGTTGCTCTATGTAGAAAACAAAATATATTTGAAGACATTTCTATTGTTGTGAATACAGAGTGGATGGATATTTGCATCATGTCCACCAAATCAAATAGACATGTTTGCTTCTTGTAAAATTGAATGGTAACAGAATGGATGCTACTGTATGTCACATAAACACATGGGAAGTGAAAAAATGCAAGTAGAACTTAGCCATTTTTACAAAGCTTGACATAAAACCACAGATCATAAACAAATCAGTACACTGATGCTTTGTGTTAATTTAAGGATGGAGAAATATGACATTTAAAAAAGCTGTTATTGGTTGACATGATACAATTCATTCATTGCAACCCATTTTAATGTCAGTAGCTCCTTGAAACCTAATTTTGAAAATGCCAACAAGTGTTGGAAAAATATGTCTACATTGTATCCTATTTGGACCTTATTTATAAATTATTATTAAGAGTTTGGTTTGAGATGAAGATATTTAGTTACTATTTTTGTAATAAGGTTTCTTGTACATTGATATATGTAAAATATTGATATGGTACAAAGACAGATGTTTTTCTTTTTTTATAGTGACCCTTGCTATTTTTTGCTTATTTGATTTTTTTTTCAAGTTGAAATTCATTGTATATTGATTACTTTTAATATTCATTTTTCTCATATATATATATATATATATATATATAAATTTTTGTTTGAATTTCTGGTATGGAGAGTTCTGAGGTGGAGAGTTTTATTTATATTTTTTACTAATGTCTTCATTTTTGTTATTATCACAATATTTCAGCTGTTAGCCTCTCCAGCCTTTGGCTATCTGTTAATCCAGGTAACCATCATGCAAATTTAGAATGAATTCATTATTTAATTTGTGTGGTAGATTGATTTTGTTCCTCTGTTTATGTCTAGAGATGTCTTTTAGTAGTGCTAGGTTTAGAGCTACACTACATTTAAACACTGATTCTAATAGTATCACCAAAGTTCAGTTGATCCTGGTCAATACCACTTGGGAATACTGCTTGGGAACACCAGATATTGTAAACTTGAATGTATGGGTGGCATAATAGATAATGGCTTGAAATTGCTAATTGGAGAGCCGAGTTCCAGTTCGCAATGGTTTTGTTGCATTCACTTATGCACAAATACTTTTGGGAAAGGTATGAATCCACCACTTCTTCTTTCCGCTGTGGGTTAATTAATTAATGTAACACTAAACCATTATTATTGCCAATAATTATTATTTTACAATCTAAAAATATTTCATGGCTTTAAATAACTTGCAAATAGTTGATGAACTGTAGCAAACAAATCAATCAATTTTAGTTCTGGTCACTAATTGCTTGCCTTGTTTTAGACTCTGTGGAAATAGGACAAGGAATAACTGAGCTATATTAAATAAAAAAAAAAAAGAGATATGGACAGATAAATGAGAACAATTCACCCTAGTAGTTTTCAGTTTAAAACCCCTTAAAGATTTCCTTTGATCTTCAGATTCCTGAAGAAGGCTAGAAAGCATAATGACTAAAATATTCTGAAAGCAACAATAAAGCTGGCGATATTAGTCTAAATGTAAATATTGATAATTGTTAACATTTTTTGGTATTATTTTTCTCTTTTACTTCACAGTATCAATCTTATTTTGTGATTGAATATCGCATATTCTGTGAGTCTTGGATATTATTAATTTTCTGATGTTATTACTTTTTCACTGATACGTTTCTTTTTCTTTTTTTCTTTTTTTTTAATCATTTCCCACTAAGCAAGACAATAAAGACACTAAGGCACAGGGGTTTGTGAGAAAATAAGAAAAAAAAAACATTAAGGTGAGAGAACAATAAAAGACCAAGAATTAAGAAGACAAAAGATAACAGTTGACATTGCATTAAATGTTTGAAGATCATCAGTTGACTGGAAAGCAAGAAACTGGAAGAAAGTTCCAGAAGTACCAGAGAAGAAACTGTTAGCAAAGAACTTATGGTTACATTTCACTGTTTCAACCGTAAAATGATGAGACCTTGCCACCAATCTAGTACTGCACTTAAGTCTAGGTACCGTAGAGGAACGTTTATCAAAACATTTGCCATGAAAATATTTATAGAAGAGGCACAGAGAAACTATAGTGGTAGAAATGCAACTGAAGCTGAGTTGCCGGATTAGAACTAATAATATTGTAGATTCTTCTTTGTATTTTATCAAGAATCTTTAAATATATAGCAGAAGCACCAGACCAAATGTAGCAGCAATGTTCAATGCAGGGACAAATGGTAGATTTATAAATATGTAAGATAGGCAATTTTTGTTGCCAAAATCTATCGCCCAGTTCACACTCCACCCATGTCTGTTGAACAGGTGAAGAGGCTCATCCCTTGTTTAGGATGTGGTTTCCAGCTTTCTCTTTTCCAATCTTTTCACTCTTAAGTAGCCCCCTGCACATCAGTGGCATTACCGCCTTGCTTGGGTGACATGATTAAAAAAAACAAGAACACAGTGAACGGACTTTCCTAACAGTAGACTTAGCAGTTGATGCATATAATCTTTTAACTTCATGTCAGTGGAAAACATACATAGATAATTCACCCAAAATAATTTAAGACCTGACATTTTATGCAATTTTTGTCTTTGTGTATTTTTTTTATGATTTCTCTAAAATTCTTTTAATGTCTTTAGTTATTTAGTTTTTTATATTTTTAGTGATTTTTTTTTCAGTTCAATTTGAAAATGTTAATTTTAGATGTGTATTGGAACGTTCATTTTTAATTCCCCAAACTTTGCTGTCAAATATCTTGAGGTATTGTTCTCCTCTACACCTAATGCCATTGTGTACCCTCTATTTATTTCTCTTACTGCTCACTATTGATTCTCTGATCATCAACAGGCAATATGGTGTCGACTTTGTTGAGCTTCCTCCACAGTTGAGCAGTTAAAATGTCAGGCCAATTGGTAAAGATCAAATATTTGGATAAGTAAAGGTACAGGCAAATGTAAATTGTCTTCAGAATCCACAAAAACATGACATTTTCCCAGAACTATTTTCAGAAAACCAGGTTAACTTAAAGGCTAGCAAAACATGTTCTTCAGATGTCTTCATGAGTGTATCACATCTTTTCATTTCCTACAAGAACCCATTCCATCAGAATCACAAGACTAAATGTTTTTATATTTGATCAATGTAACAAAAATGAAAGAGAAATTGTTTTACTCTTTAGTTGTTTCATGGCTCCTGCTTTTTTTAGAGAAGTACAAGTTTCAATTTAGCCTGAAGACAGTTAAATAATGTGTTGGTTGAAATGTGTTAAAACAGCAATAATGAAGATGTGGTTAAAAATATAAAATAATTGTTAAAAATTGTTAAAACTCTGAAGTTTTTATTTTTCTGTTGCGATTCGGCTTTTTTGGAGAATAAATGACTTTCTGTTTATGAAAAATATCTTCATTTAAAAGTTTAAAAATCTTATGATTGTCACATGATCAAACAATGTTTCATTTTGTACATTTACAGCTGAATAGAAAACTAAAAAGCTGCTTTATTTATATATGTTTTAAAAATAATCAAGTAATATATATATATATATATATATATATATTTTAATAATCATATTGCTCCAAGCAAGGCATTTTACCGCCACTGTTTTGCAGGGGGTTACATAGGAGGAAAGTTATGTGAAAGAGTGACTGGTTATTAGGGGTGTCAGTAAGTGGGTAGGAGAAGGATGAGAATACTGATGAGTGGAGTGAACAGAGAAAGGAGCATGAGAGGGGATGCAGGTTAGTGAGATAGGAGATGAATATTGACTTTACATTTAAATACTTGGAGATTGTAGCTGTTGGGGAAGCAAGTAAATGGAAGGGAATTTCACAGGCAGGAAGTGCGAGAAAAGAAGCTGATGGAGTAGAATTTCCATTTTATTGGTTTTACAGTAAAAGGGTGGGACCTAGTTGCTAATCTTATGGCTCGAGTAAATTCATATATAGGGGGCACCAGGGAGCTAAGTTCATCAGAGCAGAAGCCATAAAAGTATTTGTAGAAGAGACACAGGGAAGCCACACTGCCCCGATGAGAAAGTGACTGTATCTGAGCTGCCAAGTCTGGATCAATCACATTACGGATTCTTTGTTGGATTTTGTCAAGGATGCCTCAGTGGATAGCAGGAGCACCCAACCAAATATGGCAGCAGTATTCAATGCACGGGTGGATGGTAGATTTATATATGTGTAGGATTGTTTAAGACGGGAAACGCTTCCTGGCCCTACACAGAGAACCGACTTTCTTAGCAGCGAATTTAGCTATGGATTCTATATAGTCATTCCACTTGAGGTCTGTTGTGAGAGTTAACCCGAGGAGGTGCAGTGTTTTGCTTTCAGGGAGACTAGCCTGATCCATGCTAATGGGGGGTAGGAGCGATTGTCTGTGGTGGTTAATAGATAGCAGCTTCATTTTGGAAGCATTTAAATTCACGAGCCATTTCTTACCCAAGTCCAATATGGATTGGAGGTCCTTTTCAAGCTTGGCAGCGAAGTTTGCTTTGTTAGCCTCTGCAGAATTTTGATCGATGTGAGAGTAAACCGTAGTGTTGTCAGCGTATATGCCTGCATGGGATCTTATTACATCTGGGAGATCGTTAATGTAGATAAGGAAACGCATAGGACCTAGAATAGAGCCTTGAAGGACACCCGTGTTCGTATGATACTATGTTTGTGCAATTTGAAAGGAATGATTGGATATGGTCAAACAATTGTCCAGTTATACCATAGTCTCACAGCTTGCAATTTGAAAGTGATATTGTATATCTGTAAAGGTTGTTGCAAATATAAGTAGAAAGTCAGTCCAATAAATATCCAACCATTTAAGTAACCTATCAAGACCAATGCTGTCCTTGTTTCCTTGGAATCATTATACATATCCCAGCATCCTTTTCACTTTGCAGAACAATCTGAAAAGTTGTCTTTTAGAATTGTTAACAATCATTGCTTTCTCTTTAATTTCATCCATGTTTTAAAATCTCCAGTTTTAATTATTATTGTTTTGTTTAGGGAAAAGCTAAAAATTGCATAGAACTGAATTTAGATTGTAGAGGTTGACTGATCAAGGTAATGCAATGTTTATTTTTTTTTTTGTCTTTTTTAAAATTTTAATCCTTGCACAAAACATGAAGAATAGGCATTTGAGATTTTCAAAATGGTTGGATACTTACTTGACTGTGGAATCCTCACATATTCTTTTAATTTTCTTATTGCCAATAGCTGATTTAATTGCAATTCACATGTGGACAATATTTTGAGTGTTTTTCTTGAATGAATGTTGATTGCTTTCAATGGATCCCCAGCCAAGATTGAAGCATTATGAACAACATTTTATCTGGGCTTCACTGATTAAAGTTATCACTGATACCTTACCTTAATCATTCAAGCCATTTCAATCAAAATTTGTATAATTTCTGTGAATGTAAAAGTTATACAAACTCATTCAATAACTTCTCCTTGAAGACTGACTAATCTCATGGGCAAGTGTCTTTTGATTCACACACACACACACACACACACACACACACACACACACACACACACAAAGGTGCCTTCTAATCATTCTCAAAATTACACTAAGACAATCTATTCTTGAGATATTCAAAATAATTTCTACACTGACCTCTTCAAATACAATTGATGACAACCATTGACAACAGGAACTTTGGTAAATTCAATATTGAGATCAACTGACAAATTGAACAATTCAATGTGATAAAGCAAAGGGTCCAACAAATGACCATGAAATCCGATTTTATAGTATTTGGCTTAACTTGACATAGACTACACAGATATAACATATTCAGAACATTCAATAAGTACAAATTAATTGGAGTAGATAGACTGAACTATCGCCCGGTTCACACTCCACCCACGTCTATTGAACAGGTTAAGAGGCTCATCCCTTGTTCCCTGTTTAGGATGTGGTTTCCGGCTTTCTCTTTTCCAATCTATTCACTCTTACGTAACCCCCTGCACACCAGTGGCCTTATCGCCTTGCTCGGGGTGATATGATTAAAAAAAAAAAATGAGATTTGGTTACAAGTGTTGAACTTTTAGCACCCAAAAAACATTGAAGCTGGGCATATAGTTATTAGAAACAACATAAGGAGCAAATAAGATAAGGCTTTCGTTAGTTTACTTTGTCATAAAGATGACGATATAACAATCGAAGAAATTGAAACCTAAAAACATAGACTGAATAGTAAAGTTATTTTATTATCTGGGGTCATTTAGAAAGATTTCCTCATTAAACATGCCCCCTCCCATCCCACCAATGTCTATTGAATAGAAAAAAATGGACAGGAATTATTAAATGGGGAAAGAAGTCATTATATCCACTGGTCTTCATCAAGTACCTGTCGATCCAGATGCACTTTGGGAAATTTCAAAATAAATCTGATATTTAATCTGTAGAGAATAGATTATTCTCATTCCACTGTTCATGTCTAGGGATATCTTGTATTGTTATTTAATACTGTCAGTTCTATTGCTAAGCCTGTTTCTACCAAGCTAAAGTCTGCACTACCTGGCCTAGGGATTGAACTTAAAATTTCTACAAACCTAGACCTGGTGAAAACAGGGGAAATAAATACTGATTAGTACTAAATAACAAGATGAGCTATCCCTTTTAAATAAAATAAAGGGTTCAGTTCAAACTTCCTCAATTGACATGAACCTGATGATGGCTGGAGAGAACAGTGGCTGAAACATTAGGGTAACAACAAAAATTAGGATAATAGATAAAGTGTAAATAATAATTCCTTAACTCAGAAATTTAGACAAAAATTTGAAGGAGCTAATATTTTTAATTAAGAGACAAGATGACTTCAAATCAAAACTTATTTATAAATGGAATTTTGTGTGTGTGTCTCTGTGTATCCATTACCTATAGGCTCCAAAACGACTGAACTGATTTTCTTGAAAATTTACACTGTTGTACTATAAGCATCTGCGAGTATTCTTAGCTAGGTTTTGTGTCGAGGTACCCCCGATAAATATCGAAAATCGATAATCAAAAAAAATCTGGTTATAGAAGGAGTGGTCCGATTTTAATCAAATTTCATACACTCATAAACAAAGACATAAGAAACGATATTCAGAAGTTTCAAGGTTGCAGTTCTTACAATGGTGCAGAAAATCAATAAATAATATATATAAAAGGCAAGATGTTTGTGGGTGTGTCAGCTTATCTGCCTGTATGTCTGTATTTTTTCAGCCCTTTTATTTTAGTTTTTGCTTCAGGTTTAGCTCTAAGTAGGTATAATTGTAGTTCTTAGTCTTAGCCATGATATCATTTACTCAGAGGACTTATTTAACCTTCAAAATTCAGTTTAAAAACTTATTTGATACCAGGAAATCAAAATTTGGCTTACATCCATTCATTTTTCTTTCAGTGTACGGTTTCGCTTTAACTGGAAACAACTATTGCTTTTTAGTCTTTCGTGCCAATGTCCAGAGAGTCTGAGCTCCAGGACCATGGATTAGTTTTAAAGCGTTCATTACACCCGAGGAACGCCAGGCTATACTGCTAGTTTCTAATAAAATACATTTCTATAAATTATATTCTATAATATCAACATATCAGATGCATATTACAAACTAACCATTTAAGAGATTTGAATTTAAGTTCACTAAAGACCGTATCATCTCATACTGATGGACTTGCATGCATTCCTTCTTTGAGGCCCTTACTCAAGGTAAGGGAAGCTGCACAAAATATTTACTACCAAGTGAAACATTGATGTAACAATTTATATAATGAAATCTTGTTGCTTCTGGTTCCTCTTCAGGTTGAACCATGGTTTAAAGAGTTTTCAATAAAATCCAAAGGAGAATCTGCAATTTAATTGTTCCCGAGATGGCAGCTCAACTCCAGTCACTTTCTCACTGATGGGATGTAGCTTCCCTCTGTCTCTTCTACAAATATTTTCACAGCTTTTGCTCTGATGAGCTTAGCTCCCTGGTACCCCCTCTACACGAATTTATTTGAGGTACGAGACTGGCATCTAGGCCCCAACCTTTTACAGTCAGAACTGTCAAATGTAGCTGTCACTTCTACTCTATCAGTTTCTTTTCTCACCTGTGGAACTACCTTCCCCTGATAGTTACAATCTCCAAGAGTTTAAATGCAATATCAATTGCCATCTTTTATTTCTTTGACTCTCCTCTCCTCTTTTATCATTTCCTGACACACCCTGTATCTCGTTCTTCTTCCTTTTTGCTCTAGTCTCACATAACTCTCTTCACAAGAGTATTCTCATCCTTCTCTTATCCTTTCCCTCTAACCAGTTTCTTTTTCTCTTTGCTCTTCTCTCATGTAGCCTGCTATACATCAGTGGCAGTGCTGCCTTTGGGGTGAAACAATAATAACAAAAACAAAAACAAAAAAAAAAAACAAGGTATTCTGTTGTAAATTAAACAAGAGCTGTTATTGTAATTTTAGGTTACATAAAATCATTAAGTTGATTTTTGAGTTTTCATTGGCTGTCCCATATTATTAGATAATTTCTTTTTCATGAAATTTAGCTGATCCTTTAAATATGCATAATATCTCAGCTGGAAAAATCTATCTGTAATCTCTCTTGACAGGATATTGTTAAGTTTCAACATTGCCAAAAAAGAAGGATTGATCTTTCAGAGAGTTTAAAAAGCATTTGGAACTTATCTTTTGGTTTCTGTTCTCTCTTAAAAATTGAAATAGTAATATTATCTTGAATTGTCATTAGATGATGTATTGCCAGTTATTATTGACTAGTATTTCTTTAATCTTATTTTTAGTTGTGTTCTATTGTAACAGATTTCTTATTGTCAGTCTGCTGTCATCAGTAGACAATATAGATCAGAATTTAAGAATAGTCTCTTGACAAACGGATGTGCATTGTGATGCAGTGGATATCAGCTTGGAACGAGAAATCGGGGAGCCGAGTTCAAATTCTAGTTGAATTCGTTGCATTCACTTACGTGCAAATACCCTTGGGAAAGGTATTAATCCATATTCCTTCCAGTTATGGGTTAAATAACAGGACAGATTGGGTTCTATAGCCTTGGCTGGCAACCAGTCTACTGCAGAAAGCAATAGCAACCTACTGCAGGATAATCTTCTGCCCAGCCAGTCATGTCTCGAGACATGATCGCCCAAGCGTGTTTCACGTATGGCACTTAACTGACTGATCTTGACAAAAGACCCTAACTGATGTCCATTTTGTTCTGAGAAGTTTCTTTTCTCTTTAGAGTTGCATTACCATTTCAACTCCAAGCATTTTATGGTTGGCAAATCGAACTTTATAAATTGGATCTTAATTTTTTTTTTTTTTTTTTTTTCAGATAAATTAGTGCCAATAACATCAAACAAATAGCACAAAGTTATCAGAAAACAAATGAAATACTTGTCAAAAATGAAGTACCAATATGAGCATCAGAAATAAAATATATTTACAACTTATTTCATTGAATACTTCAGAAATTTCAAAAGTATCCATGCAATAATTGCTGGTTTATTTTTTGTTATTGCTTTATTGCTTTGTACCCACTATCCCAGCTGAAAGAAATATTTTCATTTTCTTTTAATCCTCCAGTATTCAAATCTTCAGTCAGTTAATTGCCATATGTGATACATGCTTGGGCAATCATGTATCTTTCGACTCATGACTGACTGAGCAGAAAATTATCCTGCAGTAGATTGCCATTACTTTTTGTGATAGACTGGTTGCCAACCAAGGATGTATAACCCAATCAGTCCTGCTATTTAACCCATAGCTGGAGAGAAAGAAGAGATGGCTTCATAACTTTCTCAAGGGTATTTGCATGTAAGAGAATGCAAGGCATTTACTTATGTGCAAATACCTTTGGAAAAGGTACTAATCTGCTTCTTCTCCTTCCAACTATGGATTAAATAATAGGACAGATTGGGTTTTATAGCCTTAGTTGGTAACCAGTCTACCATAGAAAGCAATGTCAACCTACCGTGGGATGATCTTCTGCCCAGTCAGTAATGTCTCTTTTGAGCCATGATCGCTCAAAGTGTGTATCATGTATGTCATTTAACTGACTACTTAATATAATAGTTGAAAACATTAAGGTTTTATGGGCATAAAGTGGGGGATCAGTTTGTTACTTCATAACAATATAAAACTGATCCCCAACTTTATGTCCATTAAAAGCCTTAGGATCAGTTTTATATTGTTATGAAGTATTAAACTGATCCCCCACTAATTACTACTTAATAATATAATACATCTCTTCCTGCTCTAGCTTTGAGTAAAATAATACAGATTGGGTTCTATAGCCTTGGTCGGCAACCAGTCTACCGCAGAAAGCAATGGCAACCTATTGCAGGAAAATCTTCTGCCCAGTAAGTCATGTCTTTTCTGAGACATGATCGCCCAAGTGTGTATCATAATTAGCACTTAACAGACTGATTCCGATCTTATTTGGGGCATCAGAAGTTTCTTAAGAATTTCCTTAAAATCAAGTTTAATTTTGGATGCCTCTTCAAATTTGTTTTTGTAGTTGGAAGTTTGCAAGTATATACCTTTTTTCTTTTCTTATTGCATTCTAAATTTGTTCCAAAGGCTTTTTATATTATCACCAGTAAGTTCTTAAGATTTTTTTAATGAATGTTATTAAAAAAAACATATACATTCATCTAAAGCAGGTATTAGAAAAAATGATAATGATTTCAATTGATATTTTGTTTGTGTTGAATGAATTTGATTTGTGTAGGCTTTTTTTTTATTCCTAATAAACTGTATTTTTTTTCTTATTTTGATGTTTGAGATAAAAAAAAAAAATTAGATATGTTTTAAAATCTTTCTAAATGCTTATCTAACTTTGCTATTTCTGTTTTATTTTGGCATCGATTTTGGCTGTCTTTATTTAGAGCCATATATCTTAGCCCCTCATGTATTCTGGTGTCAAGTGGTTAATTCTTGAGTTCATGAAATCTTGTAATTAGCTTCATACTTATCTGATGTTCCCATCTGTGGATGCAATGTTTAACACAATTATCTTGAATAAATTTCTATTTTAAGATATTCTCTTTTTCTATTGATCATTACTTGTTCAAGATAGTTGCTGATGTATGCTATGCTTCTTTGAAGGCCAGATAACAGAATAGCTCTGTCTGCTTTTGGTATGTCCATTAAGTCTCTATTCATAACATCTGGTAAGGCAAATTGTGTACCAGAACTACATGATAGTCTTCAAGTGTGGAAAGAACTTGGCTTGCTCAACACTTTTGGTAAAGATTATCTTTCAGGTTAATTCATTTCAGTTCAAGAGACAAAAAAGTTTTCTTAGAAAAATTTTGTTTTCTGATTACTTTGTGCTATATATCTGATGTTATTAGCACTCAATTTCTATAAATTTTTTAGATTATTTAATCTGAAAATTTTGATAATTTATTCCTAAAATGTTTAAGAGCAAACATGATCTTTTTTTTTTATAAAGTTCTTTTTTTATAAGGTTCTATATTCTTGGTCGGCAACCAGTCTACTGCAGAAAGTAATGGCAACCTACTGTGGGAAAATCTTCTGCCCAGTCATGTTTTGAAAGAGACATGATCCCCCAAGTGTGTATCACATATGGCACTTAACTGACTGACTATAGCGTAAACTAAGTTTTAAGAATATTCATTGTCATTTTGAGATGATCCAATCTGTAGAATTGGAAATGTTTGAGTTTTTTTAAAAATTTTGTTCTATAATATTGGATTCTGTTGAAACCTGAATGACTTCCTTCATACCTTTTTCAAGAGTAAATCCAGCGGGCTACAATTTTTTTTTTTCCAAACAATAAAAAACAAAACAAGCAGCAAAAGCTACAAAAAGGAAGCTGTTACTATGGTTTAACAAATTTTATTTTAATAAAAAAAAAATTAAATTGTTTTTTTGAAAATGTTTTAGTGGTTTGCAGTAATTTATGTTACTGCTGTTGGCTGTCATGAACATATCATTTGTTGCTTGAGGCCATTGATGTTACTTTACATGTGTGTAGGGAATGTCATGATCCGTCTCTGTGGTTGTTTTGCTATGGCAAGATGGTGGAAATGCTTTAAAGTTAATGATCTGATCTGAGGAAAAACAATTTCCAACTTCCGTCGAGCAAAGTGGGAGAAAGGGCTCTGATCAATTGCAATTCTCTTTAATGGTTAATTCAACTCACAAACCAGCCACCCGTCTATATAATTCTGTCTTATCTCAACGTAGTAAGGCCCAACAAGTGACATTATTTTAACTTTAAAGTGTCATAATGATTTAATAGAATTGGTTAGCACAAAACAATTACTGGAAGACATTTTCAAATTATTTTGATATGTCCCAGAAAGGGATATATATATTATCTGAGGTAATTAAGCAGTTTAGGCAAATGTAACCGGGTAGAAAAATCTAGCTTGTAGAGGTATTGGACGGTACTTGTCGTATGCAGTATCCTGAGATGTAAGTGTAGTCGATAGACGTATACCTATGGATGTAGACTCCTAGGGGTAGACCTGTAGACCTCTGTGTGTTTTTGTCTCCGTCTGTATTTATGGCTGACACCAGCCAATCACATTACTGTGAGGGGGGGAACCAAGGTGTATGCATATTCATTACCTATTCATTACATCAGATTTGTATTATGAGTTTTTTAAGTAATAAATTTTATAACTTGATTTTTATTCTATACAAAAAATGTAAAATCTTATGGAATATAAATAGATTTTAGTTTAATCTAAAAACCACTTTTGAAAGTTTATAAATTTTAATCAAGAAAATGGGCATACTTTATCTATGTTCTTTATATAGAAATAAGCTTTTTTTCTTTTTAAAACATTTGATGTTTTAAATGAATATATTTAAAATGAAATTTACAGCTGCACATTCAGCTCTCGTGTGTTCTGGTGCAGCGGATATCGATTCAGAATGACAAATCAGGGATCCAAGTTCAAGTTCCAGTTGAATTGGTTGCATTCATTTATGCACAAATAACCTTAGGAAAGGTATTAATCTGACTCTTCCTTCCAGTTATGGGTTAAATAACAGGACAGATTGGGTTCTATAGCTTTGGCTGGCAACCAGTCTACCACAGAAAGCAATGGCAACCTACTGTGGGATAATCTTCTGCCCAGTCAGTCATGTCTCTTTCGAGACCTGATCGCCTAAGCGTGTATTGCGTATGGCACTTAACTGACTGATTGAATATAATAGTTGAAAACATGATTAAGAATTCTACTGGTCATAAAATGAGGGATCAGTTTTCTATTGTTATGAAGTTACAAACTGATCCCCCACTAATTACTACTTAATATAACACATCTCTTCCCCCTCTAGCTATAAGTCAAATAACAGGACAGATTGGGTTCTATAGCCTTGGAAGGCAACCAGTCTACCGCAGAAAGCAATGGCAACCTACTGCACAATAATCTTCTGCCCAGTCAGTCATGTCGCTTTCGAGACATGATCGCCTAAGTGTGTTTCACGTATGGCACTTAACTGACTGACTGACATTCAGCTCTCATAACATGTTCGGTTGTTTTCTCTGTCAACATTGCAGTCAATAATTATGTCTTTGCAAGAAAAAAAAATAATTTATGAGGTTAACAAAAAAAATCTGATTTTTTAGTGCTGACTTCTCTTGATGCTGTACAGCCTTGAGAAGAATTTGTCTCTTCTGCAAAAATATCTTTTTGAACAAATCAAAACAGATTGTATCTTTGAAATGCACTTTGTAGCAAGTTACAATCTGATAATAGTTTTTATTCTGTAGAAATGTGTTCAACCATAAAATAGAATGTTATAAGTAGATCTTTTTTTTTATATTAGATTTCTTTCATTTGAACTCGGCAGCATGTCCTTTCAGTCTGATCAGTTCTGATATCAGACAAGAAATCATCATCATCATCATCATCATTAATTCTCCCAACTGATCAGCATCTACTCGTGTGCCAGGTTGTTATCAGAATGCCTAAGAATTTGATAGGTTAACATCCCTGCTAAACTGATTATCCAATCATCTTTATATCTCTCAGTCACCACCACCACATGTACATACACAGGCAGTATTGGAGGCTCTGATATGTGCATAATCTCCTTAACACTAGTATTGCACCATGACTTTCTCCAATATATTTTCCTTGTCTACTTGAACATGTTGGCATTTTCATAAAGATCAATATTGTACAAGGTAACCAAAGGTTCTCTGAGTATCAACATTGAATATTGTTGAGCAAAGAAATCTATTTTGCTTTGTGTATTAATCTTCTTTATAAATGACTTGCTGACATTTTGAAAATAAGACATAAAAGGAAACAAAATCTTTTCAAAGTGCACGGCTTTTTTTTTGCAATTATTATTTATTTGTGAACAGTTCAAAGATGTTTTCTTTTCTATGAAGACATTTTTTTCTTTTGTCTTTCTATAAAACTCGGATTTGTTTGTCTATAATCCATTTGCTTTCTATGAGTGCCATCCAAGTTTTGGGAGCTTTATGTCAAAATGAATTTTGAAATTAGTTAAATAACAATCATTTCTGGCGTTTTTCTGTTCTGAATAATGAAATATTTTTTAAAAGTATTTCATTAAAAAATAAGGTTCAGTAAAAAGAAAGGAACCTTACATGCATTAGTTGAACTTGTTCACCTCCTTCCCCCAATAACACTAGACTACAAGTATTCAACATACTGTTTCTATCATTCTTCACATCTTAACACTTTCAATGTCAATGCTTTTTCTTTTCCTGATAAATGTGTTTAGCAAGAATAGAACAACAGGCATTCTTAACCCTTGACTGTGGAGTATTTTATATTAAAATATTTTTTCCTTAATATCTAGTAAGTAGTAAGTTAAATTTTCATGATTAGTCAAACAACTTTTCTGAATAACTCTGTCAAGTAACCACAAAGAGTTCCTGGTTTTAGTCATAACTAGCAGTATAGCCTGGCATTGCTCAGATGTAATGAAAGCTTTAAAACTAATCCATAGTCCTAAAGCTCAGACTCTTTGGACATTGGCATGAAAGACTAAAAAGCAATAGTTGTTTCTAGTTAAAGTGAAACTGTAGACTGAAAGAAAAATGAATGGATGCAAGTCAAATTTTGATTTCCAAATAAGTTTTTTTTCGTCGTAAACTGAATTTTGAAGGCTAAATAAGTTCTCTGAGTAAATGGTATCATGGCAGAGACTAAGAACTACAATTATATCTACTTAGAGCCAAACCAGAAGCAAAAGCTAAAATAAAAGGACTGAAAAAAAAATACATACATACAGGCAAACAAACACACACACACACACACACACAAACATCTTTCCTATATATATATATATATATATATATATATATATATATATTTCTGTCCTTTTCCACTTTGTGACCGTTGTTAACCAAAAACCCCTCTACACTCTAACTCAGGGCCTTCGCCATTTTGAAAAACAATGTCGCTGACGTGATGTAGAGTCTCAATTAGAGATCCTATGTCGAAATGTACATCTGACACCTTTGAATTTTGAAAATTTTCTCTAATTTAATATATATATATATATATATATACTCCTTCTATAACTCGATTTTTTTTATTTTATTTTTTTTTTTATTATTATCAATTTTCAATATTTATCGGCGGTACCTCGACACAAAACCTAGCTATGAACACTCACAGACGCTTATAGTACAACTGTGTAAATTTTCAAGACAATTGGTTCAGCCGTTTCGGAGTCTATAGGTAATGGACACACACACACACACACACACACACACACACAGAGAGACAAAGATCCATTTATAAATAAATTTAGATTTAGATATTTGTTTGAATTAAAAGTACATGGCCATAAAAAGTGGTTGAAATATATGTAAAGAACACAGTAATCTTCTTGTTTATTGTCTGGAATGTAAAAAACCATTTGAAGAAGAATCAAATTGATTAGAAATTGTTTTAAAAGATACGAAAATAAAATGAAACTAATTTTTGCATATTTAAATTGTTGAATTTTACAAATTTAATATTGGCCTTATGTATATACTAGCAGTATAGCCCAGCATTGCTCGGGTGTAATGAAAGCTTTAAAACTAATCCATGGTCCTGGAGCTCAGACTCTTCGGACATTGGCACGAAAAACGTAGGTTGTGGAAAGGTTGATCTCAAAGCCATAGAACTTACTAAAATGAATGGATGTAAGTCAAATTTTGATTTCCTGTATTGATGTCAAATAACTTTTTCTATCGCAAGTTGAATTTTGAAGGCTGAATAAGTCCTCTAAGAACTACAATTATACCTACTTAGAGCAAAACCCGAAGCAAAAACCAAAATAAAAGGGCTGAAAACCTGATTTTGATCAGACCCGATAGGGTATCGGGGTATCGATTTCCAGTATTGAAGTCAAATAAGTCACCCAAGAATAAACTAACCTAAGTAAGTCTATGAAAACTTATTATACCCATCGGGAGTAAAATTGGAGAAAATGAGCCATATTGATGGCTGAATATTGGTTTTTGATCAGATTCGATAGAATATCAGGTGTATCAATTTCCGATATCAGGGAAAATGAGTTGTCCAAGAAGATCTACTAATGTTTGAGACTAAAAACTATAATTTTACCAAGTTAGAGCAAATTCTGCAGCAAGAAGTATGATAAAAGGGCTAAAATCCTGATCTTGATCAGAGCTGATAGGATATCAGAGTATTGATTTCCAGTATTGAATCAGAAAAAATAAGTAGCCCATGATCTGACCGGAAGCCTAAAGAGTATTTTGGCGAGAATTGGATAGAAATTGTGGATTATGTATAAGGGACATACAGATATAGACAAACACACAAACATCTTGCCTTTTATATATATATATATATATATATATATATATATAAACAAAACGTTTTTTGAACAAAACCTTTTTTTTTTTTTAATTTACCAAAGCCAGAAAGAACACTGAATATATAACAAGAAAATTAAGAACTAAATGATATATCTCTAATACTTTAAATGGGATCCTTGAAAACCTTATAGTACTAATGCTATGACAATGTTCCAAAATACTAATGAAGGGTTAAAAGACTAAATAACATTGTTAGAAAATAGGTACTAATCATATCAATGTAAAAAAAATAAAATAAAGCCAAGGTATAAATTTGAAATGCAACAGCATCATTTAATTAAAATTTACTTAACATGTTTCGCTGGTATATAGTAGGGAAGGACATACCATTGCATAGTGTTTCCTTCCCTACCGTGCGCCAGTGAAACTTTGACCATCTACAGTAACCATGTCAGACAGCTGAATGCCTTCTACATGAGATGCCTGAGAACATTGCTTCACATCAAATGGCAGGACAAAATTTCGGGCACAGAAGTAATTGAGTGAGCCCAGATGGGGGAGCAAAGACGCTGCATTCATGCACTCCTAGCTTCAATAGGCTGGCCATGTAAAGCGCATGGAAGACAACCGCCTCCCAAAATGGGAAGCTCAAGGAAGAAAAGTGATCTCATTGTGGACAGAGGAAGTGCTTCAAGGACACCCTCAAGGCCTCCCTGAAACACTGCAACATCCCCACTGCCTCTTGGAAAGAAGCTGCCCAAGAATGTTCTACCTGAAGTCAAAACAGGCATAGCAGGCTCCAAAGTGCAACGCATCCAAAGGACAGGTCAAACTTCCCTTGCCAGCCAGACATTCCATGCCCACGCTACAGCAGAAAATTCAGAGCAAAGATTGGCCTGATTAACCATCTCTGCATCCATAATATCTAGAAGAAAAATGGTCATCTTTGCTTGAAAAGGACAAACATCATCAGCACTTGTAAAGTAGTAAAAATATTCAAATCCATTAGTGTTATGTTCATATCGCTCAGCTCATACATTGACATGCAAAAGTTTTTGGCCAACTACATAAAATGATTGCACACTTTTATTTTTCACAGTTTACTTTTCATTTGTGTCTATGGACCTTGAGGATTGGGAAAATAAGTTGTTGCGTTTTCGTAGTGACCTTGTAACTGAAGATACACTTTTTAAGCAGCTTGAAGTTAAAGAATACTCCATGCAAAATTATTGGGCCAGTGAAAGATCCCAGATGATAGTCATGATAATATGCTAATTTCTAAGTAGGAATCATTCCATCTTTTTAACATGAATGTATGGTCACCTGGCAAGTTGTTGTAGTTGAATGTTGGTTTGTTTTTTCACACTAAAATTGTGGTTAAAATTTCTGCTGAAGCAAAGACTAAGATTGTCAGCTTCAAGGTGAAGTTCATTCAATGAGTGATAGCCAGAATGTCCAGAAACAGTGTTGAAATCATCCAAAGATATTTGCCACTAATGGAAGTGCTTTCAGTGCAAAAAAAAAAATCATGAACCACAAAAGTTAGACAAGGGTGATGAAAGTTCGTAAAAGTCTCAGTAGGCAATCCAAAATTAATAGCCAGGAAAGTAAGGAGGACATACAATATTAAGTCAGTTTTCAGTTGATACAGTATGCAAAGTATTATTAAAAAAGAAAGAAAAACACCAACTTAAACAGGTGTATAGCAGCAAAAAAAAAAAAAATCATAAACCAAAAATTTATTGAAATAGAAGATGGACTGAGAAAAGTGACCAAAAGAACATCTAACATAGGTTGCTGGAAGGTGGCAAAAAGTAATTTTTAGTTACATTTTAATGTAAAAGAATATGTAAGAAGATCCGTGAGAGGAAGAAAGAATGGAAAATACACCTCAAAGATGATAAAATTTGATGGTGTACACAAAATGTTGCATGAAAAGAGATAGAAGAAAATTGGGGTAAGTTGATAGAAAACTTTATTTTTTTTACTATGGTTTAATCTTCTGCCAGATTACGAATATCAAGAAATGTTTTAACATGATGGTGGGCACTTACAACATATCACATGCAGCAAAAATATTTCTTGTGGATGAAGATATTCAACTTTTGGAAGATTGACCAGTCCTGATCTCAATATATTTGAACCATTGTGGTCAGAACTGAAGAAATGAATGCTCCAACAAAAACCATACAGTCTCTTAGGGTTTTGTGATTACTGCAAAAAAAAAAAAAAAAATTTGCAATGAGAAAATCTGGACCTTGGTTCTACATTGAATTGAATAATTTATTTAAACCAAAGACAGAAACATAAATTACTAATTCTATGCTTTTGGAATTTTATACTTTTTGTAATAAAGATCACTTTTTGAAAAAAACCAAAAAAAATCCTTTCTTAACTTAAGAAAAAAAGTGAAATTTTCACTAGTGGCCCAGTATTTTTTTTTTTTCTAGAATCACTATGCTTAAGATCTGCTATAAAGTATTAACAGAAAAATACAGTAACTTGTTTTTTTTTTGTCCCTCAAATATCATAAAATGTACAGAGAAAAAAATGCATGATGCTAATTTTTGTTTTTCTTTTGGTATGTGTGTGTGGTGGGGTAGGGGGAATTAATAAAAGTAATTAATTTACCAAATTGTCCCAAAATTTTTGCAAACCAATATATATATATATATACATACAGGGTGCAATGAGTAAATTATTGGCATTTTATATTTTTAATTTTGCACATGTTGTTTATTTTTTATTTTATCAACTGTAGTAGGGTCAGTTGGGCACTGTCTGTGAGATAATGCTGACCATGATGCAATTCACTCCTCCAGAAATTTGGAAACGGCATGCTTTACTGCTTGATATTTCCACCAGAAGCTTTAATATGAACATTTCAGTGTGTTTGGGTGTTAATCTGAGGATTCGGAAAATGTTGGAAGAATCTAATTGTGATTACGAAGGTACAGCAGCTCGGGAAACTGACTGATTGTTCTGATAAGAAAAGAACTTCTGAATTTGTTGGCGAGGGCCTCAGACCCAACATGGAGACAAACATCAAGTGCCTTGAAGAAGTAGTGTTGCTCTGAGTCAAGAGGGTGGCTGCTGAAAGACCCTATGTCTGACAACAGGACTCTGCACCTTCCATACAAACAGTAGGACCCAGTCATGGCTGTCAGACAGTTTCTGCAGCCACACCACCCCACCCCTTACAGCTGGCCACCTAACTCCTCAGACTGCAACCCCCTTGATTATATGTAGAGTGCAGTTGAACGAGAGACCTTGTAATAGCAAAGATGAACTGAAGGCTTGGATTATGGCAGCATTTACCAACTTAAAGAAAGAGACCGTCCAGAAGAGTTGCAGGAGATTCTGAAATCATCTAGAGGTCATAGTTGAAGCCAATGGCTATTTTATTGAATAAATTAACTCTTTAGTATTTAAAGTTATTTTGTGTCATTTTTGGTAAATATATTTGTTAAAATGAGATGTCAGTGTTATTTTCATTTTTGCATATATAATTTAGATAATAATTCATCCATTGCTCCTTGCACACACACACACACACACACACACACACACACACACACACAATGCTTGTATGTTTTTCTTTTTTCACTGAAATGCTTTTTTTTTTTTTTTTTGGTTGCAGGGAGAATACATTGATAGTACTTTTGGTGCTCTGCTGGGGATCTCCACTATGGCTGCTGCTGGTCTAGGCAACATGGTTTCAGATATTGCAGGAATTGGGTCAGTAGCTTTGAGAATATGAAAATCATATTGTTTACCTTAGAGATTTTGTACTGTCTACAAATTGGTTATTCCTTAAAGAAACCAGGTCATATATTAACAAATTTAATGACTCAGCGTCCATCCTTTTTTCCCCTCCTTATATTTCAGCATATCATTACAAACTTTTGTTTATTTCCCTCAAATTTCTATGTTAATAATTATCCATTTAGAGGAGTGAGAACCTTTTGTAAACCTTTTGAAGAAAGAGTAAGAATTGAGATATTGTAAACTTTTTCAAAGTAAAGATGAAAATATAAACTTTTTTCATGAGTTTTTTAACCTAAATTGAATCTTTGCTTGTTTAAAAAAAATAACTTGACTACCATTTACTGCTTATCAAGACAACAGGAGTCAAGATAATGGTAATTTCTTGCCTGCTAAGTATATATTTATTTTTTAATGGAAGAATTGAATTAAATTTCCTCTGGCACGGTTGTACCACTACACACAAAACACAGAATCCATTTTAGTGGTAAAGAGATCACTGTCAACACAGGGAACTTAAAAAAAATTTTTTATAAAAGCAATTTCATAGAATACATTTACCCCCACCCCCCAAGTATTATGTTCAGTCTGAAGATGATCAATTCCAGTCTTAAAACTGTGTACAGGGGCCCGACAATATTTTTTGGACACTTTAGTATTCGACTTTCCGAGTACCATAGAGTGGCGAAATTCCTTCAATAGAATAGCATAAACATATAAAGACAATACCTGTAATAAAAATGGAAGAAAATCGATTAGGTAAGGAAAAATATTTATTTTTCATCATTTTTTGCCAAACACACGCAACATTATTTTTCGGACATCGTTGAAAAACTGTTAATAGTCTGTAATATCACCTCTTCTCAATAACTTTTATCAATCTCTCTTCATAATGATCAAACATATGCACAATAACATCTCTACGTGTTTCTATTAGTTGTTTTTGGCATCTAGTATCTGTTCCCATAGTTGAGCCTCTTTCGTTATTTCAGGTCCATCATAGACAAGTTGCGCAAGCATTTCCCAAACATTTTCTATTAAATTTAGATCTGGGCTTTTTGCAGGCCATTCCAAAGTAGTCATATTCACTTTAGCCATCCATTCTTTCATGAGTTTTGACACATGGATGCTGCAATTGTCTTGCGGTAGAACGAAATCATTCCCTATCTCTCTTCTTATCCTTGGTAGGGCTTTCTCGTCCAGCAACTGTTTGTAGCTTTTGCTGTTCTGTCGTCCTTTCAGCCACTCCAACCATATATTTCCATCAGCAAAGATTATACCCCAAACCATAACTCCTCCTCCTCCCATCTGTCGTTTGTTCAATACAGCAGGCTCACCCCTTCTCGACCAAGTACACCATCCATCGGGCCCATCAAACTTGAAACGCTTCTCATCAGTAAATATAACCTTCTTAAAGTCAACATGCTTTGTTAACCACCTTTTAGCACACTCCAGTCTTGCTCCTTTGTGTTTCTTTGTTAGTGTAATTTTTTTCTTAGCCTTTGCACACTTCAAACCAATCCTATGCAGCGTTCTTTGTACTGTTTGGATGTTTACATTCAATTCACATTTCTTCTTCACTTTTCTTGCTGTAACTTTTTCTCCAGATGTCAAAAGCCATGTCACAGTCCTCTTCATTCTCCTTTCAGTCCTCTTGCCAATTGATCTTTTCCGTCTTCTCTTCTTTTTCCGCTTGTAGTTTGTCTTCAGCATGTATTTGACTGTTTATTTCAACAGCTTCAAATCCATGGCGATCCTTCTGATGCCAAGGCCATCATCCCGCTTCTTCCGTGCCAAACAAACGACTTCTTTTGAATGCATTTTATCTCATTAAACTTAATTGTTTTGCCAGTAAAATAGAACAGATAATTGATTCTAATGATGACAGCTAAGTGTACAAGCAGAAAATTTGCATACAGCAACATATACATGAACTTAGCTCTTAATAAAATAGGATTTTTTGTCATGTCCCAAAAATAGTGTCGTGCAAGTTTTCGCAAAAATCACAAAAAACTAAAATTATCAAAGCCAAACTAAAAAAAAAAATGATTACACTAGTAGTGGATTTTCACTCCTCAACTACGTACTTACAATCTCAAAAGTTTTTGGCACTAGTAACCACCTTGAAATACTTTTTTCAAAGTGTCTGAAAAATATTGTCGGTCCCCTGTATATATAATCAAAATAAAGATAAGAAAGAAAACTAATTTGACAATTAAAGGTAAAAATTAAGCATTTTCCCCATTAAAAACATCAGGATTTTATCCTTATAATGTGATATTAATTTACTTATTGTTGTTTAAGAAATTTAATTGTTTTGTGTAGTAGTAGTAATAATAATAATAATAATAATCCTAAGCTGACAATAATTCAATTGTTTTTTTTTATTGTTGCTATCTTGAATCTTACTGTTTTTCCAAGTGTGCCTAGCAAATGTTAGTCAAGCCAAAACATATATTTTAGAACCTTTTCGTGTTCACATACACCTCAGATTAGAACTTCATATTTTGTTTCGATTCATTCATTTTTTATGTCTTATTGGACCTTTGTAGGCTATTTAAATCCAGAAAATATTTTTAAATTGTAAGATTTTTTTAGGAAATAATGATTTAGTGATACAAGTCTTACTAATTAATCCATAGCTGGTGGGAGAAGAGATGGATTCATACGTTTTTCAAGAGTATTTGTGCATAAGTGAATTTAACGAACCCCCCAACTGAAACTGGAACTCTGCCCTCTGATTAACGATTCTGAGTTGGTATTCATTACACCATCCAAGACTACAGCACCTGACATTCCCAAGTGATTACCCATCTAAGTACTGATCAGGCTTGATGTTGCTTAACTTCAGTGATCATATGGGAAACAGTGTTTCAATTTGATAAGCCCATTCATATTCTGTGTTGCAATCATATCCTTATATTTTTTTTTGTTTACCTTGTACAAGGCTCAAGAACTACTTTACAGAGTAAAGGGCACAGTTTATATGGATATGTGGGGAAGATCGAGGTTAACTCTATGCTTAAACAGGTTAAGATTGTCGTGATCAGGGAATCATCTTCTTGAGATTCAGTTACACAGAGTAGCAATTCATAGGAAGACGTTGCTAGAGTGGAATACAAACCAAATGAGGGTGGTTCAGGTGAGTAAATATGGTGTGGTGGGTATTAACTGTGAAGGTTAGAGTTGGTAGAACTAAGGAATTTTGCTTGTCTGAACCAATGGAATATGGAGGGAAAGAGGGTGGTTTGCTGCACTGTGCATAGCATAGCAGGTTTGTGGAACTAAGGAATGTAATTCATCTGAAAACTCCCCATAGAAATAACGATAGAGCTGTGAGAGTGTTGTAAAGCAGCTGACACCCCTCTAGCACTCTCAGAGATGGAATGGTCTGTGGCCTGAAATATTTATGTAAATGAAGATTAATAGCAGTCAGATATTCACAGTGTCATTGTAGATTATTATCGAACTGTGCTCTCTGCAACTTTAACGACTTAACCTCTTCTCTATTTCTAATTATTGTTTTTCTTTCTTATCTGTGTTTGTCTTGTTTGTACTTAATATCCATTAGCACGGATATTGTGCTGTAGATATTTTAGCACACGTCATCTTGTATTGTACTGCCACCTTGGTGATACAACATAGTCTGCAACATTTAATCTGTGAGAAAATGATTTGTCATCCTGCAAGGACATGGGGACACTTTTGGACTCTATCGGGGCTGTAAAGTGAAGATTGTGCAGCTTCTGACCATATATGGCAGCAGTACTCCATTTTCAGCCTGATCTATGTCTTTCAAAAGTAGAAGGTAGTGAAAGGAGTCCTGTATTTACTGGTGTGATACAGGGATTCAACCATTTTTCCAGCATCTTTAATAATGGATTGCATATACAAGGTCCACTTGAGGTCTGGATTGAGTTTAAGGCCCTATAGGTGCTCAGATGTTTTATGTAAAGTTGCCTATGAACATTATTCTTTCTTATCTTTCCATCTGATAGAATATATTTCTACTTTAACAGATTTAAAAAAAAATTTAATCAAAGAAACCTTTTACTGAAATTTTGCTCATTTCAACAGTTTCTTGGAAGATCATGAGCCAAGTGATGTAGAATTGCAAGCATTTCATATTATATAATATTAAACTTAGACTCTGTTTTAAATGAAAACTTTAATCCTAAAAAGATGCTGTTTAGCTCTGTATGACTCATGAATATGTCAAATGCACTTACTTAAACTTTGATCATGGTTTTGAATACAAAAAACATGAAATACAAAAGGAATCAATAAGACAAATTTATTAATGTAATGGAAAAAAACAAAAGATAGAAAGTGGGGGAAAAAAAACTTAATTTTCAGAATATTTTGAAGACCTAAAAGGTCAAATGCTTGTATGTGATTTAAGTTGTAATACAGGTGAAAAATATTAATAAAAGCTCTGGTATATAGCTTTATTATTAATTCCTAAATATGTGCCATTATACACACTTCACACCTGTGAAGAATTGGTGGTACAATCTTTGATTTTCTGTAACAGGAAATGAACTGTGAAAACGAAAGTGAAAGAGTTAAAATTCCCCTCTCTCTTGCACACACAAGACAAATTGGAAAAAGTTTGTCAAACATTTTTTCTAAGAAAAATGTTCTTGATATATAAAAATTTATATATTGTTATCCTATCTATCGATCTATTATGTATTTGGACAGTAATCTCTCTTTTATGCAGGTTTCATTGAAAATGACAGACAAGATATTATGGTTAAGGTTTTTTATGTAATTTTTCATGTGATCTTATTTTTTTTCTTTTGAGGACATAAACTATTTAAAAATTGTTCAAATGTTTTGTTTATCCAAGTGCTTTCAGCTATACTTTTAGCCATTATTGAGGACTGATGTTATTTTATGTGTAACAGAATGTATGTAGTTTAATGTGTATTTGTAGAGTGGTGTGTATGTATTATGTATCAAACACAGTAAATATATTTTTGACATGTTCACAGTTGATATTACTGAGTGTTGTGTTTTTCTTTTTTATCAATGAAAAATTACATAAAAAAAACTTAACCACAATCCCTTGTCTGTCATTTTTAATGAAACCTGCATATATATTATAAAGAGAGAGAATATGATACATACATTTTAATATACCAGAACAATGTTAGGAAAATTTATGACAAAGTTTTTTGTGTGATGCGTTTTGCCTTTTAGGATTTTGTTGTACCAAACAGATGTTTATGTTGATGGAGATGTGCATTGTGGGGCAGTGGATATCGGCTTGGAACAAGAAATTGGGGAGCTGAGTTCGAATTCCAGTTGAATTTCTTTCATTCACTTACATAAAAATGCCTTTGAGAAAGGTATTAATTCCTCTTTTCCCTCAAGTTATGGCTTAAATAACAGGACAGATTGGTTGCCAATCAGTTTACCGCAGAAAGTAATGGCAACCTATTGTGGGATAATCTTCTGCCCAGTCAGTCATGTCTCTTTCGAGACATGGTTGCCCAAGCGTGTATTGCGTATGGCACTTAACTGACTGAATTATACACCCACACAAAATGGAGGGGACACTGAAATTTGAAACTTTTAAATTTTATTTTTTCACTTTTCATTTTTTTGCCTAATAACCATATCAGACAGAAATGAGCACTGTAGTCAAGCAATGTTGAGCCTAGACATTATCAAAATGGGTGACCTCTTCAGAATACCAGGTACTTTAAGCTTGTATGTGTGAGTGGTATAAGGGATAATAGCTTAGAATTGTTAATCAGAGAGTCAAGTTCTAATTTCAGTTGAGTTCGTTACATTCACTTACGTGCAAATACCTTTGAGAAAGGTATGAATCCACCTCTTCTCTCTCCAGCTATGGGTTAATTAGTAAGACATATCTCTAAATATTTATCTTAAAAAATAATTCTTACATCTAAAAATATTTTTTGGTATTAAAATGATTGTTATATATTGTTGCTGGATCTGGACTAACGAGGAACACCTACATTTAAAAATATAATCTTATATTTTTTTATTCTTCATTGGTGACACTTGTGTGGAGCAGAAAGGCAGGTGAATTATGTTGTTCATTGCTTTTACATTCCACTTATAATTAGGATGCACTTGTTATATACTGCCACTAGATCTGGACAAACAATGAGGAACACGTCTATATAAAAATATAATCTTATATTTTTATTCTTCATTGATGATGCTCATGTAGAACAAGAGAGCAGCTGGAGAGAGATCACATATACAAAGGGACCCTCAGGAATCATTAGCTAGTTTCTTCAGCCAAAAAATCAAAAAATTCTTGACTTTATATAGTCATAAAACTTCCATGCATTTTTTTTTCTTTTTTTTTTTCTTTTTTTTCTTTTTTTTTTTTTTTTGCATTTTTTTGACATCATATATGACTGGATGTATGTGTCAACCACATAATTGCCGGCCATTGTCTTCAAGCGTGTTGTCACTTTTTGTTGACCTTACCTATGGTCAGATGTACCTGTCAATGATTTCTACCATTGAAGGTAATGCATTACATAACCAGCAAAGGGTTGATAAGCCTTATAAAATGAATCAATAATTTTTTTTTTTTTAAATCATTGATAGTCATCTGCTGAATGACTGATTTTCTTAACTTCTTCCATGAAAATTATGACTGCCCTAATCTTTACCTTGTATAGCACACCTCACAATCTTCTATCTGATCCTTTTTGTCTTGCATTTTTTATTTAATGACCATCCTAAACAGGGAACAAGGGATGAGCCTCTTAACCTGTTCAATAGACGTGGGTGGAGTGTGAACTGGGCGATAGATCTGTCTATCGCCTGGTTCATACTCCGGCTCGTCCCTTGTTCCCTGTTTAGGATGTGGTTTCCGGCTTTCTCTTTTTCAATCTTTTCACTATTACGTAACCCCCTGCACATCAGTGGCGTTACCGCCTTGCTTGGGGGTGATACGATTAAAAAAATTAGTCAACCAACTTTTTGCTCCATCTGTTATCTCTCTTTCTTGCTATGTATCCTACTTGTTTCCATTGTTCATTTCTCAGATCTATATTGATCTCTTTCTATTATGACTTACATTGCATTCAATTGATCAGCAATTCTGTCTGTTTAGAACTGATTTTGTTAATTTCTACGTTTCACACCTACATGTTCAAACATACATTTATTATAAACTTTATATTTTAAGGATATTGCAAATGTGCTTTTCATTACATTGCTATTTCTACTAAATACTTTCCAACCATTTATGTGGCAAAAAAAGGGAAACCGCACACACATTTCTCTACCACTTTAACTGCAAAAAAACAATTACACATATTGCAGGTTAATTACATCAAAAGAAAGCAAATTTTAGAGAAGATGACTCTAAATTTATTATAGTTGTTGCTCTTATTTTTTGATGGGTGACTGGCACGTTTTTACATATACAAAAACATTTCAAAATTCTTTTAAAAAAATATTCAGGGGTGTTAGATTGTCAATAAGCTTTACAATATACAATTAGTAAATACAGTTTTACTAAATACAGTATAACCCGGTTATAAGAGAAATTTTATCTGGTCCCTGTGGTAATGTATATAAAATAGACCAAACCTGGATATAAGAACTTTTATCCGGTCCCAACAACTCTCTTATATCAGGGTTACACTGTAATAATCTTTCCTAAGAGTTATCCCATTGAAACTGAATTTTAAAAGATTTTAAAATATTACAAATTATTTTAATTAAAATTGAAAATTAATGAAAGTAAATCTTGTGAAAATTCATTTTTCATTAAATTTTTTTTTTCTTAAGACAATATTATCCTGAATATATATTATTCTTAAAAGCAACTAAAAGTTTCTCTAAATAATGGCTTAGTTTTATTGCATTTTTTACTTTTCGATTCCGAACAGATAAAAGGAGTAAAAAATTTAAGGAAATATTAACAATATATTTTGATCATTTTTTATAATAATAACAAAGATTTTGATGATAAAACTGTTTCCATTATGATTGGAGCATATTTTTATCATGCTAACTTTTTAGTTATTTTGTAGAGATACTTATTTCAACTCTAAATTATAACTTGCCATACATTTGTGAGGCTAAATAAATCTAATCGAGGGTCATAATATTTAAACTTATATCTATAAGTTTCCGTCTGATAAGTGATTTGTTCAACACCAGGTGAAATTTACAAAAAGGCTCAATAAACATTTTGTGTTCTATTTAACCGAACTTATTTCAATGAAAGATTGCTGCATAATAAGTATCAGTCAGTTAAGTGCCATACGTGATACACACTTGGCCGATCATGTCTCGAAAGAGACATGACTGACTGGGCAGAAGATTATCCCACAGTAGATTGCCATTGCTTTCTGCGGTAGACTGGTTGCCAGCCAAAGCTATAGAACTCTATCTGTTCTGTTATTCTGGAGGGAAGAGACGGATTAACACCTTTCCTAAGAGTATTTGCGTGTAAATGAATGCAAGGAATTCAACTGAATTCAAACTTGGCTCCCCAATTTCTTGTTCCAAGCTGATATCCACAATGAACATCCTTATGAGTATACTATGTCTAAAATATATAATAAGTATCAGTCAGTCAAGTGCCATACGTGATACACACTTGGGCGATCATGTCTCAAAAGAGACATGACTGACTGGGCAGAAGATTATCTCGCAGTAGGTTGCCATTGCTTTCTGCAGTAAACTGGTTGCCAACCAAGGCTATAGAACCCAATCTGTCCTGTTATTTAACCCATAACTGGAAGGAATAGGTGGATTAATACCTTTCCCAGGGGTATTTGTGGGTAAGTGAATGCAATGAATTCAGCTGGAATTTGAACTCAGCTCCCCGATTTCCCATTCCAAGCCGATATCCAATGCACCACAACGCACATCCATAATAAGTATGCTATGTCTAAAATATATAATAAGTATGCTATGTCTAAAATATATAATAAGTATGCTATGTCTAAAATATATAATAAGTATGCTAAAATGTCTAAAATATATAATAAGTATGCTATGTCTAAAATATATAATAAGTATGCTATGTCTAAAATATATAATAAGTAAAATGCTATGTCTAAAATATATAATAAGTATGCTATGTCTAAAATATATAATAAGTATGCTATGTCTAAAATATATAATAAGTATGCTATGTCTAAAATATATAATAAGTATGCTATGTCTAAAATATATAATAAGTATGCTATGTCTAAAATATATAATAAGTATGCTATGTCTAAAATATATAATAAGTATGCTATGTCTAAAATATATAATAAGTATGCTATGTCTAAAATATATAATAAGTATGCTATGTCTAAAATATATGGAGCAACATATGTGAAAAGTGCAAATCACAATGAGCCTCTAAATATATAGCTCTCCACCCCACAATAGATTGAATAAAATGGCCCAAAGCAAAATGTTTACCAGGTAAGCTCAGTTAGCCACTACTGTCTCCAAACCAAGTTGACCATGAAATGAAATGTATATCATGATGTATCATCCCTCATTTACCTGTGGGTGGTGTGGCACCAATGGTGAGCAGACACTGTCCATACAAGACAAAAACTTGGACATTAGACAACCAAAAAATCACAAAGATCTACACCTAAAGAGCATAGTAACTGAAAATTTCAAAATTAACCAACTGATGTAAATATTTTTTTTTAAATTTAATATATTTTTTGGTACTTATTAAACTCAATTGAATTAAATGGTTGCATTTACTTACAAAAATAGCTTTTGTCAAACTAGAATCTTATCCAGTGCTTTTTTTTTTTTTTTTTTTTTTCAGCTCTGCATGGTACGTAGAAATGTTGGCAGGTAAACTTGGTTTTCACTCTCCACCACTTACTGCTCAGCAAGTAGACATGCCTAAAACTCGATGGATTGCGAATTTGGTAAGAAATTTCATTTTACAGTCTTTCCTCTTCTGATTTAAATTATTTTTGAAATGCAAATTTTTGTTCATATTTTTTGTTTTTGGAAAAAATGTTTTCCTTTTTTAAAAGCTGATGCAAAATTTTCCAATACCATCTTTGGCATGATATTAAGGAAAGCTCTGAATGTCTGGAACTTAATCAGCTCTTTATGTTTGCGAAATCAGTCATCTATTGCATATTGCTTGGAGGCTTTAGAAAAAAAAATTCAAAAAGCTAGCAAAATGGGTTTCATGTGAAACTTATAAAAATGAATATTGACAAGGCTTGTCTTTTAATTCTTGCCTGACACCCAGGATGAAAATGGATTTATTATGAGACCCTTAAAAAAAACCTTTTTTCTTTTTAATTATTTCACTCCAAGCAAGGCATTCCACTGCCACTATAGCGCAGGGGGTTACATAGAGCGATTGGATATAGGAAATGTCAGAAGGAGGGTGATAGACAAGTAAGGAGGTACATAGGAAGAGAGTTTGAGAGAATGGGTGTGAGTTAGTGTGTTAGAAGGTGTCTATTGACCTTACATTTAAACTCCTGGAGGTTGTAGCTGTTGGGGAAGCAAGCATGCGGTAGGGAATTCCACAGGCGGGAAGTGCAAGAAAAGAAGCTGTTGGAGTAGAAATTGCGGTTACATTTTATCGGTTTCACTGTGAAAGGGTGGGACCTAGTTGCTAATCTAGTATCTTGTGCAAATTCATACCTAGGGGGCACCAGTGATCTAAGTTCATCGGAGCAGCAGCCGTGAAAGTATTTATAGAAGAGGCACAGGGAAGCCATGTCACGCCAGTGAGAGAGTGACTGCAGGCAGTCAGCCACGTCGGTATCGATCACATTACAGATTCTCTGTTGTATTTTGTCAAGAACCCCGAGGAGAATAGCAAGGGAGAATATCCTTCATAAAAATATCAAGTTAGAACTTGTCTATGCGATCCATTGCTAAAGATGCTGCAAAAATGGTTGGTTTCTTGCACCGCTTCAATATGTACACAACTCCTTCTGCTAGGCTCTATCTTTGTTGGGGCACCTTCCCTGTTTACTCTAATGTGGACTCTTCCTAAGACTATATATAGTAGTAGTCATTAGTGGACTACAGTGTTAGTGTATCCCAGCAATCTAGTCCTGAGGGTAACAATGCCAAGTCTCACGTTCTCGTATTATATTGCATTCTCTCATATTCAACTAACTGTATTGTACAACGTTCTACTAACTTTCTCTGTATATATTTCTCTTCAATATATTGTGTTTTCTACCGTATTACTCTGCATTGTGTATTTATTAGGTCTAACCCCATATCTACAACAATCTTTTTAAGAATCTGGAGGATTGTTGCCATATCTGGATTCGAGGTTTCCAATCCTTACTTTCAAACCTTGATAAAATTCATTAGCCTTTACACTGCCTTGTAGGTGATGAATTCCTTTCAACCCTACAACCCTTTTCCCACATATGTAACATTCTAAGTCTATTGTATCTCTATGCCAAATGTTTCGATGAGTTCCATTTTTTACTTTCATCACTTAAAACCTCTACAAATAAGACCTGCCCTGTTATATACACAAGGTCGAATCATCCTTATCTCCTTTGAATTGCATTGGTGAGGAGGAAGTTTCGCTTAGATATTTTCTTCATGAGAATTGCTACATTTTCGAACAGACTCTTGAGAATATGCTTTCTCATTCAGAGCTGAACTAAAAACTTGAAGAGTTGCGTTAAATTCAGGTAACTGAAAGTGTCATGATTCATAGAACAAGAAGAATCTAACCTGGGGAATGAAGTAAAATTCCAATCACCCGAATACAACGGCTGAAACATTGTGAATATGACAACAAAGATGACTGCAAAAATATAAATGATGTAAATAATTAAAATATCTCAGCTCAGAAATATAGGCCAATAACAAATAATGAAAATAGAAAACTTAATTTAGCTGACATATTTTGTACATTGACTTTATCAAAGCAAATGTAAAGAATTTATTTTGTGACAAGTACTTATAAGACATAGACTAATTCCTAACTAAAATAATATGAATTACTTTATAAAAATAAATTCAACATTTACTCACTTTTGTTTATTACACATTAAATTACATCATTTAGCATTGTCCATAGTTCACCTTGATTTTCAGTTAGCTTGATGCATTTTTATAAGCATTCTTAAATTTAGAAGTTTGAAAGACTAACATTTTTTTACCTTTGTTTATAAATAATTATTACAAAATAAACGCTTTACATTTTACCTTGATAGTCCATATGAGGATGAAATGCGTTGGCTAAGTTTTCTTTATATATATATATATATATATACACAAACACACACCCACATACATATTTCTCTCTCTCTCTCTCTCTCTCTCTATATATATATATATATATATATAGATAAGAAAACTTAGTCCATATGAGGATGAAATGCGTTGGCTATCATATATATATATATATATATATATATATATATATATGTCAGTCTTCTTCCACCGAACGCCCATAGCCCAGAGGTAGAATCGCCGACAGACCCCAATTTTGTCGGGTTTCAATCCTGGGTTAAAAAGCAATATTGGAGTCTAACCGTACTGATGAGCTGTGATACAGCGAAACAGATCTGTCTGCGGATGACTATATATATATATATATATATATATATATACACTACCAGCTATAATTATTAGGTAACTCCAGTTTTTAAAAAAAATGATGTATTCCATCATATTTTTAGGATTTATTACCAATGAAAATAGAATGGTTCTTTTGTTATTATTACTTTACAAAATTTTCCAAGGCAGCCAGGATGCCTTTGCTTTGGCCAGCCAATAAGAAGAGACTAGCATGGGGAAGAGAGCACAAAAACTGGACACCAGAACAGTTCATTTGATGCATATGTTATTGTGCAGTATTACCAAAAGAACCATTCTATTTTCATTTAGAATTATCCACTTGGCAATAAATACTAAAAATAGTATGAAATCTTTTTTTTTAAACTGGGGTGGCCTAATAATTATGGCCGGTAGTGTATATATATTCATGTCTACAGAAAGAGAAGGAAAGAAACAGACAATGTTAAGACAATGGAAAAGTAATTTTGTATATTACAGTTTTGTAATTTTAGTTATTGAAATCAGAAATGTCATATTATTTGAGGCCAAGTAAATTCATCTTTGTAGAATAGCAATTCTAATTGAGGATCTTTTCAATTTTCAGGGCAAAGTGATTGGCATTTCCATCGGCTGCATTCTTGGCATGTTTCCTTTGTTGTTCTTCAACAAAGAAAACACAGAAGAATCAACAGAAGCGGAAAAAAAAGATAACACAGAAAAGAAAAGTTAGAGAAAATATATTTACAGATTAATTTGGACACTAATTTTTTTCCTTAAGAGAATTCTTATTATTTTTCCCATACATACATACACACACACATATATATATATATATATATATATATATATATGAATATATATTAGATGTCTAGAGTTTTGTCCCCTTGCAAAAGTTTTTTTTCTTTATTTAATTTTATTTTTGTGTATATTTTATGGTGGGAGAATCAGTGATAAAATAATTTTTTATTTGTTTATATTTTTCAATAATGAAGTGGCCTTTGAGATGTTTGTGACAATATTTGTTCAGTGTATATATTTTGTTGCTGAATATTATGGCCTCAGACTTCTTAAATAATTTACAACTTAGAAGTTTCTTTATCAATGTCTTAAATATGCTTTAATTTCTCAAATTGATGCATATTTTCAAGTGTGACACAACATTTTGGTCTAAATTTATTGGAAAATTTCCACTTTAAGCTGTAAAATACAGTTACAAAAATCTTTAGAAAGTTTTGGAATCTTAGCTTTGTAAAAAAAAAAAAAAAGAATGGTTTAACTCTTGATAACAAAATTTGAATGAATAAAGACAAAAAAAAACAGTCGATACAAATACAAGAATTCTTAAAACACAGGTTTGTATTAATAAATATTCCACATCCTTGTATTGAATATAGCAAGTATTTTGCTGCTTAGACAATTAAGAAACAGCTTCTTGATAAACTTCCTGCTGTTTGTTATTATGACAGGTTAATCATATGGCTCTGGTTTTTCCAAATCTTTAAAGTGAAAATTACATTTCTAGATTAGGAGGAAAAATTTGGTCTTAAATTTTATTTCTATTTCTAACTCACTACCTAATTTTACAGGTGAAATCTTTAAAACAAAATAATAAAAAAAAAAAATTTATTTGTTAATAATTGTTAAAAATTAAGTTTTAAATATTTAAATAAATGAATTTTTTTTTCTATTTATTCATTTGGTGAGTTATCTGCTGTCATTCCATATTTTAACTTGGAATTTTTTTAATTTATGTATTAAATTTATAATAAGCAGAATGATTTTAGCTGCTGTCAATGTCAACCTTAGTCTAACCATTTTATGAATTTCTTCATTAATTTGTATAAGTCATTCATAAATCAGAATTGCACTTTGTGACTTTTTCTTTATTGTACTGAAACTAAATTGTTGTGTCACTTTTGACCTATTGAAGTTTTGTACTGGTTCATTTGACTGCACTATACTTCTTAACAAATGATCCCAACTTATAAAACTTTTTCGCATCTTATATTTGTAAAAACAATATCCTTCCACACCATTATTTCCTTTATACTGTTTTTTTTTTCTTTGATTTAAATTTTTTTTAATATATCACCTGTTCAGTTTGATGCTATTTAATTTTCAATTTCTGTGAAATTGTCATTTCGTTTAATTTCTTTTTTTATGCATTAAATATGAACAAATCACAAAACGAATGCGAAAATATTTGAAAAACTGGGAACAAAACTGTCACAGTATCAAACAGGAGGTGTGACAAAATTTTCTCTCAAATTAAAATGCTTTAAATACTAAATTCAGCAAAGTTTAACTTAAGAACACAAAAAAAAATGTCTGTCAAAAGGATATTTTCATCTTGGCATCACTGCATACTTTCTCAGTAATTTTTATTGTTTTAAAAACTGTTTTTAAAACTTTCATGAAAGGATAACATATGAAACTGAATTTGTACATGTTTTTCTTCTTGAGACTTGACAGCAAAAATATTAATTACTATTTCCTCAATCTATTCGCAAGTTTATAAAATAAAAGATCTGAGGGGAAGGACAAAACTTTATACAATTGTAACAATAATTTATTTACAAGATTCTAGGTCAAGATTATCTGAATTTAAAAAATATTGTTTTAATTTTATGAGTGTTCAGTTTGAATTTTGAAAATGTAATTGACTATTTTATGATAAATGACTAATAAGAGTAAACTGAAAATGTAATTGACTATTTTATGATAAATGACTAATAAGAGTAAACTGAAAATGTAATTGACTATTTTATGATAAATGACTAATAAGACTAAACTGAAAATGTAATTGACTATTTTATGATAAATGACTAATAAGAGTAAACTGAAAATGTAATTGACTATTTTATGATAAATGACTAATAAGAGTAAACTGAAAATGTAATTGTCTATTTTATGATAAATGACTAATAAGAGTAAACTGAAAATGTAATTGACTATTTTATGATAAATGACTAATAAGAGTAAACTGAAAATGTAATTGACTATTTTATGATAAATGACTAATAAGAGTAAACTGAAAATGTAATTGACTATTTTATGATAAATGACTAATAAGAGTAAACTGAAAATGTAATTGACTATTTTATGATAAATGACTAATAAGAGTAAACTGAAAATGTAATTGACTATTTTATGATAAATGACTAATAAGACTAAACTGAAAATGTAATTGACTATTTTATGATAAATGACTAATAAGACTAAACTGAAAATGTAATTGACTATTTTATGATAAATGACTAATAAGACTAAACTGAAAATGTAATTGACTATTTTATGATAAATGACTAATAAGAGTAAACTGAACTTCCCTTCAAAAATAAAAACAAGAAGTAATCTGAGAGTGTTATGGTGAGTTCGATCTTTTTAAAAGTTCAAAACAAAATCAAAAATTTAATTTTCATTTAGTTATGACAATTAGAGATTATAAAATCAATAATCTTGTAAATAATTGAATAAAGAAATAGTATTTAATATTTTTGTTGTCTGTTCTCAAGAAAGAGTATAAATTCAGTTTCATAGGTTATGGTTTTATTAAAATTCTGAAAATAATTTATTAAAACAATAAAAAATGCCAAGGAATCTTAGAGTAATAGTGCTGTCAGAAGAAAAAACTCCTTTCAAGGCACTTTTTCTTTGTCTGGTCTTTAGTTATACTTTGCCCTAAACTTATTTTAATAATCTTTTTTCCCCTTATAGTCTGAGATCTTGATATCTCCACAAAGACAAAAACAATTTTTATCATTGCCATTTCTAAGATTTGAGTTCCACTCAGAAGATGTTTCCGAGTTTCAAATCTTTTGCCAAAATACAAAAGTCAATAAATGCAGTTTTAGGAAATTTAATTTTTTTAATTTTTTTTGTTTTTTGTCTCCATCTCCAGACCCTGAACAAATCTTCAAAATGGCATTTTGCATGAATTGCAATTATAAATGCCGGACATTGATGAGAAAAATCCAAACAGTTTGAACCAACTGTAGAGATTTATTTTTAGTCTTCCTCAACACATTTTGAATGAATTAACATGGTCTTTATTCTCTAGATTATGGATCTCTAATGTAGAAAGTTTTGTTCTTTCTGCCTCTAACACACACACACTCATATTACATATATATGCCCATTTCATTCATATATATATATATATATATATATATATGAAATGTGCCCTACACCCACCCACATATATCACCTAAGTCTTGATATCACCCAATATAATCAGTCCCATTGTTCTACAGTGGCTGACATCTGATTTCGCACATATTGTGCATGTGTTGATGTGATATGCATGGGATGATCTAACATATCTTTGTTGATTCATTACAAGTAGTCTATCATAGTTGTAGTTTATTACTGGTTGTGACACAATATAATGTAGACGTAATTGATTTTGTAAATATTTCCCCCTTAGATGCTGTGAAGAATGCTAGTTTTCTTTTATTCCAATGATTCTAATTCTCTTTTATGACTTCTCACTAAAAATCATGGCATTAATTAAGAACAATGGTTCTTACTTTGAAAAGAATTCTTCATACAGAAAATGATTTGTCATTCATAATCTGTAGATGACTGTTCATTAATACCATAATTTTATTTTTTAGATATAAACTTTTACCTTGAAGTAGCTTTGTGAATCTGCAAAAAAAAATATAAAACAAAACAAATAAAGAAATAGGCTACTAAGTTTATATGAGTGGTCAATAGTCAAAGAATAAATATTTGTACCTGTACAATTTCTTCTTTATTTTATGACTGAAGTTGATTTGAATTTCTCAAATTATTTTGGCACCATTTAAATTGTCTGAGCCACTCATAAAAAAATAGGGAAGAATTTTTTAATTTTTTTAAAAAATGCTTTTTATAGATTAGCATTTAGTAAACCTTTCTTAAACCATAGCATTTGTCAGAATTGAAAAATATTGATCTATTATTTTATGAGTGGGTGTGGTTTCCTATTCATAGGATATATAAGGGTTGTGCCATTTAGGTAGGTAGGGTAGGCAGTGCCTACACCAAATAAAATAGATCAGCTTATTTTCTTTCTGCACTACAATATGAACCCAATCTTACAAAATTATAAACATTACTATGATTATTTTACATGAAATGCAAAATGTTTTTTTTGTAAATTTTCTACATAAATGTCACAAGCTGCCTATCCCGAGCAGTTACTGACAGCATGTTGATGTGCCTGATACATATATATATATATATATATATATATGTGTGTGTGTGTGAGTGTATGTTTTGTTAAAAACGATCGACAAGGAAGATTTTATTAATTTTTTTATTTAATTTTTCCAGTATTCTTACAAGTTTCCTTTTTGCTGGAGATAAGGAATGTAAAAATGTTCCATAATTTTCGACTTTCCAAGCACTTTCAGCTACTTTACTGGCCAATTTTTAAAAGGTTATTTTTCCAATCTTGTTATTTTATCCTCATGTTTTGACTAAGTTAGTCTTTGTGGTTTTGAAAAGGCCAGTGGTTGAAAGTGCTTGGAAAGTCAAAAATTAGGGAGCATTTTTACATTCCTTATCTCCAGCAAAAAGGAAACATGTAAGAATACTGGAAAAATTAAAATCTTCCTTGTTGCTTGTTCTTAACAAAATATTTTTTATAAGAAAGCTTGCAATCCAAATATACATTTTTATATATATATATATATATATAAATTTTAATCATATCACCCTGAGCAAGGCAGTAACGCCACTGATGTGCAGGGGGCTACGTAAAAGAGAAATCCGGAAACCACAGCCTAAACAGGGAACAAGGGATGAGCCTCTTCACCTGTTCAATAGGTGTAGGTAGTGTGAACCGGGCGATAGTTTAGTCTATCTACTTCAATTGAAAATAAAAAAAAAAAGAAAAGAAAAGAGTGAAAAGATTGGGAAAAGAGAAAGCCAGAAACTACATCCTAAACATATATATATATATACACACACACACACACACAGTGTCAAATCAATCCCTAACTTATTCACTAGTTATCTGTATTTTGTTTTTATCTATGAATATTAAGATTGAAAATGTACTCATGTCGTTAATGTTTATTTTATGAATCGAGAAAAAGAACAACATCAGTAGTATGTATTTATCAATGATATAAACACAATTTCAAATTTAACATTTGGAAATAAAAACAAAGTACTTATAACTCTTTAAGAAGTCAGGAATAGATATAACACAGTATTTATATCATTAACAGGATCCCCCTTCCAAAATGATAAAAAAAAAAAATATTTTTCTATTCTGACAAATGCTGATGTATGCTAATCTTTAAATCTTATTCCTAATCAAAATGTCCCCTATTTGTTTTTTTTTTACAAACAAACCAATCAATTTAACTAGTGCAAATTTTCATTAGAGGTAAAAGTTTACTTTTAAATGCCGACAATTCTAAATTCTTATTTCATTTCATGATGATAGTTATCAACTGGCAAACTTTTCAGAATATTGTTATTGTAAACACTAGTTTATTGTTGACTATTAAAACTAATATTATGAAATCTACCTCCAGCATTGAATGTTGAGAGCTGACCAAGTTGTTTTAGATGCAAATAGTCAAGTTTGATTTTGGTTTTTCACATTTGCTTCATTTCTGCTGGCTCTTTCCTTTCGTCATTTGTTTTTGTGACTTTTCCCATCACCTTAAATTAAAAGTTGAATATATCAAGAACTGCTGAAATCTTTAATCAGGTTCAACATGAATATTTTCCTTTTTAATTATTGGAATTGGATACACTAAGGAAAAACATAATCCAGTGACTTGAATTTTAATAACTCTATTAAGACTTGTGAAAGTTACATGATTTTTCCTTACTTCAAACGTTATTATAGCAGATTAGCAGTATAGCCCAGCGTTGCTCGGGTGTAATGAAAGCTTTAAAACTAATCCTTGGTCCTGGAGCTCAGACTCTTTGGATGTTGGCACAAGACTAAAAAGCAATAGTTGTTTCCAGTTGAAGCGAAACTGTAGACTGAAAGAAAAATGAATGGCTGTAAGTCAAATTTTGATTTCCTGGTATCGATATCAAATTTTCTGCACTGTTGTAAGAACTGCAACCTTGAAACTTCTGAATATCGTTTCTTATGTCTTTGTCTATGAGTGTATCAAATTTGATTAAAATTGGACCACTCTTTCTATAACCCGGTTTTTTTCGATTTTCGATATTTATCGGGGGGTACCGTGACACAAAACCTAGCTAAGAACACTCGCAGATGCTTATAGTACAACTGTGTAAATTTTCAAGAAAATTGGTTCAGCCGTTTCAGAGTCTATAGGTAACGGATACACACACAGAGATAAAGTTCCATTTATAAATAAGTTTAGATACTTGTATCTGAAATAGACGTGTTATTTTTATTTTAAATATTTTTATTTTAAGGCTCTTATTTTTCCCCTTTTATTCTCTTTTGCTGAACTGTGATGCTCTTTGTAGCCAAGCAGGAAAGCCCACCGGATTAAATGGTGATTTCTCCTACAAAAGGGACACTGGTTCAATTTCTGCTAGGGAGTGTATTTTCTTTATTAATATTTCTTGAATGCACAAACTGATAGACATAATGCACAATGTTTAAAATAAAAATGGGGCGTATTCCAAATATAAGTGGCCACTATATTAACATTTAAAAATGTCAGATTAAAATAAATCCATTCTTTAGAAATGCCTTTTCTTGTTTGAAAATTCTCAAATCTTTATAAAGTAAAATTGTGAATTTTATTAAGAGATGAAATAATTTTTGATATTTAGTTTTATCTTTCCTCTCTTAAACTTGAAGATTTCTATTTTTTTTAATTAAATTTTCATAGTTAAAAATGTTTTTAAATGAACCTATGGTTGTCCACCATTCCATTTGTCTTTTTCAGAACTTAATACTAGATATTATGGTGGCATTAAGGAGTTAATTGAATTTTTTGTCTAATTTGTTTATTGTTTATAAAATCCAAACTTTACTTACTTTTCATTTAATGTTTACTTCTTGTTGATTTTTACTTCAATTTGTTAATTGATTCTGTAGTTAAAATTTATCTTAATTCTGATTTGTGTTTTTTTTTTGTTTTTTTTGTTTTTTTTGTGTGTGTTTTTACTTTTTTTACTTACTTCAGTAAAATTAATAATTATAAAAAAAAACTAGTTTTTATTGTGGAATTAATATTTACAATGTCAAATTAATTTGTAGCTTCAAATAGTAACAAATTCAATTGGTATGCACTTATAATAAAACTTATTGTATCTGAGGAAATCATTTTAAAAAATTGGAGTTGATCAAAATATACATTTTTAAAAATGAAATAACTTTGTGTATAGGCATATATATATATATACATACAAGATGTTCTAAAATATTTTTCTCTATATCTAATAATTATTTTCTGTATTAAAACTTTCTTATCTGAAAATCCTATTTAACAGGTCAACAGATATTTCAGAGGCCTTTACATATAATAACATTTTCATTAATTTTCATCATCTTTTAACTTATTTTATGCATTTAAAGTATTTTAAATATTTTCAATCAATTGAGCAAAAGCCATTCATTATTTTCTCTTGTAATTCACAAGAAATACAAGTATAACAAGAATGTTAAATCTGATAATGTTATTGACTTTTTTTTTATATAAAAAAATATCGCTCCTTTTTATTTTAATTAAGACGTATGTTTACTTACATATTAGATTAGATTAAATCTTCAATTTGATTTTATAGTCTTTGATTATCACTATTTAAGTTGAAAGTAAGAAATTATGGTGACCTTTTAAATATGTCCTTTATGAAGAAATTTAGAAAAATAATTTGAATTACTATTTATACATCTTCTATTTTCTTTGTAAATAACAAATGCCAACATCACATGGATGCGACTTCTCTTCCAACAAGATTCTCTCTACAGGCAATGGTATGTTTCTCTTTGTTTTATTTCATTATTTTACCATTTCTTACATTATTTTGTAATTTCCACAATTTTCTTTTATTTAATGCCAAAATTTAATAACCAGATTAGAGAGAAAGCTTATTTTAAATAAATTTATAAGTTTCTTTGAATTTGTGTATAGATTAATGCTGAAATTTTTTTAGCTGAGCCCACTTGCCAAAATCACAATTTCAATAGCCAAACATCAGGATACTAACATTTTTTTCTTTCCTTTAAGTGGATATAAAAGGGTAGGCTGAAAAGTTCCTAGGCTGACCAAGATATAATTGTAAGTTGACCCTCCAGCTGGTAGAATAAAAGACATCCAAGTGTACCTGAATATAACAGATAGTGTTTTAGTCTACCAAATGGTGTGTCTACATTTATATCTTGATTAGCCTTTGAACTTTCCAGCTGGTCCTGGGCATGACGGTAAACTGTATCCGGCAGCAAAGCTTTTGATTGGGAGATTGTAAGGAGCCTGGAACCACCGCTTAATTGCTGTTGTTCTCAGGTCCACTCTGACCCGGTGTTATAGCACCTGTTAGGCTCCCAGCTATAGGCAAATAGTTAACCCCCAAACTGTGGTCAAAACACTATGAAAGTATAAAAAAAATACACTTTTATAGAAATATATACATAAAAATAGACTTTTATAGAAAAATAAACATTTTTGAAGGGAAAATATTACCAACAATACATTTTTGAAGAAAATAATTATTACCATAACACATTTTTTAAGGAAAAAAAATTATTCTCAGCAATACATTTTTGAATACAAAAGTAGAAAACATTTTCAGTTTTTTAAAGTAAAAAACAAAAATTTTTCATTAAAATCTGACTAAATCAACCTTCTCACTATAACCAAACATTAAAAAAATACCTTCAAACCCCAACTTATTTGGCATTAAATAACTCACCTTCATAGTCATATCACCTCATATAAGGATGGGATGGATGGCACGGTCATACTTTGTATGCCAAAATTAACATCTATTCTCATAATATACAGCAAATTACAATTTCCAATTTTAAAAATACCTATCTACAACTTCCTTATTAAGGGCTTACTATGCTTAATGTGACCTGAGGTCAAACTAATAGAATGGTTACTGAAACTTGAACTCACTACACTAACACATGAACTGAGAATGATTTAACAAGCATGACATAGTTTGGCAGAAGGCTACATTAGTAGAGCACCTAGGAAGCAAAGCAGTCATGGCATGTGATTTGAATTATTTGCAAACATTTTTTTTTCTAGAAGATTCTTTGTTTTAAGATTACATCACATTATTCATGTTAAAAAAATAAATAATGTTTTAGTTGAATTATTGACTCTTATTAAAACTTTTGAGATATATAAAAGGTCATACTATATTTTTTCTTTTTCTTTTTCCAGTTTCTTTTAAAAGCAGATCAATGAAGAACAGTAATCAGATCTGCCAGTCATGAAATGTATGTATTTTTCCCAGGGAATTCTTACAAGTCTATTTTAACACTTAATGACATTTTTTTTCCGAGGGGTTTCGACCATAATCTGTCTGAATTTTCCGATATCAGCTGGAATTGGAATAAACTTGTTGTGCAGATATCTACTATCTTTGAAAAGCGATCAACAACTTAAAAAAATATTCTCAAAATTGAATTTTACAAAATTTATAGATTCTGAGCAAACAGTTTTAATGAAACTGATTTCAACTTTTCAGCTGATTGAGTCTCAGTACATAGTTGCATGTTTGATGGATTATTGTTCCACAGATTCTCTAAATGTTTGAGTGGACATCAACATGCCTTATTTTTTCTCTCTTTGTTATGCAGTGTACATATTATTTACACTTTTTTATAATGTTCTGCTTAGCTTTTGTAGGCCATTTCTATCTGACTGACAGAGCTTAACGATTGAAGCAAATTAAATCTTGATTTGAAAATTTGACAAGCAATTTTTAATAATACATTAAAAAAAATAGTTTCCTTACAAATAATTATTATTGGTTATACATGAACGGAATAAGTTGTGAGTTTTGTGTAAGAATATTTGGGAAGAAAATGAGTTTAAAAAAACGATAAAGGAGCAAGTCACACCTTTTTATGTGTGTTTTTTTAAGTCACTTTTGATTTCCTTTCAATTTGTAAGAAAATATCATGTTTCTGTTGTGACTTTACTTTCTTATACAACCCAAGCGAAAAAGTAAAAATAAGCAAACAAACAAACAAAAAACAAACTTTCCAATTTTAATGGAAAAGGATCATTTTATTATTTTACTTTTTATTTTTTAATCTTTTGATTTATATTTCATAGAAGCGATTTTAAAACACAATTTCAATACAAAATATTTAAGGGAGCGTAAATAAAGAGTTACTTCCCTTATTCTTAAAATTAGTTTTTGGCCCAATCCAAATAAAAATCATTTATTTTTTCGTAATTTTCATTGAATCTCTTCACAGCATAGCTTGTAGAAATAGTAGTATTCTGACATTTATCTGGAAATTTAAGATGCCGATTTAATCTAAATTTTTTTAATCAATTATTGCTGCAATAGAAAAGTATTTTATTGACACAGCTTCTATGTTGGAAAATATTTAATGCGCACAAAATTTACCAGTTTTTTTCCCCTTTTTTTAACTTATAGAACCCCCCCCTCCTTAATGCTAGAAACTTTTGCACACACATCTAATAATTTAGTGACAGACTAAATGGTCAGTTCTGGAAATGGAACTTCTTGTGTGATTAGAAAATTTGATGTAGAAAACATTTAATCAATAAAAATTGTAGGATTAAAATGTTTCTTTAAAGTTAAGGAATTTCATCAGTTCTTTTCATAGGTAAAATTGTTTTATTTTCTTTCAATTATTTTCCTTTTATGTTCTTTAGTTTGGCTTAATTTATTCACTTTGAGGTCATCTTGTATTTCTGATAAGAAATAAGTTTCATGGTTTTTAGAAATTGAAAAGATAATTTTTAAATTTATTTATAAGAATTATTTTAAAATTCAACACTAATCTCATACTTTAAGAAAGTTCACTATTTTTTAAGTGATTACAGATTTTTTTTTCTATTGACTTAATGTATGAAAATTGGGCTCTTTATAAGAATATTTGCTTTCTATTTTATATCTGTTTGTGTGTAAATTTTCATTGTCATTCCAAAGAATTTTTTTCCCTCTTACCCAGCCTTCCCCGAACATTTCTTTTGCCATTTTGGTCAGTCTTTGAAGTGCTTTGGGGCACATTCCAATAAAACAAAAAGCGTATTAAAAATGAGAAAGTGGTCGTTATTCTAAGTGACAAGTAGTTTCGAAGTTGTCTACTAAGGGAGGCAATTCTTCACTTGATCACTCATGTCTAGGTTGAAGAAATGTTTTAAATGGAGCAGCATTGTTTTAAATGACTTTGTTAGGAACTTTGCTCACGTTAAACTAAAAAGAAATTACTTGATTTCTCATATAGTAAATGCTGGGACCAATAAACAAAAGAGAATGAAACTTTTTTAAAAGTTTATATTTACATTCATTAACAATACAAGCCATTAAAATGGTTGATTAATACTAGGCACTTACTGATACTTACCCGGAACACTTTTGTGTCGGGTAGGAACCCAAATCATCTCTCAGTTGCGTCTCTGTCCTCGAAGACAGAGCGTGGCTCAGTTGTAGTTCCGTCTGTGAGGACAGGGTTGCTTCTGAGAAAAATTACATTGATAAATGCCCGGTCCCGGGAAACAGTGTCCTGCGGCCACACCACCCCATTGCAGCAGAGGGGTGTTTGTCACCGGGGCCAGCTCAGTTGGTGGTTGAGGGGACTGGGGAATTTTTGTTCCTCTGCCTGTCCGTACACGGTCAGGTCCCCACCTTAAAAAAGACCTTGTATCACATCCTGTTCCAGTGGGGGAGTAGGGTAAATATCAGCTGGAGTTGGAATAAACTTGTGGTGCAGATATCTACTATCTTTGAAAAGCCATCAACAATTTTTAAAAAATATTCTCAATATTGAATTTTACAAAATTTATAGATTCTGAGCAAACAGTTTTAATGAAACTGATTTCAGCCTTTCAGCTGATTGAGTCTCAGTACATAGTTGCATGTTTGATGGATTATTGTTCCACAGATCTCTAAATCTTTAAGTGGACATCAACATGCCTTATTTTTTCTCTCTTTGTTATTCAGTGTACATATTATTTACACTTTTTTATAATGTTCTGCTTAGCTTTTGTAGGCCATTTCTATCTGACTGACAAATCTTAACAATACTGAGTGGGTAAAGTAGATACACGAGTGATATTTTTAATCATGATTTTTTAAAAAAAATTAATATACTTGTAGTGGATAAAATTTAGATTAATATAATAAACTGTTGCAATTATTATATAGAAGAGAAGATTTGATTCTGATTTTAATAAATAAAGTATTATTTTATTTCCCTCTGAAAGGGTTGTTCTTCTATAAGATGAATGAACAGAGTTGCTGACACAATTTTCTGATTTTTATTGTATGTGGATATATAATGGTAAATGAATTCTGCACAGTTTTAAATAGCAGAAGAATTTCTTCTCTACAAAGATATTTTCATGAATTTTCTTTTGCTCATTATCTTAAAGGAATTCCTCGAAACAAAACATTTTCCCATGCAGAATGTTATGCGAGCATTGTGCCTGTGCAGTTGTTAAATCATTCTACACTGATTCAGTCTCAGTAGTCTTGTTTACAAATTGATTTCTTTGGAAATGTATATCAACTCTTGGAAATATTTTTTATTTTAGTTTTTAAATGCTATGTCCCTTTAGGATGTAGATGATCATGGCTCTTCATAGCTTCCTAATATTTTCTGTATCTGTTCAGTAAATTGCTGTAGACATTAACTTTTTAAAACCTAAGAGTATATCACTTTAAAAAGAATATTCCTGCAGGAATACAAATATTTCTAGAAATATGAAAATATATTTCATGGCTTCACTTCATTTATAAGCATTTAAGAGAGGATCTTATATTTGTTCCTGATTTGCTAGCACTTATATTTTCAAGAAGGTTGTATGTGAACATCTGACAAGTGGATTGCTATTTCTCTGCAGATTGGAAATGTGTCAAGCTCTCCGGCCTGCGCAATGAGCTTATTTTTAAGGTAGGCTGGAGTTTGCACATTATTGTGCTTCCCCATTAAAGTAAGAATTTTCATACATGTATCACTAAGTGAAACAAGGCTTGTAATGACTCTAGGTTGTATATTTTCTGTTGGAGTTATCTTCTTCTAGGCAGATGTAGGCTCAAGGGGTGTACCACTTGTTAAAAGTGTAACCAAGAATAAATCTGGTTAAATTTGATCTTGGATATTATGCAAGAGGGTTTTGAGTTTCCATTTAGTATTAGTTCTTTCTTTATATTCTGCTTAGCTATGGAAACAGTGATTTTCTTGTAAATATCACTTAAACCTACCAGCATCTGATGATTATAAAAAGGTCAAGGTAGAATTCTACTTTATTCCAATAAATTTACATGATATTTACTAGAGCTCTCCTTGACTGTATATATATGTCCTAGAGACTTTCTCTTAATTTACAATTTTTAAGTCACAGTTATAAATAAACATAGATATGTACATTTTATGTTACTAAAATTAAACTTAGAGTTTTCGATAGTCTCTTTCTGACAAACACACATTGAATAATATTTGGGTTTTATACTCTTAACTCTTAATCCATTTATTTTTTTATTTAAATTTTTTTTATCATTTCACCCCAATTAAGGTGATAATGCCACTAAGATACAAGGGTCTACTGGGAGTGAAAGAGAATGAAAACATTTTTAGAAGAAACCATAAACTCTATCCTAAAACAGGAAACAAAGTATAAACTTCTATTCTTGTTCAAAAGAAATGGGGTTTTTAAGTTTTTTTTTACAGGAAGGTTCACTCGGTACAAAGTTTAGGGGCCATTTGAGGTAGAGGATTATGTTAAGGGTTAGTTTATATGAATAGGAGAAGATAATAGTTGACTCTTAACTTGAACAGGTTAAGATTGTACTGATCAGGGTATCATCCTCTTGGAAGTCTGCTTCACAGACCTGTGGTTTGTGGGAAGAAGCTGTTTGAGTGAAACTTACTTCTCACCGATGGAAAATGGAGGGAATGTGGCTGGTTCGTTACTATGTAAGTGTCATGGTTTCTATAAAGTCCTAGCTGTGAAGATCAGATCTGGTGGAACCAAGAAATACAGTTTGCCCAAGCACTTTCCATGGTAGAAGCAATAGAGCAGTGAGAGACTTATCACATCCCATTTGCAAGAGAGAAGCTGGAGGATTGAAAATAATTAGCATGAACTGGATGATTATAGCCATTAAATTTGAATAAGAAAATATTGATCCATAATTACTTAAAAAAAAAAAAAAAGCACTCAGTTATTGCTATTGAATGTTTGGAGATGCCAGTGATATCTGGCTTTCGAATCCTCGACCATGCATATATTCAGTGTTTGATGTTTTTTTTTATTTCTCTTGTTTTATAATTTTTATAGAAACTATAACAAGAGAGAATAAATTGCTTTTATTATTTACTACAGATTAGATAATAAGGTAAGATTTATTAAAAGTAATAAGGAACTGTGATCTAGAGTGTTCATTTATTTCAAAGGATTTTTTTTCCCTGAAATTTAAACTTCTTTAAATTGCAACTATCCAAAAATTGTGCCATAAAAATATCAATGTTCAGCCAGAAATGGAAATGTAAAGATGTGTAATGATAATCTACATCGGAACAATTTCATTTGTGACTCTTTTGCATTTATTTCAGCATCAAATTAACAATTCTCAATTCTGTATTTGATGTCGAAATATCATTTTAATTCACAGAACTTTCTCAGCCATTTATTTTTCTTGTAAGTCATTTTTTGATTGAGTGAATATCTGTTCTGTAAATCTAAATAGAACAAAAAATAAAATTTACTTTACAATTGGCAAGCTTAACTTTAAATAACACAAGATATTTTCATATTTATTTCTGATCCCAAAATTTCTTTTAAAATTCAAACTGTTGTTCATTTGATAGTCACTTGGCTTTTTGTACTTGAGAAATTGCTAGTCATCATAAAAATACTTCCAAATTTCATCTGTTTGAATTTCTATGTAAATTCTGCGCCATAAAATAAAATAACAAACTTGATGTATTCAATCTTTCTTAGGCTTTTTAATACAGAGAATTAAAAGCATCTATGAAAATGTTGAGTGAGTTTTTGGTTTTTTTGTTCTTATATTGTAGGATCAATCCATGCGTGGTCTATAAAACGTGATGATCAAGATGTGTCTTTATTTCGTGACAGTCACTTTCTGAACATTTTGCAACTCTTCAGCCTTGTTATGGTGGTTAGCTAATCTAAATTTTGTCCTTATTTTAGATTCTCCATTCAAATTAGGATTGTCCACTGAAGTTTTCTCAGCGTTTTCTTAAAAACTTGCTCAACTTTTGAGATCTGGTCAACTATGGTTGAGAAATAGAATCACATTTCACACAATATTTGTCAATAATAAAGATTATTGATGGCAACAATGCACATTGATGTTTTGTTTTCATCTTTTGCATTGTGCATAAAAGATCACTAATTATATCTTTGATTCTTTTTTTTTTTTTTTTTAAATATTCTTGGAGGTTAAAGATTCAAAGAGTTGTGAGCATCATTTTAAATTTCTCTTTGAATTGTTATTCTTTGGCCTTGTCACTTTGTCTGAGATATACACATTCTGTTAAATGTCATCAAGTATCCTTTTTCATTTTACACAATGTTCAATGTTTTGCCTTTGAAATGTTATGTTTGCATTACTGCAAGAATTCAATGCACAAACTGCTGATTTTGGCAACTCGATTGATTCAAAATGCACGTAAAAAATTTGTAATTGTTTGCGTTTCATTTGCTGGAAATATTTTCTGCTTTATATTTTTCTCTCATGAATCATGTACTTGCTTTACACCAACGACCCTCTGGTTTTTCCATCAGCCAAACTGAAAATTTAATTAAAATTTTTACTCAAAAGTTTGCAGATATATTATGTCAATTTTATAATTCTACCAGATAATTTCTAAGATTAGCACACTCAACTCGACTGTCCTTTTATGCACAATACTGCCATTTATTTGACCAAAGAACAATTACTTCATTTTTTTGTACCTCTCTCTTTTTTTCTTTAGTTTAATAAGTCTTTGGTTGATATGATTAACCAGAAAAAAGATTTGTGGTGTATCTTAAATGTAACCTCAAAAACAATTTTTAATTTGAAGAAAAATAGATTAACTTTGATAATTTCAGATTCTCAATCTTATTTTGTACTTGTAGAACTTCTATGTTTTATACTATTTTTTTAATTTTTTAATTTTTTAAAAATGTTTTTAGGTTGGAAAGATTTTAGCATAAAAATGTTATTTACAAAATATCTGTATTTAAAATTGCTTTAGAAAACAAGTTTTTGACAAGATCTGCTGATTTTTATTAATTTAAAAAAATTTAGCTTCAGGAGTAAATGTTTTTGCTATGAAAATGGCTGAGATCTTTATTTAGAAATCTTTTGATGGAAGTTTTTATTTGGAATCGAGATTCTTTTGATTTTCCAATTGGAATTGGTCGAACGTGTAATTCATGAGATCTTTTTGGTTCAACATTCATTATTTGCCTTCATTTTCACTGGTAAATGAGATGTGATATTTTTTTCTTTTTTGTTAGATGTGATATTTTTTTAAAAACAAGTATATTCAATTTCTTTTCCTCATATTTCTATTGTATTTTCATCAAGTCTAACATTTAATATTCAACTTGTAATTTAAAAGAATATCTTGAATTCTGTGTAAGTCTGTCCAAATGTGTTACTGGATTACTTTTATCATCTTTCAAGGAAACAAAAACATAAAAGGGAAGAAAAAAAAATTTCACTGCCACATTTTATAAAATAAAATTTCGAATTATTTTGCTTTTATTTCAGTCAAATTTTAGAATAATTGATCAAAATTCTTACAGCTAATTTTCTTAAAATGTTAAGAATTTTTTGTCAATTATTAACTTCTGTATAACTGTAATGATTTCAGTTTTTGATTGATTTGCCTTGTGATATTTTGTAAACATGCAACAAAATAGATAAATATTTTTTTTTTTTTTTTTTTTTGGTTTAATATTTGGGCTTAGGAATTTTTTGTTTTAAATTGATACAAGATCAATTTTTGTGACCTTGAAAAATATTCTCATTTTGTGCTATTTTTTTTTTTTCCTTTATTAAAGATATTTGCAAAAAATCTCTTCCTGCCGTATTTTACACTGATTAAAACTGCAACTTTTTTTTTTTTTTTTTTTTTTTTTTTTTTACTGATTTTAGGTGAAGAATTTTTTTTCTTTGGCTGTGTCTATCTTCACCTTTTTAATTTTTGAAATGAATTTTTTTTTTTTGTTAAACTTTGTTAATGACTTCATTTTTTTATTAAAAACATAGAAATTGCACCAATGAATGTTTTAGCATTGCAATGATGTAATAGTGCTTGGAATATTTTGTTGACCAACGTGCATGCTTTGTTGGGATTGGTTTTATTTTATGTAAACTTTCAATTAAAAGATAATATTATGCTTTTCTGGCTTCGGATTTCTTATTTTTTATGCTTTCTAATTACAACTTTGAAACGGGTTTTCTTTGACATCAAGATAGTCATGTTAAGGAAATATAAGTTTTTAATTTATTCAAGCCATTGTTCATGTCTTGATCATTACAGTTGTCATACTTAAAGCTTTTCAGCCAAGTATTCTCTGGTCATTGCCAGATGCTCGTTCTTTGGTTGGATTATTTTGTGCCAGTGATTGTTTGTTTCTGCTGAATCAATGTTTTACTACCTGCATCAGGGATTGAACTCATGGCTATTAGATGACAGTAACAGATATTTAGCTGACTCCTACATGTCACTGAAATCAGTCAAATAAATTTTTAAAAAAGTATATTGATAGTTATTTATCTCCAAAATAAAATACAAAAGAAAGTTTCTGAAATGTCATCATTTGCCATATAGGAGCCAAATTCATGTCTCTATTGAAATAGGAGCCAAATTCATGTCAATAATAGAATGAAAGCAAAAAGAGTAAAAGGAGTCAAGAAAATATTTTTATCACTTTATTAGTGATTAACTTGTTCATGGACCATTATTGAAGTTGTAGTTCAAGACTTACTGACTTGGTCAACCAAATTAGGAACCTTGAGAAGCTGGCAAACTTTGTCCATTTTTCAAGAAATAGGCATCACTATATACATGGAGGCATGGTGGAGCAATTATTCGCAGCTCCGATTGAGGAATTGGAGAGCTGAGTTTGAATTCCATTCAAATTCATTGCATTCACTTACCTGCTAATGCCCTTCATAAAGGTATGAATCCATCTTTTCTCCCCCAAGCTATGGGTAAATAGCAGGGCAGACTGAGTTCTATAGTCTTGGTTGTCAATCAGTCTATGAGAAGGAAAACTCTGAATTCAAAAGCAGCCTAGAGAGATGATTTTCTAACCACTGCTTACATGTCACACAAGGCCAAAAGTATGGGGTACCTAGTGAGGATCGAACTCACTTCTTAGTTGTAACAGGTTTTCATGAGACAAGCTTGCTAACTATTATACCATGTCAAAGTGCCCAAACTAGCTTAGAGAGGGTTGGGCTGTCAGGCAATCTTACCCAAAACACACAACTTCTGCAGCAGCTGCAATATCATGCTACCCCTACAACTCTGGGAAGTCATGGGACTCGTAATGATGATGATAAATACTTTGATTTTAGTAACATTTTTTTATTTATTTTTTATTTTTTTGTAATCGTATTGTGCCAAGCATGGCATTTTTTGCCACTGTTTTGCGGGAGTTACATAGGAGAAAAGTTATAAGAAAGAATGACAGGTTACAGGGTGTGTCAGGAAGTGGGTAAGAGAAGGATGAATGTAGCCATAAAATGAGGGATCAGTTTATATATTGATTGTAATGTAGAATTGATCCCCCATTTTAAAGCCATATTATAATAGTATTGAATTTGGTCTTATTATTATTTTTTTTTTTTTTTTTTTTTTTTTTTAAATCATATCGCCTGAAGCAAAGCCTTTTACTGCCACTGTTTTGCAGGGGGTTACGTAGGAAAGTTATAAGAAAGAGTGACAGGTTATAGGGGATAAGAGAAGGATGAGAATACTGACGAGAGTGGAATGGACGGAGAAAGGAGCACGAGAGAGAGGATGCAGGTTAGTGAGATATGAGATGACTATTGACTTTACATTTAAATTCTTGGAGATTATAACTGTCGGGAAAGTAAGTAAATGGAAGGGAATTCCACAGGTGTGAGAAAAGAAGCTGCTGGAGTAGAATTTGCATTTACAATTTATTGGTTTCACAGTAAAAGGGTGGGATCTAGTTGCTAATCTTATGGCTCGAGTAAATTCATGTATAGGGTGCACCTGCAAGCTAAGTTCATTAGAGCAGAAGCCGTAAAAGTATTTGTAGAAGAGACACAAGGAAGCCACATTGCGCCGGTGAGAAAGTGACTGTATCTGAGCTGCCAAGTCGGGATCTATTACATTATGAATTCTTTGTTGGATTTTGTCAAGGACACCTAGGTGTATAGCGAGAGTACTTGACCAGATATGGCAGCAGTATTCCTTGCACGGGTGGATGGTATATTTATATATGTGTAGGATTGCTTCAGGCAGAAAAAAACTTCTTGGCCCTACACAGAGAACCAACTTTCTTAGCAGCGAAAATGACTCCCATCACTGTGGCTCTGTGATAGTTTAATAATTCAGAATAAATTTAATGTGCAAATGCCTCACAAATTTAGGGGAAGAGTTTTAAAACTATTGAAATAAAATTCCATTATGTAGCAACTCTGATGATCAGGCAATATGATTTTTTTTATCCACTAGTTTTTCCATTGCATACAGAAGCATAAATATGTTGAAAAAGAAAGTGATGTTAATCCAATTCAGCAGTTAGCTTTTCAATTAATTCTTATCAAAGAAAATCATTGATAGGTTTATCCCCTCAGCAGTGTTCTATGAGACAAAAGTTTGTGACATATGCATGTATTTGAACTGAGTGGAAACAGAACAGTAACTAAGTTGATGAGATATCCCCAGACATTGTCAGCAGAAGAACAATATACTTTTGAAGATTGAATAAAGGGTTCAGTTTGGCAAAGAGCTGATAGAGAATACAATAGCCAAATGTTATGATAATAACCTCAACAATGAGAACAATATTCTGCATGTAAATAACTCCTCATTGCAGAAATTCAGACAGAAATTATCAACTTCCAGCTAATTGGCACTTGTTCCCTAAAATTTTCATTTTTTTATAATCATTTCACCTCAGATAAGTGCCATACGTGATACACGCTTGGGCGATCATGTCTCGAAAGAGACATGACTGACTGCGCAGAATATTATCCCGCAGTAGGTTGTCATTGCTTTCTGCGGTAGACTGGTTGCCGACCAAGGCTATAGAACCCAATCTGTCCTGTTATTTAACCCATAACTGGAAGGAAGAGACGGATTAATACCTTTCCCAGGGGTATTTGCGCGTAAGTGAATACACTGGATTCAACTGGAATTCGAACTCGGCTCCCCAGTTTCTCGTTCCAAGCCGATATCCACTGTACCACAACAAGGCAAAAATGCTACTAGTGCACAAGGAGGCTACAGTGAGAGAATAAAAAAAGAATTACAGGGGATGTTGAAGAAATGGTTAGAGATGGATAAGATCAAGTAGATAAAAGATAACAATTGACATTGCATTTACGCTTTTAGAGATTGTAGGGCGGACCTGAAGGAGACTACCACCACCTTTAAACTTGTTTTTCATTTTTTTTTTTTATTTTTTAGTGCAGTCTTATCGATTACACCATAAACTTTCTGATTGACAAAAAATTTGGAAAAATTTCAATTTTTAAACAATTTTAGTGGGGGCTCAGTTTTCCATACAACGTTATAGTAAATCAATCCTCCATTTTGGAACCACTCGACATTACCACCACCTGTAAATTGGTTGATTATCAAGTTTTTTACTTTTTTCAGTGCAATCTTATCGATTAAACACCAAACTTTCTGATTGACAAAAAAAATTTGTAAAAATTTCAACATTTAATCAATTGGTGGGGAGCGCCCAGTTTTTCATACAACTTTATAGTAAATTGATCCTGTGCAATTAACTTTTTTGGTTGCGCATATTCAACAACTGAATCCTTTGCGAAATTTTTGAATAAAGCCATTCTTGGAATTTCCGAGGAAGATGTCATCGTAAAAAAAAACAAAATTGAAATGGACAAAAACAAAAGCAACAACTCGTCCCAAAAAAAAACAAAAACAAAGCGACCCCAACGCCGCTAGTGGTCACAAAATGGAGGATCGATTTGCTATAACATTGTATGAGAAACTGAGCCCACCCCTAAAATTGTTTAAATATTGAAGTTTTTTCAAATTGTTTTTGGTAATTGGGAATTTTATGTAATAATCGATAAGACTGCGCTGAAAAAAGTAAAAAAAAAAAAATGAAAAACAACAAATTTAAAGGTGGTGGTAGTCTCCTTCAGGTTCACTGATTGTAGCTATCAGGGAAACAAGCGAATGGAAGTGAGTTCTATATACTGGAAACTGTTAAGAGTAGATGAGGCAGTTACATTTAACTATTTAAGCGGTAAAAGGGTGGGGCCAATCTAGTAGCACGAAGAAATACATGTGGTCGAGGTTCCAGGGGGTAAAAAGCTCATCAGAGCAGTTGCCATGAAAATACTTGTAGAAAAGCCAGAGGGAAGCCACATCACGTTGGTGAGAAGGTGACTGAAGTCGAGCTGCCAAGTCAGGATCGATTATATTGCAGACCCTCCTTTGGATTTTGTCAAGAACCTCAAGATGAATCGCAGGAGCACCCGACCAGATTTGGCAACAGTATTCAATGCACGGATGAATGGTAGATTTATAAATGTGCAAAATACATTCTGACAAAAAAAAACTTCCTGACCCAACACAGTGAAGCAACTTTCCTAGCAGTAGATAAAGCTATGGATTCAATATAGTCATTATATTTGAGATCATTTGATAAAGTGAGGCCAAGGAGGCACAGTGTGTTGCTCTCTAAGAGACTAGCGTTAGCCATTCTGATGGTAGGCAGGAATGTTTCTCTATGGTGGTTAAAAGAGAACAGCTTTGTTTTGGAAGCATAAAAAATTTCAAACCATTTCCTATCTTATTCAATCACAGATTGGAGGTTCTTTTGAAGTGTAGCAGCCAGGTTTACTTTGTCAGCCATGGCAATTTTTTTTGTTGAGAAGGGCGTAAATGATGGTTTTATCTGCATAGATGCCTACTTGGGAACTGATTACTTCTGGAAGATCATTGATGAAGATTAGAAAAAGTGTAAGACCTAAGATAGAACTTTGAGAGATGCCTGCATTTGTATGAAAGGTTCTGGAAGCTTGCCTGTTCTAAACAACTTTCATTTCACGATTTGATGAGAACGCTTGGATTAAATCAAACAATCATCCAGACATATCACAGCTCTGGAGCTTGCACAGAAGGCCAGCATGCCAAACCCTGTCAAATGCTCTTGTGATATCAAAACAATAGCTTGAGCTTCACTGTTCTTATCAAGAGCTTGGTACATATATTCAGTGATGGTTGTTAGCACATCAGCGGTAGATCTAGTGAAACCAAAGCCATATTGTTTTCCAGAGATAATATTGTGAGATGTGGATGCTTATTTTTGCATTGATAATAACTTCGAATATCTTGCCAAAAAGCAGTAAGAGGCTAATAGGGTGATAATTAGAGGGGTCAGAAGGCCCCCCCCCCCTCAGAGTTCTTAAAAACAGGAACTATATAATATTACTTCCAACAAGCAGGAAAGCAGGAAAAAGTGAAGCAGTAGCTATAGAGTTTGGAAAGGACTGGAGCCCACTCAGGGGCACATTTCTTTAGAACGATAACTGGAATTCCCTCACCTCGCTTGCCTTATGGGATTCAAGCTTAGAAATTATGTTAGAAACCAGAGATAAGGTTATATATATTACTCAGTTCTAGGTTTGAAATTGGCTGTGGGTACTCCAGACAAGTCAAGTATCTACTCAAATACGAGTATCGATTAAAAATAATGTTCAAACAAATACATATGTCGGTTGTTAATTCCATTTCGTTAATCTCTGCAACTTTCCATAACATTGTTTGTTTACATTACAATACATTTTAGAGCAGAGGTGATTATGTGAAATCAAAAATTGTGTATATAAGGCTGGATTTATTTTCATTTAAACTGGAATCATTCGTGCTTGAGTGTTCTAATAAGCATCAGATCAATTGGTGGTTTCCTCTATGTTGTTAGGGATTGCTGGTTCAAATTCTGCCAAATGACACACATTTTCCTGAAAAAAATTCTCAAATAATCTGGCTGTTAGAGATATATTTGAATATATGGTTTTCCTGATAAAATCAGAATATTTCTTTAAATACAAGTATCGATTAAAAATAATGTTCAAACAAATATATATATATAAATTTGATTTTCTGAATTGAATAGGTATTTTTAAATCTTGACGCAGAAAAAAAATGATCACTTTTGAAAAAGAAGCAGTAAACTAAACATTGTTCAAGATGCTTCCTTGGTAAAATTTGAATCATGAAGTCATTATTATTATTTCTCAGTTGATTATTCAAAGCAGAAATAAAAAAAAATGAATTCTTTGGAAAGAGTGAGGACTTACTTTTGCAAATGCATTCCAACTTACCTGAAAGCGAAGGAGTTTAAAAGAAAATGTCTTATTTTCACTTTCTTTATCTATTCTGTGATTTAGCTTGTCTCCAGGATGCCATTAGTTTGGGAGGGGGTTGGAGGTTTGTGACATTTGTTATCACATTTTTATTTTTGGCACATTTAGGTGGGTCAAGGTTTTATTTATCAAATATTTGCCTTGGTGAAAAGAAGTAGAACTATCTGCGTAGACTTTGGTTAAGGTTTTTTTGTTGTTTTATTTTTGATTCTATTCTTAATGTATGTCATATGATAAATACATATGTTATGAAAGCTAAGAATGTATGTCATACTGGGTACTTTAGAGTGAGATTAACAAGTGAGTGAGAACTCACTTTTAATCTACAATTTATGTCTCCCTATTGTGACTTTTTACTGGGCAAATTTAAATATCTCTCTCTCTCTCTCTCTCTCTCTCTCTCTCTCACACACACACAAATTTTGGAATTGAAAAATAGTAGTTACTTTAAAAACTTATCAGGGAAATTTGGTTTAAAGTCAATCAAATAAGATAATTTTCTAATGCATCTTTTTTACTGTAAGTTCACCCAATGCAAGGCCTAAGGACCACTCAAGGTAGAGGATTAGTGAGTGGAGGAAATAATAAATGCATATTATGATGATGGGGAGGATAAATATCGGTTGATCCTAGACTTAAAGTGACCTAAATTTGAGTTGTCAAAGAAGCATCCTTTTGGGAGTCCCCCCCCCAAGCAACATGGAATACTTTGAAGAGATGGCTTTAGAATCCACAGCTCTAAAGCCAATTCATCCCTAGGAGAACGTACCAGTATTTGACTAGATAACCTGATGGAGATGCTGACTTTCTGCACACAAACAACACACTTCGGAATTGGGATCAGACATATATCGGCAGGATGAAGGCTTAGCAATGGACTAGCCATTATCATTATCATTGGCTAACATATACGTGGAATATTTAAAAGAGATGGCATTAAAATCCACATCACTAAAGCCATATCTATAGCTGAGATATTTTGATGACACCTTCATGCTCTGGCCAGACCAGGAAGAGATCCAGACACTACTGGACGATGTAAACTCAAGCTCTCGATTGAATAAGAAGATTATCCAGGGCGTGGAAGAGGTGGCAATCGGATGGCGCAAGGTCAAGTGAATAAGGCGGATGGCACAAAGTCTCCCATCCAAGTTGCTGTATGGTATCCCTGACCACTCGCGCGACATGCGGCCCGGCGTTGTCTTCGAGGAAAAGAACACCTTTGCGATTCCTCAGTGCTGGCTCCTTCTGGTGCAATGCCTGTTGCACACGTTTCAATTGCTGCGAGTATAGGTCTCCAGTGACCGTTTGGCTCGTTGGTAGCAGTTCATAATGAACCACTTGACGACCTGTCAACCAGACACAAAGCATAATTTTGCGTGGGTTCATAGGCGGTATTTCGGTGTGAGGGACAGCATCCTGAGGAGATAACCAATGTCTGGAATGCTTGGGATTTTCGTACAGAACCCACTTTTCATCACTGGTAAGCACTCGATTGAATAATGATTCGGTACGGTGGCGAGAAAGCAGCGATACGCAGGCTGACAATCGTTGTCCCTTGTGGACCACCAACAGCGTTTGCGGAACCCACTTGCTCAGTTTGTACGTCTTGCCTAGGCGGTGCAGGTAAAGTCTAACTGTTTCATTGCAAACGTTGAACCGTCTTGCAAGTTCACCACACGTTAGACTACTGTCCTCTACAATGGCCGCTTTCAGGACTCCGTCATTCCAGACCTGTGGTCGTCCACTACGAGGCTTATCATGGAGAGACAAATCTCCCGACTTGAATATTCGAAACCAACGCCTTGCAGTACGTTCATCCACAGCACTATTAATAAGATCATCATTACAGTTCACAATGGAAAAAGAAAACAACAACAACAAGCATTTTTGGAGGTACTACTATCTCGAAGAGAGAATGATTTCAAGCCAACATTCACCGGACAATATTTCAACTTTAACTCCCATCATTCATACAATGTAAAGAAAGGAATCGTCTGCTGCTTTACAACATTGAGCAAAAGTGATAAGCGGCGACCCAAGCGGTATTGTGGTGGATAGGAAACTAAGAATTAAAAGCACCTTTCTTCTTCACTTTTACAAAAAATCACAATGACGTGTGAAATCCTGGTTTTGTTAAATAGAAAAAGGATTAACTCCGTGCTTTAAAAAGATTGAAGCCGAATTTCGTTAGTAGATGTTAAATTAATTTTCTGCCCAATGGAAGCGATTTGCATGACCAAAAAGAGTTAGCAATCCAGTGCGGAAAAACTAAATGGCTATAAAATTGTCAGTAAGACAGTCAGATGGGAGCAGCGAAACGATACACTAAAATGTAACGGGAGAAACTTCAAGTCGACCCGGACGTAAGGTCGCGTCGCACGTTCCTTCTCTTTCTTCTTCTTTCTCGTGTGCCGATTCCTTTTACTTCTTCTCCATTCAAAGACATTCCTACCAAACAAACGCGCATACATACATGCATACATATGCATAAACTCTTTTTAACAAGTTACTCTACAACTCTTGATACCCTTAACTTTCTCATTGAACATTAATTTCTATGAATTCTTGTTATTTTTTTCCATCAATAAGTTTCTATTTTAACATGCAAAATGTATATTTTTATTCTTCCACAAATACATATATTCCAACCAATCTTCTGCAACCAACCTACCCATTTCAACCTTCTGCTGACAACCTTCTGATAATTCTGGATAAAACTTGTAAGTTGTAGGGAGTTCGGTTATGTATGACACGAGGGCGGATTAATAAATATTAACCCTTTCCCTACGGCTTCAGTATAAGCAATACCCTACATCTACTACTAGCAACTACTACTATCCCAGGACGGTGGAAGGGAGCGTGCGTGAGAATAACAACACTCAGAAAACAGTCTTGGTATGTCTACTCTATGTGAAGGAGGTATCGGAGAAAATACAAAGGATCTATGATCCATATAACATTAGGAGAACCTTCAAAAGTGGTTCTACACTTCGTAAATACCTGTCCCGAGTAAGACCTCCAGTAGAGGAGAACATGAACAAGGACTGTGTACATCATTCCATGTTGCTGTGGAAATAAATATAAAGAAGAAACTGATCAGCTTCTTAAGGTAAGAATGCGAGAATGTTGCAAAGCCGTAACACGAGGGGAAATAGAAAGTTCAGTAGCTGGAAGTAGGAAGTAGCTGATCACATATGAAGGGAGAAAAGGGATCACTGTCTCCTGCAGGATGAAGTTGAAATAATAGAGAACACCATTGGAAATTACGTAAACACGAATTACGAATCAGCGCATATGCTAGATCACAATAATCTCCTAAGCCGGCCAAGCAAATAGAAATGAACAAAATATGGGAACCAGTAATACGGAGTTCTAGAGAAAATCATTTGCTTTATATATTGAAATGAGCATTACTAAAAAATGGTTACTGAGACATTTGGTTTATAGGTCCCCCAAAAATTAAGACACTGATGTATGGATAAAAGCGTTGGTTAGGTTCAGTGTCTTGACCCAAAGAGTTGTGAGATCAATCCCTGGTTTCAGTGGTAAACATATAACTTAAAAAGCCGAGTTAAAGAAAGATAACTACATGACATCTGGACGTGGCATGGCACATGAAACGAGAATGATATACTCCAGTGATTGAAATAAAGAGTTCAGTTTGAAATGATAAGCATCTGAATGAGGATGGAGCGTACAACGGCCGAAACATCGTGAATATGGCAATAAAGATGACGACAACAGTCTAAACAATGTAAATAATGTAGTCTTTTTTGCAGTTGCATTCAAGGATTTAAAGTATCCAATTAATATTTTATTGATTTGTATCAGTATTTTCTCGGGGAAGGCGAAATTCTGCTTTAGATTGAACGATATTGTCTCCTTAGAACTTTCACAGATTGCTCGGTTTTCTTCAATAGATTTAGTGAGACAGGCATTTGTCAATTTGTCATCCTTGTTCTTGACTGTCTTCTTCTTCTTCTTCTTCTTCTTCTTCTTCTTCTTCTTCTTCTTCTATGTGCTGTGTCCCTTTTGGACGTAGGCGATCATCGACTTCCACATCTCTCTATCTCTAGTAGCTCTTAACACGCTTTCTCACATTAACTTAAATTAAAAAAAAAAAAGAAATGCTTATTGTGAAGGTACGCTAGCGGCCCTCGTCACCTTTTCACCAGTTAGACAAATCATCCCACGTTGTGTTTTGATTTTCCTGCATTAGTTTGGATAAAAGGTAAAGCCTCAGTATATATTCAATAAAAGGATTGAAAGGTGAAATGAGGCCAACTCAACAAAAAGGAAAGGTTCAGTATATATTCAATAGAAGGATTAAAAGGTGAAATAAGGCCAACTCATCAAAAAAGAAAGGCTCATATTCAATAAAAGGATTAAAAGTGTGAAACGAGGCCAGCTTAACAAAAGGGAAAGGCTCAGTATATGTTCACTAGAAATTTTAAAAGGTAATATAAGGCCAACGTAACTTTAAAAAAATGCCCAGTATATATTCAATAGAAGGATAAAAAGGTGAAATAAGGCTAACTTAACAAAAAGGAAAGACTCAGTATATATTCAATAAAAGGATTAAAAGGTGAAATAAGGCCAAATTAAAAAAAGAAAGGCCCAGTATATATTCCATAGAAGGATTAAAAGGTGAAATAGGGCTAACTTAGCAAAAAGGAAAGGCTCAGTATATATTCAATAGAAAGTTTAAAAGGAAAAATAAGGCCAACGTAACTAAAAAGAAAGGCTCAGTATATATTTAATAGAAGGATTAAAAAGTTTAATAAAGTTAACTTAACAAAAAGGAAAGGCACAGTATATATTTAATAAAAGGATTAAAAGGTGAAATAAGGCCAACTTAAAAAAAAGAAAGGCTCAGTAAATATTCAATAGAATGATTATTAAATGAAATAAGTCCTACTTAACAAAAAGGAAAGTCTCAGTATATATTCAATAGAAAGTTTAAGCGGTAAAATAAAGCCTACTTAACTAAAAAGAAAGGCTCAGTATATATTCAATAAAAGGACTAAAAGATGAAATAAGGCGAACTTACCAAAAAGAAAAGGCCCACTATATATTCCATAGAAGGATTAAAAGGTAAAATAAGGCTAACTTAACAAAAAAGGAAAGGCTCAGTATATGTTCAATAATAGGATTAAAAGGTGAAATAAGGCCAAATTAAAAAAAGAAAGGCTCACTATTGATTCAATAGAATGAGTAAAAGGTGAAATAAGGCCAGCTTAACAAAAAGTTAAACATCAGTATATATTCAATAGAAAGATTAAAAGGTGAAGTAAGGAAAAATTAACAAAAAGAAAAGGCTCAGTATATATTCAATACAAGTATTAAAAGTGAAATAAAGCCAACTTTGAACAAAGAAAGGCTTACTATATATTCAATAAATGTATTAAAAGGTGAAATAAGGCCAACTTACCAAAGAAGAAAGGCTCAGTATTGATTCAATAGAAGGAGTAAGCGGTAAAATAAGGGCAGCTCAACAAAAGGTCAAACCTAAGTATATATTCAATAGAAGGATTAAAAGGTGAAATAAGGAAAAACTAACAAAAATGAAAGTCTCAGTATATGTTCAATACAAGGATTAAAAGTGCAATAAGGCCAACTTTAGAAAGGCTCAGTATATATTCAATAGAAGGATCAAAAGATGAAATAAGTCTAACTTAACAAAAAGTAAAATCTCAATATATATTCATTAGGCGGATTAAAAAGGTGAATTGAGGCCAACTTAAAAAAAGGCTCTGTATATATTCAATAGAAGAATTAAAAGATGAAGTAAGACAAACTTAAAAATATTAAATAGAAGAATTAATAGGTGAAATAAGGCCATTTTAACAAAAAGGAAAGGCTCAGTATATATTCAATAGAAAGATTTAAGGGTAAAATAAGGCCAAATTAAATAACAGAAAAGGCTCAGTATATATTCAATTGTAGAATTAAAATGTGAAATAAGGCCAACTTAACTAAAAGGAAAGGCTCAGTATGTATTCAATAAAAGAAGAAAATGGTGAAATAAGGCCAACTTACCAAAAAAGAAAAGCTCAGTATATATTCGATAGAAGGATTAAAAGATGAAATAAGGCCAATTAAAGAAAAAAGGAAAGGCTTAGTATATATTCAATAGAAGCGTTAAAAGGTGAAATAAATCCAACTTAAAAGAAAGAAAAGGCTCAGTATATATTCAATAAAAGTATTAAAAGGTGAAATAAGGCAAACTTAAAAAGAAAGACTCAGTATATATTCAATAGACGGTTTAATAGGGGAATTAAGGCCAAATTAAAAACAAAACAAAACAAAAAAAAAACAAAGAAACAAATAAACAAAAAAAAAATCACGAATCCTGTTCATAGTTAATGAATTATTTATTCACGGATTCAGCCGGAATGGCCCGATGATGGGTCTGATGATGGGCAGGTGGCACTTGGAGCATTTTTGCTGTTATTTCTGTCTTTTTCCACGAACTACGCATCTTTTCTAATAAGCCAGATCTTTCGTTTAGCCAGAGAGACTCTACATCTCTCTTGCTCTAACCGTTTTTCTCCGGTCACTTTGAACGCCTCTCTCTCTCTTTATCTTACTCCCCTCACTGACCATCTCTACTTTACCATACCCGGTTGACTGGCTTCTCTAGTTTCTGGTTCTCTACCAAAGGTTTGTCACACGCCAACGAGATGCTCGAAATTGGATGCAAATTCTCGTCTATAGTTTAACTATATAGCCCCACGACCGGAATTTCCTACATTCCGGGTGGGTGGCACTTGATCCCAGGGTTTTTTATTTATTTTTTGTATATCTTTTTTTTTCCCCTATTTGTAGACAAAATGTAACTGATTTGAATATCTCACGTGTAGACTTTACTGTTGGGCATTATACACCAACTGCTTCAGGCACCGATAAAAGCATCTCTCGTCCACTTTCATATGAGCTTCCGGGTCACGATTAATTCCCATTGTGCTACATTATCATTTTGTTTCACACCAGGATTTACAACGGATAGCCGCTGTTAGAAAACCAGCTATTTTCTCATAATAGTGTTTTTATGTATTTCGACCCCCATTAATGTTTATTGTCTTCTGTTGACGGTTATCATTGCCTTGTGAATGAAAGACAAAATTACCTTGTACTGTAATTATATCAGATAGACTAAACTATCGCCCGGTTCACACTCTACCCATGTCTATTGAACAGGTGAAGAGGCTCATCCCTTGTTTCCTGTTTAGGATGTGGTTTCCGGTTTTTCTCTTTTCCAATCTTTTCACTCTTATGTAGCCCCCTGCGCATCAGTGGCGTTTTCGCCTTGCTTGGGGTGATATGATTAAAAAAAAAAAAAGAAAAAAAAAAGAAGCACAATATTAAAAAATGTGTACCCTTGACAAATATGAAAACAGAAATGAGTCATTATGCCTGACACGTAGAAACACCTGAATCAAGCGACGAGTTATTTAACAGTAGAAATATTGTATATCCCCATTAAACAAGTAGTGAATCCGTAAGGAGATGGTTAATGTTTACTAATTCGGCCTTGTGTCATGCATAACCGAACTCCCTACAACTTACAGATTTTATTCGTTTTCATCATTAGAATTGTCAGAAGGTTTTCATCAGAAGGTTGTGGGCAGCAGAAGGTTGTATATTGGAATTTGTGTGGAATAGTGGAAGAAAAAAATTTTTTTTCATGTTAAAATAGAAATTTATTAAAAGGAAAGAATAACAAGAATTCGTAGAAGTTAATGTTTAATGAGAAACATGTAATGAGTTAAGGGTATCAAGAGGTGAAGAAATGTTCGTAGCAGTAACTTGTTGGAAAGAGTTTATGCGTATGTAAGTATGTATGAACGTTTGTTTGGTAGGAGTGTCTTTGATGGAGAAGAAGAAGTAAAAGGAATCAGAACACGTGAAAGAAGAAGAGAACAATGTGCGACGCGACCTTATGTCCAGGTCGACTTGAAGTTTCACCCGTTATATTTTAGTTGTGTCTCTTTCTCGCTACTCCCATCTGACTGTCTGGCTGGCCTTCCTTTAGCCTTTTATAGTCATTTAGATTTTTCGCACTGGATCGCTAAGTCTTTTTTGGTCATGCAAATCGCTTCCATTGGTCAGAAAATCAATTTAACATCTACTCGCGAAATCCGGTTTTCGACTTTTTCTTTAATCACGTTTTTTCTATTCGACAAAACCAAGATTTCACACGTCATTTTGAATGCTTGTACAAGTGAAGGAGAAGGTTGCTTTTAATTCTTAATTTTCTATCCACCTGCCAATAAACTCTAATTATGCAGAGTCGCATTTTGATTCACATAACTCTTATTATCTACTATGTAGTTTGGGCAAAAAGCTACAAGTATAGTGTACCTAATAAGGACCAAAATTACTACACGTAGAGATACAACGGTATTGAGAATTCTTTTGGTTAACGCAACCAAAATTGTCACGGTAAACAATATTTTCTTTTTTTACTTGTCTCTGGTTTCCCAGCTCCGATAGAAACCTTAGACAAGACTGTTTTTTTTTATCATTTAATTCCAAGCTAGGCAGGACCGCCACTTGTGCGCAGTGGGGTTACATTGAGAGAAAAGACTGAATACAGGGTGTATTGAGGAAAGGATAAAAAATGAATGGGATTCAAAAGGTTACATTTAAATTATTGAAAATTGTCGCTATCAAGGATGCAAGTAAACTGAAGGGAGTTTCACAAGCGGGAAGTGCGAGAAAAGAAACTGTTCGAGTAGCAGTGTAGGTTGCACTTAACTATTTCAACGGTAAAAGGGTGGGACATTGATGTCAATCTAGTAGCACGCTTAAATTCATGTGGTCGGGGCACTAGAGAACAAATCTCGTCAGAGCAGATGCCATGAAAATATTTGTAGAAAAGACAAAAGGAAGCCACGTCACAACGATGAGAAAGTGACTGAAGTCTAGATGCCAATTCAGAATCGATTACATTGCAGATCATTTTTTGAATTTGTCGAGAACCTCGAAATGAATAACAGGAACACCCGACCAGATATGGCAACAGTGTTCAATGCACGGACGAATGGTAGATTTATAAATGTGCAAAATGGATTCTGACAAGAAAAACTTTCTGGTACAATAGATAATGACAGGGCAACGCGATTATCTAGTCAATCTGTAAATTTTTAAAGACTTTGAGATAGCCAAGTTCAAAGAATGAGCAAAACACCTGGGAAATCTTCGAAAGGTTTAATATATTAGTTGCATCATTTGTAATTAGATTGACGAGATCTTTCTTTTTTAATCCGCAACTATTCTAGTATATTATAAAAAATAATATAATTCTAGTATATTATAAAAAAATCCTCAAGTATTATTAAATTATAAATTTGGGTTAAGAGTCAGTTAACCGAAGTAAGAAGCTTTTGTTTGAAAGAATATTTTTAATGCAGTTTGCTTTACTTTGTTCGAATATAATATTCATTTCGTTAGATAAACTAGGACATAGCCCAATTCCGAAGTTCTCTCATTGTACATTGAACTAAAAATGTTACCTTACATTCACTATTACATTGTGAACGGTGGTCACGGAGGTGACGCATCAAGTTTGTAACGTTGCCTCCATTAGCATCGACTTACTGCGCGTTTCGAAGGCAGGGTCACCATCGTCGATCAGTTTCCCACCAGGAATAGCAGTAGAAAGTCCGGTAAGTAAAACTGGTGGTTGATCTCGAAAATTCAATCAACAATTCTTAACTGGGGCAAGTAGCAAGAACAAACTGCGGCTTGTAAATTTTAATACATCCAAAACGAAAAAGTATTTTTGCTTTTCAATCAAAATGGCTATTGCTAACGAAAAGAACAATTCATTGCAACTTCTCGGCTTCACGTTTTCCATTGACATGAAGTGGAATGATTATATTGAATCAATTGCTAGCTTTTCTGCCTGGAAAGTCGGTTCACTCTGTTGTGTCAGACAATTATTCTCGCCAGAATCAATCTTGCGCGTTTATAAATCTACCATTCGTCCGTTCATTGAATACTGTAGCCATATCTGGTCTGTCATATATCACGAGATTTTCGACAAAATCCAAAGAAGGGTCTGTAATGTTATCGGTTTTGATCTGGCATCTCGATTTCGGTTACTTTACCACCGCCATGAAATGGTTTCTCTGAGTCTTTTCTATAAAATTTTCCGTGAGAATGTTTCCAATGAGCTTTCCTTCTTTAAATCTAGACATTTTCTTTATAGATGAAAAAAAAAAAGACTCAATGCGACAGAGGTGTAGCTCTGCAGACAGCTTCTGGGAATAACATAGAAAGAGCATGTGAGCAACGAGAACGATTTAAAGAAAATGTGACCTAAAAGGCCACATAAAATTAGAAAGTGTTGAACTTCTTAAGAGATATTGGAAAGAAGGATTGGAAAATATATCACACACAGGGGTTTTTTTTTAATGGATGGCAGTGCGGGGAGAAAGAGCGGTTTTAAAGTCAAATGTTGCTTAGAACTACAAAGGACAGGAGGAAGTGGAGAGTCATAGTCGTCTACATTTTGCAGGGACACAGTACATAAAAATGCTCTCGATGAACAGCAACCTTGATAAAGAATTTTCACGTTGACGAAAGAACGATAAAGTGTTCTGAATTTTTGAAGAGTAGAAACAATTTTAGTTGATAACCGGAATCTTTGAAAGTTCAGTATTTTCGATTAACGATAGAGGAGTTGGGTCTTTTTAGAATTCGCCAAAACTCTAGCTTTGCCGGACTCTTCAACTTTTGAGGCGAAGAACCCAGACGAGGCTATGCCGAAAGGCAGAGTCTCATCTCGACTAAATAGACTGGAACCCGACCTCGTGCATGCATGGTCTACGGGAATTTTTGTCAAAGTGTACGCTCATGGAAAACCCCACGATAAAAATTGTCCTTGTGCCACATCCCGCCTTTGTTTAGAGGCTCGAGTAAATACGAAGTTGGGTTTTTGTATAATGCACAGAAAATGTGTGTCAGTTTTTTTTTCTCGTGTGAATCTGAGGAAATTCTTATTCAAACACAATGGCGAAAAGATCGGCTGCCAAAATATCATCCACGACTGCTTAAAAATTAAAAAAAAAAGGTCCAATATTTGAGAGCCATTTTCAGGAGGGGCAAAGGTGTCACAAACACACACACACACACACACACGCACACTCTCTCTCCCTCCCTTTCTCCCTTCCCCCCCATCTTTCTCTTTTTCAAACGTAAAGAAATAAAATAAACAAAAGAATAATATCCAAACAATATTTCGGAATTTATAAACAGGCGTCTGCAATACGTTTATCCCTTTGTATGCACTGACCTTCCTGAAGAAATATATAGATATAATGGCAAACACTGACTTTCATGCCCACCAAAAAACGGCATGTTAGGACTGTTTTTCCTTGACACGGCTATTATTTTAAATATTCACTGTTTTAAAAAGCGATCAGAATTGTAATAAAACCTAAGACTACGTTTTTATTTATTTATTTATTTTACCATCGTCCCGAAAAACAATTTTAATCGTTCTGAATCGCTTTAATTGACAGAACAATTTTTTCCTAAATTAAATTTTTACATTTAAAACAAAAACAAAACAAAACAAAAAAAAAAACAATATTTACACTTAATCACAGTTCAATTACAAATTTAGGCACCTCCACTAAATCACGGAAAAAACAGGTTATGAAGAAAAAAAGTTCCCAAACTTAATAAAAACGAATTTTACCATCAAAATGTTCATGTTGTTATTATTAAGAAGAAGTATTTTTAATTATTTAAAAAACAATTTTAATCCTTTCTAAGATGTTCGAAATTTTGGTAAAAACAATCTTCTTGTTTTGATTTTAAATTGTTACGAGAGTTTACAATGGAAAATGTAATATTACGTCACTCAGTTTTTTTTTCTGGGGAAAAACACATTAATTTAAAAATTCTTGCAAAAATCAAATAATTGTCGGATTTTAATGAAATTTTTAGGACTTATTCAAAAATGGATGAAATGATTTTTGAAGTTATTATTTTGAAAAAAATCTTAGTAAAAACATTTTTTTACATCTCTTACACCTTCTACCTCTACGTAAATTCATGAAATTGTAAGAAATTAAATTTTCTTGAGAAAATTGATTTTATTAGTTAAGCACAAAACGCGTTAGGAGATGTAAATCATTTTTTTTTTTTCAAGCATTTGGCCTTTATTTCCTAAAATCTGCTTCTATAGTAAAATAAAAAATGTAATAAAACTATGGCATTATTCAATTTGATAGGCTTTTAATTTCTTTAAAAAATAGTGTGTATTAAGGAAATTATAGTCTGAAGAATTTTTTTTCGATTAATAATGAAATTTTAAAATAATTGTTTTTATTTTTTTAATTATAATAATGTATAAAGTTTCAAAAATATTTTAAAAATACTTCAAAGATTTGTTGGCGTTAGTTATTAAATTATTAAGTGAAAACTATATTTACTCATCAAAAATTAAAAAGTTTAATACAAATCCTCGAGCCTTCGTATTTTTAAAATAAATTTTATTTTTTGTGTATTTGAAGTTCTTTTTTTTGTGTGGTAATTTCTGTGTGTGCATTAAAAGGTCATGTGTTTCACGGTTTCTTCCATTTACAGAAAAAAATGGACACTTATGTCACTTGTGATCACCATAGACTTATCTCGCATTTGGCTGTCGTCACATGTTAAATCATACGAGGGGGCTGAATGTAAGAAAGATCAACATTTCGTGATTAAGAAATAGTTTTATTCTAAATTTCTTGCTATAAATAAGTAATACTTGTGTAAATCAGATTAATTTAACATTAAATTTGCTAATTTTCTAAAAATAACGTATCACAGAAGTATATTTTATTTTTGCAAGATTTTTGAAACCGAGAATCAACTTTTGTTTGCTAATATGCCGATCGCTAAAAAAATGTTCGAAAATTTAAAATTAAAAGAAAATTGAAAAAGATTAGATTGCAATCAATATAATTTTTATTTGAAATACACCAGAGTATATTACTAACTGGAAATAATAAATTTAATCATTTAGCTTTCAATTAAAGTTAAAATTTAATTTAATTTAAAAATTTAGATATCGAAAATGAATGGCGGTACCTAATTACCGGCTACCAGGCTTTTTATTTTGGGGTGAATTAACGGAAAAGATCAGTTTCATTTATTTTTGAATGTTTCTTCTAGGGGTTCAAACACAACAACATAAAGCTTTTGCACATATGATTATTTGAAGAAGTTATTGGTACCTTATGGCTTTAATCCGTCCCCAATAATGGTGTTGGTGAGGTTCATTTTCGAAAATTTATTTTAAAGAAAATGAATTTATTTAAGTTAGGAATTAGTTCAAAGCAACTTATTTTTCTCTGGGGAAGAGGACGGGGCAAGCTTTCTTTGATGAAACATTAGCTGAGAACCTATATAAATGGTTTTTTTTATTAGGAAAAATTAAGGTGCGTCCCTGGGACGCATGGATACGATTTTCTTGCGTTCTTTTATATTTTTATGCGTCAGGGAAGCAGGACGTGCACCTATCAGCATCTCTGTGAATCCGAAAAAAAGCGGCTTGAAGGAAAATTCCAAACGGTTCCTATAGATATTTAGTATTAAAGATTAAATATTAAAATTGATCTAGCTAGAGTGCTCAAAGAAATTAAATTTATTTATTTATAAAGTCAATATTATATATATATATATATATATATATATATATAATGTTACAATATCACTATACAAATAGTTGTTTCGACACTTCTTGTGTTATGGTATCAAGTTATGGTACTGATTTCGAGTTGAAGGTTTTTAAAAGGTTAAAATCTAGCCAAACTCCCTCAATCAAGGAGACATTGTTATCACCACAGACTATGTAACAATGTCTCTCTGACTGAGGAAGTTTGGCTAGTTTTGAACCTTTTAAAACCCTTCAACTCGAAATCAGCACCATCACTTGAAAAAACACAAGAAGTGTCGAAACAAAATGGTTAGTTTTGTAGTGATATTATAACATTATTCTATAAATTTTAAATAAATATTATTTGCTCTGCTTTGTATTGCTCACTTTCTTAAGAATAGTGTTTTTTGGATACGGAATTTTATTCCTTCCATACCAACCCTGTACTTATATATATATATATATATATATACTTGTCAGTCCGTAAACGGTGAGGATAATCCAACAAGATTTCCTTAATAAAATTATTAATAGGTAAATCCATATAGAGAGCTCGATGGGTGTTAACCAGCACGATATGAAGTTTATAAAGGAAAACTCATCACGTCATATTAGTTATAAACTATAGTTCATTTCAATGAGCGTAATTAGCTCATATCACAGATATATGATATGAGCTAATTAAGCTCATTGAAATGAACTATAGTTTATAACTAATATGACGTGTTGAGTTTTCCTTTATAAACTCTCTCTCTCTCTCTCTCTATATATATATATATATATATATATATATATACAGTATTTATAACTCTAATATAACCATCAACATGAGTCCCTTCTATTTTTGTTCTGAAGAAGTTTGAATAAACCTCAAACTGCATTCTAAACATTTCAGACAATTATAGTAATTTCTTTCTGATCAAAACCTTCTCAGACTTTTCTGTTTTAAGTTTTAATCCAGAAAGATTCAGGATACGCGGCAGAAATTTTAAGCTTTGAAACTTCAAGCTTATGTTCTTTTATTCGTTAACCGCATTAAACAGCTGGACTACAATTAGCTAAAAATCTATCCGCAGACATTAAATATGGAAGATATCTATTGTATTTTTGACAGTTATTTTCCATGTAAACGTTACTCTGTTAAAGTTATCTTTGACAAAAAAAGAAAAAAAAAGAAAAGAAAAAAGACTTGAAAATGAGAAATTAAGACAAAATTAAACTAATGAGCCACACGCAATTTCTTTTTCTCTTTGTTGTGTCAGTCAGTTAAGTGCCATACGTGATACACGCTTTGGGCGATCATGTTTCGAAAGAGACATGACTGACTGGGCAGAAGGTTATCTCGCAGTAGTTTCCATTGCTTTCTGCGGTAGACTGGTTTCCGGCCAAGGCTATAGAACCCAATCTGTTCTATTATTTAGCCCATAACTGGAGGGAAGAGACGGATTAATACCTTTCCTAAGGGTATTTGTGCGTAAGTGAATGCAAGGGAATTCAACTGGAATTCGAACTCGGTTCCCCGAATTGTCGTTCGTAGTCGATATCCATTGCACCACAACGCACAATGTTGTGTAGAATAATAAATTTGAAAGAGGTGTGTAAGTTTTGAAACAAAATGAAAAATAAAGAAGTGTATGCTAATAGAAATAGGTAAGGGTACACTCACGGTTACACACACACACACACGCGCGCGCGCGCACACACACACACACACACACACACACACACACACACACACACATCCTTAGTTTTATTTATATTGATTAAAATATATAAAGCAACAATTAAGAAATCCTTATTATTTACCATTTTATCAAATTTTAATCAATTGGCAAATTAGCGGACATTTTCCCAACCATTGCAATAAACAATATCATATAATAATTCTGCTTGTTCCTTCCTTAGTTACTTAGTTCCTCCGTCTGTTACACACTTACTCTCTACACGAGCTTTTCCTTCTCCTGTATCTTTTTATTCTCCTCAACCTTTCTCTCACCTTTGCCAAACGGAAGGGTAGTAAGGAGTGAGAGAGTAGGAGGAAAGAGCCTATAGCATTACTGTAGCAGTAGCAGCTTAGGCTGATGGTTGTAGCAGTAACTGTGTGTGTGTATATGTGTGTGTACTGTACAATATAGTAAAAATAGCCATTACTCAGTTGGTCTTTTTTGTTTACAATGGACACAGGAGCCATAATTTTTCTCACAAAATAGCGAACAATATTTTGGTTATGGCCTGTGCATATGCCGCTTAATATAATATAATATAAGATTACAGTAAAGTAGCTTCTATGGACATTACTATTATAGATGTTTTAATAGAATTACACTCTGTGTTATCGCTATTTATTATCCAATACATTTATGTTTGAAGACGTTACTATCATTTGTAGTATGAAAAAGTAAAATATTTCCAGGAAATCATAATTATCCTCTCGTGGAAATAAATAGATAGTGTAAATAAACAATCTAATAAAGGGTTTATTGTTTTGTTATCAATTCTCAAGAACAAAGAAAATGAATAAATTCACTTTCATATGTGTATGTCTTAATCTTGTTTTAATCGTCACTTTTTTTAAGCAATAAACATTACCGCAGAGTGAAAGTAGTTAAAATAATAGCGGTGCCAAGGGAAACACCGTTTTTTTAATACACCGTATTTTTGGGGCACAAATATCCATGTTTGCCAAAATAAATTTGTTAGAGGTTGAGTGGTCTTGTAAACTAATTAAAGTGAGAAAGTAAAGGCCAGGAAACGGAAGCACTTTTAATATTTTTTTTTCAAGGATATTACGGAGTACCGTCAAAATGGATGCCTTTTTTGTCTGAAATCAAGGCAGCAAAGCAAACACAAAAATACCTTTACAGATTTACCAGGAATCAGAAAATTATCGCATTTGAATAAAATGATCAATCTTTCTTCATTAATGAATGAATGCATTGTATAGTGAATAAGTTATTTTATTAGAATACTTTATAAAAATATTTGAACGTGTAGTGTAACACCCCAACGGACCGTCCGAACAATTTTATCCGGCGGCCGTTCTCCACGCTGTGATGTTTGCCGGGAGTTTGTTGAAAATGTCGGAGCCTCAAGCTGGGGGTACAAGATTGAACTATAAGGAACGAACTTCCACAACTTGGATGAGTTGAAACGATGCTTTATTTCGTTTAGAGTTAGAGCAGGCGAATGTGACACACAGCTCTAACTCTAATTAATGGAGATCAACAAATCCGAACTGACCGAAACAAGACGAACGGAGATTCTTACTTCAAGCTCGCGCCCGGCTGAACTCCCCTTAAACTCACTAACTAACTTCAATTTATTAAAAATGAATCCGGAAATCCGGAAATCCGGAAATGCCTTAGACCACCGGTGATAAACATTGGCGACTGCAAGTCTGAAATTTCAGTTATCTTTTTTTTTTATCTTAATAAAGCTTCCGCCGGAAAATTCTTAATGTGTGGTCAAGATACAGTAAAACACAGCCGTTGACCTGGTCATTCAAAAACCGACCTCCTGAACTTTTATCTCATGAACTTATCTCTTTATCACATTAAATCACCGAGTCAAATATTTACCGGAAGAGTGGTAGGATTTAAAACAGTAATCGGATACTCTTGTCTCTTCCACAATTTTCCTCATAAAAGAAAAAGTGTTTATTTATTTATTTTTTTCCTCTTCTTTTTCACTTTTGTTAAATATGTTTTTAAACTATTTTCTATTCTAATCTATTTTCTATTTTAATCTATTATAATAAAATACATATATGCCTAGTTATCGTGTCACAGTAGAGTTACCCCTTTTCTTGCATTTCTAAATGTCCCGAATACTTCCAAAATTGAATATGGGGACAAATATTTTTTTTACTAACCGTTCATTTTATCGTAAATCACTATTACGTAGTGATAAGGGTTAACCAAACTAGCTCGTTGACCATTATCCCCTAACGAGACGCCCAGATTCCGGCTAACAATAACTGGGCAGTATTGAAAAGACTCTATAGACATGGAGAATGGAAAAAGAACACTCTAGCTCTGTAGTTCAAATAAGGGGTTCAGTGAAAAAATCCACGGAGTTTACTCGTAATGACAGACATCTGAAGAGAGTATTGCGAGGGGAGCCGGTGCTTATAGTAGACGACTCCCTGCAAATATTAAAAATGAGGCAATGACAAGGCAAAGGTAACGAGAACAAGGGGATTAAATTATATCGAAATTATTATTGAAAAAAATCAAAGTTACAAGGAGTAAAAGACAAAAAAGTTTTCGTATTTTAAACACCAACGTTGGTCGTGCTGGAAGTCATTAGTTTTGCCCTGAAAAGGACAGCAAAAGAATTACCTTGGGGATATGGAACGTCAGGATGCTCAACAATTGTGGTAAACTCGAGAGTGTCAAGCAGAAGATGAACAGACTGAACATCAGTATTCTGGGAAAATGCGAAACCAGATGGCCTAACAATGGAGACGTCAACAGCGACAACCACAGAATAATATACGCAGGAAGCAAAATAACAAAAAGATAAAGAAATGAAGAAATGGGTTTTGGGATATTGCCAGCTTTTTGAGAGAGCCCTCTTGGTTAAACTGAGAGGAAGACCCTTATATCGTCTATCTACTCCAATTGAAAAAAAAAAAAGAAAAGAGTGAAAAGATTGGAAAAGAGAAAGCCGGAAAACCACATCGTAAACAGGGAGCAAGGGATGAGCCTCTTCACACGTCTATTAAACAGGTGAAGAGGCTCATCCCTTGTTCCCTGTTTAGGATGTGGTTTCCGGCTTTCTCTTTTCCAATATTTTCACTCTTTTCTTTTTTCTTTTTTTTTCAATTGGAATAGATAGACTAAACTATCGTCCGGTTCACACTCCACCCACGTCTATTAAACAGGTGAAGAGGCTAATCCCTTGTTCCCTGTTTAGGATGTGGTTTCCGGCTTTCTATTTTCCAATCTTTTCACTCTTACGTAACCGCCTGTGCATCAGTGGCGTTACCGCTTTGCTCGGGGTGATATGAGTAAAAAAAAATATATATATTATAGAAGTTTATGTACCAACAAGGCAAAGAACCGAGAAAGAAATATAATCATTCTACTCCATATCGGACAATGTCAAGGCTCAGTGCAAAAGCCAAGAAATTAAAATCATAATGGATGACTTGAATGCCAAGGTAGGTAACGAGAGGGAAGCGGAGACGACCGGCAACTTTGGATTAGGAATCTGCAATGAATGAGGAGAAAAATTGATCCAATGGTGCACAGCAAATGACCAGATAATAACTAACACCTAGTTTCAAGAACACCCACGACGTCTATGGACGTGAAGAAGCCCAGAAGGCAACACGAAAAACCAAATATACTACATAACCATAAACAGGAGATTTAGAAATGCAGTGGTTCAATGCAAAATCTATCCAGATACCGACTGTGGAAGCGACCACGTCCTAGTCATCTGCAGACTAAGGGTGAAACTCCGGAGAATGAAGAAGCCTAGTGCAGCACCAAGACTGCAATATAACACGCTCGTGAATGACCTCAACCTGCAGAAAGAATACACTAACAGCGTGAAAAACAAATACGAAGAACAAACTGGAAGAGGACACTCGAAATGGGACTCGCTAAAGTGACATCAGTATTGTTCCAAAAGAAATCAGACGTAGAAGAAAAAACGAGTGGATGACTGAAGAGATTCTCAACATGATGCAAAGGAGACAAAAAACAATGCCAAGACATGGAATGGAATACAGGAAACTACACAAGGAAACAAGGAGCAAATGCATACAGGCTAAAGAGGAATGGCTCAACAACAAATGTGCAGAGGTAGAGAGATTGAGAAGGACCAATAAAGCAGACAAATGACTACAAAAACCTGCTTTTTAACAGGATGTATAAAATCCAAGGATGGAACAATCATATTGGAGAAAGAGAAAATACTCCAGCGATGGGAAGAATATATAAAATGTCTTTTCCACGACAAGAGAAAGCAACCGATAATACACAAAGATGAGGACGGACCGGAAATATTAAAGTCCAAAGTGGAAGCTGCAATGGCCAAACTGAATAGAAACAAAGCAGCTGGTCCAGACGGCATTGTAATAGAGCTGCTGTTAGCCCTGGAAGAATTTGGCATAGAAAAAATTATGGAATAATAAATGAAATAATAATAGTGGTGGAATACCGGACGATCTAAGCAAATCGATTTTCATAGAACTGCCTAAGAAGCCAAATGCAAATGAGTGTGAACTCCACCGAACAATTAGTTTAAAGAGCCACATTACAAAACTGATCGTCCAAATCCTGATGAAAAGAGCGAGAGGCAGAATCAGGCCTGAGATAGGACAAGAACAGTGCGGTTTCGTCAAATACACTGGAACAATTTATGATTAGGATGTTCTCCGAAAGAGCAATACAAATGAAGAAGGACTTGCACCTAAGTTTTATTGATTATGCGAATTTATTCGACAAAATACGCCACAAAGAATTGATAGAGATGCTTAGCAGCTTCGACATATTTTGGAAAGACATAAGTGCAATCAAGAACCTCTACTGGCAGCAAACCGCCTGCATACGGACAGGTAACGAATTCAGCAGATATACAAAGATAGAAAGGGGCGTAAGACAAGGATGTGTCTTTTCACCGGATCTATTCAGCTTGTACTGCAAAACTATTCTGAGGACCCTAGATGTTATGCTAGGATTCGTCATCAGAGGCCACAATTTGAACAACATAAGATACGCAGATGATGCAGTGCTGATAGCAGACACAGAAAGGAAAGTACAAGACCTCTTACAGAAGGTACCTGAAGATAGTGACAAGAAAGGACTAGAAATAAACTGCAAGAAAACTGAATCATAAGTCATAAATAAAAAGAGCAGCCGAACATGCCAAATATAGGTCGAGGATACCAGAATCAAGCAGGTACAAAAATTTAAATAACTGGGAAGTGTTATAACAAAAGACGGAAACTGCGACACAGAGATCCGAAGGCGAATTGGCATGGCGAAGAAAGTATTCCAGAAGTTAAGTAAACTATTAAGAAACAGGGTAATTTCACTAGAAACAAGGAAGAGAGTACTGGATTGCTATGTGATGTCGGTTCTTCAATATGGCAGTGAATGCTGGACAATATCATCAAAGATGAAGGAAAAGCTTGAAGCAACTGAAATGGGGTTCTACAGAAGCATACTGGATATAAAGTGGGGGATCAATTCCATATTACAATCAATATATAAACTGACCCCTCACTTTGTGGTCACAACAGTTTCTATACATTTATATTCCTGAGATCCGAAAGCACGAGGATGCATTCCAGAAGTTAAGTAAACTATTAAGAAACAGGACAATTTCACTAGAAACAAGGAAGAGAGTACTGGATTGCTATGTGTTGTCAGTTCTTCAATATGGCAGAAAATGTTGGACAAAATCATCGAAAATGAAGAAAAGAGTTAAAACAACTGAAATGTGGTTTTACAGAAGGATGCTGCGAATATCATGGATCGAGCATGTGAGGATTGATGAGGTTTTGGAAATGATGGAAACGAAAAGAAGATTAATACTGAGCATCAGGAATAGACAACTGAAGTTCCTGGGACATACAATGAGGAAAGAGGGCTTGGAGAACCTGATACTAACAGGCCAGATAGAAAAAAAATAAGACAAGGGAAAGCATTGTATCATCTGCGTACCTTAAGTTGTTTAAATTGTGGCCTCCGATGACGAATCCTGGCATAACATCTAGGGTCTTCAGAATAGTCTCGCAGTACAAGCTGAATAGTTTCGGTGAAAAGACACATCCTTGTCTTACGCCCCTTTACTACTCAAACTTATTCTTCACTCGCAATCGGGCAGGCAGTACACCCCACCTGCCGGCTTTTGTTTCCTCGTGCTGATTTTATGACGAGGAAATGTTACAACATTGACGTGTGTAAGGCTACTTCCGGTTGCAAATGAAAAGTTGTAAAGTAATCTTAAATTAAGATATTTAATACAACTGGACATTGCACAACAAACAGCAGAAAAGAAATAGTATTTGCTTTTGGTGACCATCAAAAAATATCACCGAAACGACTTATAGAATTAATCTCGATCATACTGTATAAGGTCAAACAGAATAATAACAGATTAAAAAATGAGGCTTCAGTGACGGTCGGAGATCACAATGGCCGAAATGGCGGGATAATGAAACTAAGGGGAGAACATTAGTTCGACTGTAATTAATGTAAATAAAAATAATTTATAAAATGATACATTTTGATAAAAGTGTTTGATTTTCAAATTGATTCTCTTTAAATGCGAAATATTTTGTATTTCACGAAGATTGAGATCTAGCAAGAAATTTGTCAGATGTGTTATTTGATATGACATCAATCACATTCCAAACAATGCAGTTAAGTCAATGAGGCAATGTCATCTATTTGGATAACACATCATATTGTGAGGATATAACAATTTCGGTTTCTTTTTCAAGAAATAGTACAATTCCTTTTGGTCCTGGGTATGACAGTAAACTGCATCCAGCAGCAAAGCCTCTGATTGGGAGGTTGTGAGAAGCATGGAATCCCCACTTAATCGCTGTTGTTCCCAGGTCCTGACTTGGAGTGGCAGCACCCGTTAGGGTTCCAGATATGGCCAAATAGTTAACCCCCAAACTGGGGTCAAAACACTATGAAAATATAAAAAATACACTTTTATAGAAATATACATAAAATAGACTTTTATAGAAAAATATACATTTTTGAAGGAAAAATATTATCAACAATAGATTTTTGAAGGAAAAAATTATCATAATACATTTTTGAAGGAAACAAATTATTACCAGCAATATATTTTTGAATACAAAACTAGAAGATATCTTCAGTTTTCTAAAATAAAAAAAATCATCAAAATCTCAATCACCCTTCTCACTATAACTGAACATTTAAAAAATACCTTAAAACTTCACTTTTTTGTCATTAAATAACCCACAGAGGTTGATATCCCGTTAAACAAAACACAAGCAAACTCAAAAATTCCTTTTATGGGAATGAGACGATTGTACACTTAAGGAAACCGTCAATAGTTTTGAATACCAACTTAATATCCCATTTTGAATGAAATCATTAAAAGTTTTTTTTTTTTAATTCTTATCCAACTGTTATTCCTGTGCTGCTCACCAACTGATGGCTTACGACCATATCATGTTGAAATTCCAGTTTTCGCCCGATCACTGAAGTTAAGCAATAGCGAGCCTGATCTTGGGAATAACAGGTGCTGTAAGCTTCGATGTGCGTTTGGTGCAATGGATAAAGGTTCGGAATTGAAAATCGGAGAGTCGAGTTCTAATTCCAGCTCAGTTCGTTATATTCATTTACGCATAAATACCTACGGGAAAGGTACATATCTGCCCCCACCCCCAATCAGCTATTTATTAATTAGTAGGACTTGTATCAGTAAATCGTCACTGTCTCTCAAAAATTATTACAATCTAAAGATATTTTCTGACTTTAAATAACCTTAAAAAGGTTGATAAACCGTAAAAACAAATAAATCAATTAGTCAATTAATTAATCCATCGCCAATTAATGGCTTATAACCCTCAACCCTTTCAAACCTGGCCAGCAGCGACCAAATATATTACTCCTATATCGGCCCTAGTCAACAGTAACCTATAATGACATTTGACTCACGTTTGACTGGCCACTATGGCTATCATCTAGCTGCCTCCTCACTCGTTAACGTGTCGCTCGTTTTGCGGCTGGTATTGTGTTGGTGGCACGGTTCCACTCGACTTTTTTTTTAATCGTGTCACCCCAAGCAAGACATTCCACTGCCACTATAGCGCAGGGGGCTACATAGAGCGATTGGGTATAGAAAATGTCAGAAGGAGGGTGATAGACGACTAGGGAGAGAGTTGGAGAGAGTGGGTGTAAGTTAGTGTGTTAGGAGGTGTCTATTGACCTTACATTTAAACTCCTGGAGGTTGTAGCCGTCGGGGAAGTAAGCATGCAGTAGGGAATTCCACAGGCGGGAAGTGCGAGAAAAGAAGCTGTTGGAGTAGAAATTGCGGTTACATTTCATCGGTTTCACTGTAAAAGGGTGGGACCTAGTTGCCAATCTAGCTGGCAGTTATCTGTTCACGACCAATCACATCTCTGCCACGTTGAATTTTTGATCTCAGAATGTGAGAAGGTCGATGATGAAGTCAGCTTGAAGTGGAGACTGGAACGACAGCTGGGAGTTACATAGCAAAAAAAAAAAAGAGTTTTTTCGAATAAAGAATTAACTTGGGTTAAAAATGTAACAACGATTTAGTTTACATATGATTTGTTGTATACAACAGTTTTTACCCTTCCCACTTAAGTTCATATGCGTGCGTGTTTTTTTCTTTACATTTTTAAATCTCTCCCTTCACGGTTCGTTCGCTATAAAATGTTTACACTGACTTGCGAAATTTGCTTTCGTCTTCATACTTCAAAATTGTTTTCAGCGATTTTGATGTAATTCTACTCTACGTGTCACCTAGTTTTTTTTATTGTTTTTGGTGCACCGTTCGAATTTAGTGCTTTCTTTTTTCATCGCTTTTGAATTTCGTGTTTCTCTCTGTGTGTGTCTTCGGTTTTTCATTTTGTTTTGTTGAGGGAAGGCTTGTATTTTTTTATAAAGACTTCTTGCATCATGAGCATGTCAGTATCTGCAGTTTGGTAAATAGGCATTGCTCTGAATTTACCTCCACTGCATTCATGTAAACGTTGGGAAACGTACGATTTCCGTTTATTGACTAGTTTAATGTTACTTCTGTGCAGGGCTACACTTTTATTTAGGCTTTGTGTCACCCTCTCGTATAATTTTGCGCATTCATAGCATTTTAGAGTATAAATTACGTTTTTAGAATTGAAGCTCAGATTTGTTTTTTAAATTTTTTTCAATGACAGTGGAATCACCTTCAGATTCTGCAGCTTGTGTTAGCAATAACTTAAATTTCTAAGTTCTGGTTTTCTGTGATTTGCTTTTTCGATCTCTCCTAGGTTTCCTGTCTTCTGGGCCGGCACAAGATCTTGGTTAGGAGGTCTCGCCAAACGATGTGGGCTCCTTTAGTCGTAGTGTGGAAACTCTCCATGTGTCTCTAGGTCTCTTCTGTCTTCTATGTCCTAAAATCTCCAGTTTATATGAAAGCCTGTGTCTGGCAAGGGTAGAGATTGGCCAGGATTTGGGTTTGGTTGAATTATATAATCTTTCTTAAATTCGATACTCTCAAAATTTATTTACCCAAGTATTTTTCCAAATTTGTGGTTGTCCAGCCCCTTTCTGAGAGTTATCAGAGGAGCCAAGATACCCTTTTTATTCCGATTCCCTTCACGTTTCATCTCATACTACCGCTCCATATTGGGCGGCGCTAATCTCTCTTTTCCTTCTCCCATCTCCTCAGCAGTTAACTTCAACTTGCTTCCTGTGATTATCCAAACTTTCAAAATGGCACAGCGAAAAGAGGTTTTCATTTTTATGTCTTATGCTAAGAGCTTGCTTAGCCAGGCCACTCAAAAAAAAAAAAAAAAAAAAAAGGAAAGAAAATGATTTCTACTACTCCTTAAAACAAATGTCTATTTTTTCCTACCTATGCATTTTTACGGTCAATAGCCTGTTTGTCGATGGTCCCTTCAAAATAGTAATTACATTTTCCTTATCACTTGCATTCAAGGAAATCCGAATTAATCTTTGACATAAAATTTTTCTCGGAATGAATTATATAGAACGAATTCTTCAGTCTGGCTTCTGAGTGGCTGATTCAAAACATGTCTGGTCACTTTTGTCAAGAGAAATCATAAATGTTATTCTAGCGACCACTGGGTTTTCTTTATCAACAACATATGCCTTCTTTTACTTGATATCTTCTAGTATATGTTTAATGGTCGCATTTTTATCGACAGAATTGGGGAAGAGCAGTGATCTTAGTTTTGATGGATCTTACTGAATTCTGTCTAGACAATTCTAGGTTTGATTTTCCTTGGAATTATTGTAAAACACGATTTATTAACGCATTTCGTTTTTTAGTTTTCTTCCCAACGTCTCAATCCATCTTCCTGAAATTCTAACAATTATCATCTCCAGTTACTAGACTCTTTCCTCTTCTTTCTTTCTTTCCTTCCTCTTCTTATATTTTATTTTTAGAAGAAAACCAATAAATAATTATCCAAATGTTGGAGAATTTTTGTCTTTATTTTCAACTGAAATTAAAGCAAAAATACGACGTTTAGAACGGCTCATGATTAAACATAATAGACATTCATTGTCTCTTATATTTAATAGCATATGTCTAGAAAATTACTTGCTGCCTCGATATACTAAATTTAAGTTACATGATGCCGCAGCATTAAATGATCCCACCGCTAAGAAATTGCAATGGAACCTCATAAAACATCAAATGCACACAGCCAAACAGGAATTACAAGAAATCAACACTGAAATTGTACACATCAAAGAAATTTTACAGTCTTCTACCACAAGTGAAAAATTCAAGGAAATATTGGATTTATTATACAATGCAACACAAAAGAAACATGAATCCCATAAACAAGTCATCCAAAAAAAGCTAAACAAATTATATAAAGGAAAAATACTCTTACCAAACATCAATGACAACTTCATTAACCTATCGGATTACCAACTTACTTCAGATGAAATAGAATTCCTTAATCTCGGACCAAATTTTCATGTCGCACAGAAACCTAATTCAATGTTTAAACAAATGGAAATTGAAGCTTTATACCAACAAATACTTCAACTCGAACAGGACAACCATATTACTACACAGGTAGGCTTAAAAGAATTACTCAAAGCTGAATCAATCAAACACCGTTACCATAAAAATCCTAATGATATTATAAATATGCCTCTCATAAAAGCAGCCACACATCTCAAAAATAACAAAAATATTGTTATCCGACGTGCCGATAAAACCAATACTTTTGTTATTTTAAACAGACAGGAATATCACTCCAAATTACAGGCCATTCTCGACGATCACAACAAATTTAAAAAATTAACTTGTAATACCACAACCCAACTTAAAAAACATATTAATAAACTTATTACTGCAAACAATGCTGAAATAGGATCCTATAAACTTCAAAAGATTATAGGTGATTATCAGCCCGGCTACCTTTATGGAAATGTAAAAATCCATAAAAAAGATCATCCCCTCCGACCTATCATTTCTCAAATACCCACACCAATATATAACCTTTCCAAAACACTTAACAAACTAATTACTCCCTATCTTCCTGGTAAATATAGCATTAACTCCACGGACGAATTTTTACAGATTCTCCATTCCGTAAAACCTAATAATCAAATGATTGCATCTTTGGATGTTCAAAACTTATTCACAAATGTCCCCGTCCAGGAAACAATTGACATCATTATCCGTGATGTATACAACCATGCTACTCTCCCATCAATCAATATTAAACCCACTATATTAAAAAACCTATTATTAGCATGCACCACACAAGTACCCTTTCACGATCCCTTAGGCAATATTTATACACAAATAGATGGTATTGCGATGGGATCTCCTTTAGGTCCCCTCTTTTCTAATTATTATATGGCAAATCTAGAAAATAAAATAATTAATGACAACAATAAACCCTCTATATATGTAAGATATATAGATGACATCTTTGTTTTAGCTAAGAATATCGATCAAATTAAATATCTTAAAAACAAATTTGAAAGTCACTCCGTCCTCAAATTTACATTAGAACTTAATATTAATAACAAACTCCCATTCCTTGATGTATTCATTGATTCTAGCACACATAAATTTACTACTTCTCTATATAGGAAACCAACTAGCATAAATTCGTGTCTTCTTAATTATAATAGTGAATGTCCCCAACGATATAAGTTAGCTGTTATAAAAAACTTACTTCAACGCACACAAATGATATCTTCTTCCAAATCTATATTTTATAAAGAATTACACAACATTAAGCAAACACTAGTCAATAATGGATTTCCTAACTCCGTTATTGATCAACAAATTAAAATGTATCTCAACAAACTTAACAATAGCTCTAACAATAATGATAATATTAATAATAATGGTTTACATCAAAATAAACATAACACTATTAACTTATACTATTGCAACCAAATACATAATAATTATAAACAAGATGAAAAAACTCTCAAAAACATAATACGTAGAAATGTTAAACCAGTCGAAAGTAATAATCAAATTAAACTCATTATATATTATAAAAAGTTTAAAACAATTGACCTCATAGTTTATAATAAGCCAACAGGACTAAATTCTTTACAAAAAACCAATGTAGTGTACCAATTTACATGCCCATTCAGAGATTGCATCTCTGATACTACTCAAAAACCTAGTACATATATTGGTTTTACCACAACCACGCTCTCCCGTAGACTTACATGTCATCTTTCTGATCAGAGTACTATTAAACAACATTTCTCTGAAAAACATAAACATGTAGGTAATATCAGACAGATTTGGGTCAACAATACGGTGATCCTTACACATACACACAGTAAGAGGAACCTGCAGATATTGGAGGCCATGTACATCAAATCAAAACAACCAACACTCAATAAAATCAACTTTAAAACAGGAAATAACATATTACATTGCATTTGACTAGATGGTTTTGTTGTCATTTCGCGCTATCCCGCGGTGTGACGTCATAAAACCGCATCGCAAACTTAAGAACTGCGTTTATTATTTTTGGTAACTATTGCCGTTGCCAAGCGGAGTTTTATGTCAACACAAAATAAAATCGTCGGTGATGGTGGATTTTATAATATTTCAGTTTAAACTACCTCTCTGAAGATGGCTCATGTGAGCCGAAAGCTTAGAAGAAAACCAATAAATAATTATCCAAATGTTGGAGAATTTTTGTCTTTATTTTCAACTGAAATTAAAGCAAAAATACGACGTTTAGAACGGCTCATGATTAAACATAATAGACATTCATTGTCTCTTATATTTAATAGAATATGTCTAGAAAATTACTTGCTGCCTCGATATACTAAATATATATATATGTGTGTGTGTGTGTGTGTGTGTGTGTGTGTGTGTGTGTGTGTGTGTGTGTGTGTGTGCTTAGATTCCATTTCAGTGATTTTGCTGCCCTATTGCGATACTAATACCGGATGACTTCTGAACAAAATTTAATTCTAAACAATATTATTACGATATCCTTTGATATTCCTACCGTGTCAGAAATGACATTCTCGACTGATCGTTTTTGTAGCCCCTCCCTCACCAAAAAAAAAAGAAAAAAAAAAAAGCCGTAAATTATTTTACATAGATAAAGCTCTTCGTAACGTGTGAGTACAATTTGTTAAAAAATACAGATTACCTGAAAACCTTTTTAATGAGCCTATCGGACCGTTTTGTTATCAATCTGAGAACCCCAAGTACAACTGGAATAACCGATGTCCTCATTTGCCACCTTTCTGAGATTTCAACTTCAAGGATTTGATAGGATTTCTTGAAGATCTTCAAAGATACATTATGATTTACAGGAACAGCCATGTCAATAAGAATGCACATTATGTTATTGGGGTCTTTAATCCCCGATATCTAAGCGATTATTATTATCATTATTATTATTGTTATTCAGAACAACTTCTTACCTTGACTTTCTAGAGTGACAGAGGGATTCACTAATTTTCGATCAGAGCCAGAGAAGCTGATAATTAGAAACTTGAATTTAAAATTAAAAAATTAAATTTGTAAATTTTAAGTTCTACAGAAAGATGCTGAGAATACCAAGAGGGAAAGAGGAAAACAATGTATAACCCACCTTGCGAGCTTGAGTAAAGAGAGGGCGGAACAAGTTTTAGGAGAGATAGCAAAAAGAGAGCAATTATTAAAAACTACGAAGGACAAGAAATTGTGGATGGCCATGATCGCCAACGTCATGAAGAGGCACAGAACTGTGAAGAAGAAGAAGAAGAAGAAGAAGAAGAAGAAGAAGAAGAAGACCAGATCCGCTTACAGGCAAAAATGGCAGTGGTTTTTAATGTTACAATTGAAAACGATCTACTCAGCTTTTAAATTAAGATCAATTTTCGTTGTAGTGTAATGAATTTCGGCTTGGAATGGGAACTGAGAGAGGCGTGTTCGATTTCTAGTTGAATTTGTTGCATTCACTTACGCACAAATATTCTTGGGAAAGGTATGAATCCCTCGAGCTATGGGTTGAATAGCATGACAGATTGGGTTCTGTAGAATTGGTTGGCAAGCAGTTTACAGCCGAAATCAATGGCATCCGAATGCGGGAAAATCTTCTGCCTTGTCAGTCATGAATCCAAAGAGATGTGGTCGCCTGAGCGTGTATCACGTATGACACTTCAATGACTGACTGAAGCCATATTTCATAAGGCGAAATTCTATATATCCAGAAATCGATTTGGGATCAACAGTTACGGAGTTAGCGCCTTGCAAGATTTGGCCGGGAATGTAAACCTTTTAACTGATTTCTATGGCGTTTATTACAGTCTTGAAAAGACGATTAAAGTCACATATCAAACGTAATTCATAGGCAAATATTTTTATCCTCTTGAGAAGAAAAAATCTGTTTCCTGTGCCCACATGTATTATATGCTGTTGAACTTTTTGTGTGCATATATATACTGGGGACGTTACCAACATATGCGTCAGTTATATTCTAATTCTGGATTATATAGAAAACAAAAGGATATCCTTTTGCGTAATTCACGCGAGAGAAATACTTAGTAAGTACTGCTGCCGATGGAACAAAAAAGGAATGGTTTCTCGGAAGACTAATTTGAAATAGAATTTCATAAAAAATATGTATGGAATGTGTATGTTATTAAATGCTAAATGCTTTTACGTGTTAGAAACATCACAGCATCAGCATATCTTGGATATAACAAGTCGGGCATGTGCCATGGGTACGACAGGACCCCACAACACGACATCGAACACTGAACAAATAATTTGTAGTGTAATATTTACTAGCGGAACCCGTGGAATTTCCACGGAAGAATAATTATAATTTCCTGGAAAAATTTTACTTTGTCATATTACAAATGATAGTAACGTCTTCAAACATAAAGGTATTGGAAAATAAAATAACGATAACACAGAGTGTAATTTTATTAAAATATCTACAAAAGTAATGTCCATAGAAGCTACTTTACTGTAATCTTATATTATATTAAGTGGTGTATCCACAGACAATAACCAAAATACTGTACGCTATTTTGTGAGAGATTTTGAAAAAGAAAATGTTTTTTATTTATAACTGAAAAATCATGGCTCTTGTGTCCATTGTAAACAGGAAAGACCAACTGAGTAATGGCCGTAATAAACGTAGAGGCCAGAAATTTCGTTATTAGGTCGCGGGATACGACAACAAACCTATCTATTTTTACTATATTGTACTATCTATTTTTACTATATTGTACAGTACACACACATATACACACACACAATTACTGCTACAACCACCAGCTTAAGCTGCTACTGCTACAGTAATGCTATAGGCTCTCTCCTCCTACTCTCTTACTCTTTACTACCCTTCCGTTTGGCAAAGATGAGAGAAAGGATGAGGAGAGAAGCGTTTATAAAAAGATTGAGGGGAAGGAAAAGCTCGTGTAGAGAGTAAGTGTGTTATCTTTCTTCAGTGGCGTAACGAATAAAGAAACTAAGTAACTAAGTAACTAAGGAAGGAACAAGTAGAATTATTATATGATTAATTAGGTATTAGCACCAATAAAGTTGCCGGTAGAGGGAGGGCATTTTTACAGGGGCAGAAGAAATTTTCCTTGAAGAGTTGCTCTGAGGAGAACCGGTTACCCTGAAAATATTCAATCTGTCTGCGTTGTTGGTGAGCAACCCTCTGTGACCAAGCTTCGTGCACCTATGACTGTTGGTGTCGAATGTTACCAACGGTAGTTTTTTTTTTATCACTTAGAGGTTGAATGGTTGTGATTCACACATTTGCCTAAGTGAAATCAAGGAAAGTGCAGTTTTAGGTTTAACCAACGCCTTCTTTATTTCTTTGCTTTTCATTAGTTTTTTGGCAATACAAGGACATTTGTGGTGCAGTGGATATTAGCTCGGAACGACAAATCGGGGAGCTGAGTTCGATTTCTAGTTGAATTCCTTGCATTCACTTACGCACAAATACCCTTGGGAAAGGTATTAATCCGTCTCTTTCCTCCAGTTATGGGTTAAATAATAGGACAGTTTGGTTTCTGTAGCCTTGATTGGCAACCAGTCTACCACAAAAATTAATAGCAACCTAGTGCGGGATAATCTTCTGCCCAGTCAGTCATGTCTCTTTCGAGAAATGATCGCCCAAGCGTGTATCACGTATGGCACTTAACTGACTGACGGAATATAATAATTGGAAACATAATTAAAACTTCTACTAGGCATAAGGTGGAGGATTGGTTTTTTATTGTTATGAAGTAATAAACTGATCCCCCACTAATTATACTTAATATAATAATATAATATAATCTATCTTTTCTCCCTCTAGCTATGAGTCAAATAATAGGACAGATTGGATTCTATAGCCTTGGTTGGCAACTAGTCTGCCACAGAAAGTAATGGTAACCTAGTGTGGGATAATCTTCTCCCCAGGTAGCCATGCCTCTTTCGGGAAATGATCGCCCAAGCGTCTATCACGAATGGCACTTAACTGACTAATTGAAATTATTAAAATATTTTTTCGTGTGGTGCCATTATAATTCTCAATTGTAAATATAAAAGACTATCAAAAATATTTGTTTTTCTGAAAAATGCTAAAATATGATATAACTAACAGTATAGCCCGGCGTTGCTCGGGTGTAATGAAAGCTTTAAAACTAATCCATGGTCCTGGAGCTCAGATTCAGCTTGAAGAATATTTGAAATAAAATAATTGTGACAATTTACCAATCGCATATATATATATATATATATATATATATATATATATATATATATATACTAGCAGTATAGCCCGGCGTTGCTCGGGTGTAATGAAAGCTTTAAAACTAATCCATGGTCCTGGCGCTCAGACTCAGCCGAAAGAATATTTGTGTGAAGTTTGGTGAGAATCGGATAAAAATTATAGATTTGTATAAAGGTCATACAGACAGATAAACAGGCACACACACAAACATCTTGCCTTTTATATATATATAAAATCGATTTTCTGCATTATTGTAAGAACTGCAACCTTGAAACTTCTGAATATCGTTTCTTATGTCTTTGTCTATGAATGTATCAAATTTGATTAAAATCGGACCACTCCTTCTATAACCCGATTTTTTCGATTATCGATTTTCGATATGTTTCGGTGGTACCTCGACACAAAACCTAGCTAAGAACACTCGCAGACGCTTATAGTACAACTGTATAAATTTTCAAGAAAATCGGTTCAGCTGTTTCGGAGTCTATAGGTAACGGATATATATATATACACACACAGACACAGACACAAAGTTCCATTTATAAATAAGTTTGGATATTGTTGTTTTAAAAGATTATCTTCTGGTACTGTTGTGTAGTGTTACTTATTCAAGGGAACTGGTAGGCACTGAACTACCTCATGGGTAATAACTGTAGCTATTTCTACTCTTGGTGTAAATGAGTAACCTCATCTCCCTGTACCGAAGAGGTTTTAACTCCTTATTATCTCTGATACTTCTTCTGAGTGCTTTTGTTTCATCGCTATCTTCCTCCCTTTCCCTTAGAGATTGTCTAGACATGGGAGATCGTAATCTTTTTCTTTTTCATAGGAATGTTCCTTTAACAATTGTTCATTTTCAAAGTCTATACTGCTCTCGAATTTATTGTCATTTTTGTTTTACATTGCCATGACACTTTCACTTTCATGTTGCAATTTAACTTGGTTTGCATGCGCTAATATGCCATTTCCATGTTTTTCTATTACAGGGTTTTGTCCACTTTACATTTATAAATCTTGCCTCTTGTAGATTAGATTCAATATTATTTTTATAACACAGTTCTTCCTTAGTGGCATAAGACATAGTCAATGGGGCTCTGATTAGTCCACTCATGAGAGCGGATGGGATTTTCAATTTCCAAGAATGTGGTATTGTCCTATAAATTAGCAACAAACTAGGAAAAATGTTTCTATTTTTTCTTTCCATTGTACACATATATTCATGATATTTCATTAATGTGGTGCCTACAATTTTTTTGTTAATTGTTAATTCAGCATTTTTAAACATTTTAAAAACCATACTGATTTTCCATTTTAGTTCTTTATTATTAATAACCCCAATGCAAATCTCATCCTGGTAGCCTATTGTATTTTTATATCACTGCCAATAACTTGCTCTATAGCCCTTTAAAAAATCACATTTGCGCTTTTAAATTCATACGGCATTCTTTTCAGTCTTAACAAGCTTATTGGCGTGTTTATTGCTATGACTTCTTTAAAGCCTTCGTCAATAAGCATTTGTTGCTATGTCGACTTTAGATCAATTTCAGAGAATACATTCATACCTGTAAGGGAGTTCAAAGCCCATTCTACATTGAAGATAGGATATGAGTCTGCACATATTTTGTGGTTTACGCCTATTTTATAGTCACCACAAATGCGCAAGTCTCCATCTTACTTTCTTAAGATTATTAACGGGAGGACTATTTGCTCTTTCCCGGTAGAACTTGTTCAAGTAGATCTTAATCCAGTATTTTTTTTAGCTTTTTCACAATTATTAGTAGTAGATGGACTGGTACAGTTTTTCTTTAGTGGCATAAACATAGTCAATGGGGCTCTGATTGGTCTACTCATGAGAGCGGATGGGATTTTCAATTCCCAAGCATGTGGTATTGTCTTATAAATTAGCAACAAACTAAGAAAAAATGTTTCTATTTTTTCTTTCCATTGTACACATCTATTCAGTTCATCTTTAACAGTTTGCATGATCCTTTCAATTTCATTATTTTCAGGCTCACTCTACATTTCTTCATCACTAACTTGTTTCAGTCTAACTTGTTCTGCATACGCTAATATACCCTTTGCATTCTTTTCTATTATCATAGTGTTCTGTCCACTTTGCATTAGATTCCTTATTCTTTTTATGAAACAGTTTTTCCTTAGTAGCAAAAGACATGGTCAGTGCCATGTTTAGCAACATCGCCACCCCCACCACAGAATGCGTCTTGCGGCCTCTCTACCCGTAGAATGCAACATGCGCCACCCCCACTAACATATTGAACCCACAATAAATGGTACTTTAAACAAAATAACATACTCACGGAACGCAGATATTCCGTGATCACGCAAAAACGGAAGAAACCGCGGAATTGGCGTTTTAAAGCTATACATTACGAATGTTATCCTGATTATATATATATATATATATATATACAAGAGAGAGAGAGAGAGAGAGAGAGAGAGAGAGAGAGAGAGAGAGAGCGAAACGGGTTGATAGATGTCTATCTCAACATACAAGTATGATAATAATTTTCCAGTTAATCCTAATAATTATTTTGTTATTTTTTTTCATTACACTAGATCTGCGGAGCCAAGGAGCCTTGCGGATCCCCGGGGCCTTGCGGTTCCTAGGGAACTTGCGGCCCCCTGCAATTGAGGGGTCTGCGGGGGCCCTAGGCAAGGCCCTGGACATGGTCAATGGTTGTCTGCATATGAGGACGAACAGGCTTTTCGATCTTTCAACATGTGGTATTGCCTCGTATCTTAGTAACAATCCAGGCAGAAATATTTTTATTTTTTCCCATTGTAGACATATTTTCAGTCCGTTTTTATAGTTTATCTCATCCTTTCTGCAAATTGCGGATGAAATAGTGGGATTTTATATGCTTTGCATCCATTTTTGTTTAACCATTGGCATACTTCCTCACCACAGAACTCTGAAGCGTTGTCGGATACTAGCGTTTTCGGAACACCATTTCTTGAATATATTTTCCTTAACACTTATTTTACAGTCTAACTTCTTTTGTTGGCGACCTGTATTACTTCTGGCCAGGCTAAATGGACATCTACCAGTATTAGTATTAGGTTGTCCCAAAAGTTCGTAAACACTTGCGAAATGGGTCTATCTAGTCCAGCACAATCGAGACAAGCGATGGGTTCAAAAAGGGCAAGACACGCCGTCGGTTCCAAAACAAGATCGATTCGGCAAAAAGTCATGTTGTGCGTTTGGTGGAACTTTGAAGGAATCGTGCATTTTGAGTTGGTTCCGAACGGTCGTGCCATCAGTGCCGAACTGACAGCAACTTGAGCGAGTCTACGAAAAGTTGAAGCAAAAGTACCCGGCTCTGATCAACCGAAAGCGCACTTTGATGCAGCAGGACAATGCCAAGTCACACACCGCCAGGAAGACCAAAGACAAGTTTGAAGAGCTGGACGGCGTTGAGGTTCTGCCATATCCAGCCTACAGTCCTGACTGTGCTCTATCAGTTTACAGCCTTTTCCACTCAATGCAACTCATTCTGATTCAACTCGTTTGAAGTCGAGGAAGCGTGTCAAGAATTCTTTGATTCGAAGCCGACTACTGGCACTTTGACCAGATCCGAAAGCTTGCAGATCGATGGCAGAAAGTCTTGGAAAATGATGGTCTTTATTTTGAGCAATAATTTTTTGTTGTTTTTGCGAGTAAAATTTCAATTTTTTGCAAGTGTTTACGAACTTTTGGGACAACCTAATAATAATCCCACTCCATTAACATGAGCATGATCCATGTGCACTTTTTCCGAAGGTCTGGACTCTTTAGGTCATGTATATGTGTTAGTCTGTCTAGGTTTTCTTCTGTCATTGCACATTTTTATGTATTCTTCTACATCTTTACTTTGGTCAATTTTTATATCTTCTATCTCCTTGATTCCAAACCCTTCTCTTATTCTTTCTTCGACATCCCCTGTAACTTGTTTTTTTTCTTCTCTCACTGTAACCCCCTGCACACCAGTGGTGGTCTCCCTATGTTTGTGGTGAAATGATTATAAAAAATAAATAAAAATCTGTAGCGTAGCCTGGCAACCATGTCTTTAGCCTTAACCTCCTTTGCGTAGACGTTATTCCGCAATGAACATCATCATGTATATTTTTTATAATTTTGCTTCATTGCTGACGGAACGACTAAGTCTCTGTTACAAATTACATCCTTTTCAACAGTTAATTTGTGTTTAACCTTTTTAAAACGCCTTTCTGTCTGTGAAAAATTATTCTACATATTTTTTTTTATCCTGAACAATATACTGTTCAATATAAGATCTCGCTTCGTATCCTCAGCTAATTTTTCTATCGACAGAATATCAGTTACGACCCAATGTAAGAAAGTATCTTTTAATTTTTTCTTCGTCTTTTTTACCTTAATAAGATAATCAATCTCAATATTGACAAAGTATCTACATGTGAACTGATATTACCTTTCACGTACACAATATCAAAGTCAAACGCCATTATGGCCCATCTTGGAATTCTAGACGACGTCAGCTTAGGAAGTTCCCTCCTAGGATTAGATATGACTTGTGAAGGTCTATAGTTGGGCCTTAGTAGGAATTTCTTAGAAGGAGCTTTATTTATCGTTTATATTATGGTTTCTGCTCGAACGAATTTAAGTCACTGGTGCCTCCTCAACAGGTGTTTACTCGTGCAACCAGATTGGCAACTGGGTCCTACCCATTCACAGTTAGGTTAGTCAAATGCAGACAACAATTTTACTCCTGCAGCTTCTTCTCTCGCACTTCCCGCCTGTGGAACTCGCTCCCATATTCTTGCTTTCCTGACGGCTACAACCTCCAGGAATTTAAATGCAATGTCAATACTCATCTATTAACCACTTGACTCTAGTTCTTTCCTCACCCCGTATATCCTTTCCTTTCTCGCCACCTTTGAAACTGTCATCATGCTTGCATTCTCATCTTTCTATTGCTTCTTTCTAACTGGTTCGTCTTCCTCTTCACTCTCTTCTAATTAATCTTTTTACACTTATGTAGCCCCCTGCACATCAGTGGCATTACCGCCTTGCTCGGGGTGAAACGATTAAAAAAATATATTATGGCCAATGTCTCTTTCTCACTATCTAAGCAGTTTGATTTGGCTTTTGATAATTTTTTCAAAGATACATAATAGGATGACCATCCTGAGCTAATATTCCTGAAATTGAGTGTTCACTTGGGTCAGTTGTGACTACTATTTCCTTTCTAGGGTCGAATACTTTTGAGTTTATCAGCACAGATTTTAAATTTTCAAATGTAACTTGTTCTTTTGAACAAATAAATCCTACATTTTTTTCCTTTAAAGCAGTAAAATGTTATGTTAATTCAGAGTATCACCCTACATATCAGCCTGTAAAAAATCCTAAAAAAACTTCCAATACTTTTTTTGTTTTTAAGTGCTTTAATTTTTAATATTTTGTTAATTAACAATTGGTCTGGTGATATGCTTTCGTTAGATATGGAATATCACAAAATGATATTTCGTTAATGTAGTGCCCACAATTTATTTTGTTAATTGTTAATTCAGCATTTTTAAACATTTTAAAAACCATACTGATTTTACATTTTAGTTCTTTATCATTAATAACCCCAATGCAAATCTTATCCTGGTAGCCTATTGTATTTTTATATCACTGCCAATAACTTGCTCTATAGCTCTTTAAAAAATCACACTTGCGCTTTTAAATTCATACGGCATTCTTTTCAGTCTTAACAAGCTTATTGGCGTGTTTATTGCTATGACTTCTTTAAAGCCTTCGTCAATAAGTATTTGTTGCTATGTCGACTTTAGATCAATTTCAGAGAATACATTCATACCTGTAAGGGAGTTCAAAGCCCATTCTACATTGAAGATAGGATATGAGTCTGCACATATTTTGTGGTTTACGCCTATTTTATAGTCACCACAAATGCGCAAGTCTCCATCTTATTTTCTTATGATTATTAACGGGAGGACTATTTGCTCTTTCCAGGTGGAACTCGTTCAAATAGATCTTGTTCCAGTATTTTTTTTTTTTAGCTTTTTCACAACTATTAGTAGTAGATGGACTGGTACTTTTCGGGCTTGAAAATATGACGGGGAGTTCAAAGCCGAATCTACATTTGGGATAAAATATGAGTCTGTACATATTTCGTGATTTATGCCTATTTTGTAGTCACCACAAATGTGCAGATCCCCATCCTTCTTTCTTATAATTATTAACAGTGAGGACCATTTGCTCCTTCCATGGAACTCGTTCACGTAGATCTTGTTCCAGTAATTTAATTTTCGTAGTAGATGGACTGGTAGCGTTTGTGCTTGAAAATATGAGGTAGAGACATTTTCTTTTAATCAAAACTTTGCCTCATAGTTTTTTAACATACCAGTTTCTTCTTCCTTGACTTTGTCCACTAATTTTGTTGAATTTATGTTTAATACATCATTTCCTATTAGACTGTGATTCTTTTCCCAGTTTGCCACCATATTTGGTAACATGTCAAACTTATATTTTTAGTTCCACGTAGGCTTTAAAATATCCATCAAACTGATTCAATTGAACAAAGTTTTCTTTAAATTTGTTTTTCGTAATTTGTTCCAAAAATGCCTTGCTATCAAAGTCACGTCACTTCGCATATCTATTTGCATGTCCAGTAAAATATTATCGAGTCGGATTTTTCATTTTATATTTTTATGAAAAAACATCAATATTCAGATACTCTTCATTCTGTTGGATCATCTCCACGTTTCTCTTTCTGTATTTCTTCTTCTTCTTCTTCTTCTTCTTCTTCTTCTTCTTCTTCTTCTTCTTCTTCTTCTATGCGCCATGTCCCTTCAGGATGTAGGCGATCATGGCATTTCACGCCTCCCTATCCCTGGTAGCTCTTAGCACGTTTTCTCCAGTTACTCCACTCAAATACCACCCTGCTCAGGCTTTTGAAGTATGCTATCCGTTGCTTTCCCCTGTCTCCCTTTACCTCTCTCTGACCTGTGAATATCAGATTCTCCGAGCCTTTCTTCCTCATCACATGTCCTAAGAACTTCAGATGTCTTTTCCTGACGCTCCGTAGTAATTCCCTTTTCGCTTCCATTCTTTCCAGAACCTCACCATTGCTCACATGCTCGATCCATGATATCCGCAGCATCCTTCTGTAGAACCACATTTCAGTTGCTTCAAGTTTTTCGTTCACCTTTGATGTTATTGTCCAGCATTCACTGCCATACTGAAAGACAATTGAAGATCATATCTGTCAGGTCACGATATGAATATCGTGTCATAGTTAAACGGAACACTCCTCAATTAACTCACTACTACATACGTTAAACGTTGAAGACTAGCCACGAATGTACACGAATGACAAATGTAACATAGTCTACATGAAAACACAGCACTATCTGCTGTAAATATTATTTAAACTTAATAACTCAAAAACAAAGGATGTGCGGATATATGTTTATAGGGGCTTTTGTCCTTGTTCCGGTGTAAGGAACCCGTTCACAAAGTTTACAAAAGTATTTCTGATAAACCACACACACACACACACACACACACACACACACGCATATATATATATATATATATATATATATATATATATATATATATATATATATATATATATAAACTGCGAGAAGCCATGAACGTTTTGTCTAAAGTGTAGATTTATTGTTATTATTATTATTATTATTACGTGCTTTTGTATGATATATTAAGTATCCATAAAGGTATTTGTGTCGTTACACGTGTTTCAAGTCCAAAGTTGATTCTCTTCAGGCAAATAAACTTGTGACTTTACATATCGAGATCCGTTTGTTTTTCTGAAGGCCAAACTATTGTGTATATATAGATAAGTGGTCAGTGAACAAGTCAAAAAGTTCATATGCGTGCGTGTTTTTTTTTTTTTCACACTCGCACGTTAAATCCCTTTAGTTTTGGGAGTCAGTCAACTTTTATTGGCTATAAAAATTTTTTTTCACTGACTTGCGAAATTTGATTTCGTCTTTATAATTCAAAATTGTTTTCAGCGATTTTTATTCAATTCTACTCTACGGGTCCTCTAATTCTTTTGGTTGTTTTTGGAATATTATTTTTTGCAATAATTCCCGAATTTAAAAAAAATTAACGCGTTTGGATTTAGTGTGTCTGTATGTGTGTCTTAGGTTTTTCATGTTGTTTTATTGAGGAAGGCTTGTATTTTTTAATAAATATTTCTTCATGCATCATGAGCGCGTCATAATCTACATTAGGCATTACTCTGAATTTACCTCCACTGCGTTCATATAAATGTTGGGAAACGTATAATTTCCTGTCATTGGCTAGTTTTATGTTACTTATGTGCAGAGCTACTCTTTTATTTAGGTGTTGTGTCGACCCTACGTATATTTTTTTCGCGTTCATCTCATTTTAGAGCATACATTACGTTTTTAGAGTTGCAGCATAGGTTTGTTTTTATTTTGAATGTAGATGTTTTTTTTCGAACGAAATGGTTTCTTTCTATTATTATGTTGCATACCCAACATCTTTTTTGTTGCATTTTATGACCCCCTGTGTTGTGTATTGCTCGAATTTTTATGAGGTTAGTATGTTTTTTAAATTTTGGGGTTGGCGTTTGCTTGTAATTATTTCAGTTGTCTTTACCATTTTCTTTTATTTTATCATTTTTGTTGAGTAATTCTATGTGTGTTTTGAGCTTTGTAAATAATTCTGTGTTGCTTTTGTTGTGTGAAAACGTATGCTAGAATGTTTTCTTTTTCATGTTTTTTTTTATTCCGGAGAGATTAAAATGGTATTTCTTCTGCCAATTGGAAACCCTTGTTTATTAGTGAAGTGGGATATCCTCTTATTTGTAGTGTTTCTCGTAGTTCCTTTAACCGTATTTTACAAAGGGTTTCTTCAGCTACTATTGCGCAAATTCGTCGTGCTAGGGAGTAGGAGGTGAATTTTAGACAACTTTTAGGACGGTGACTTTTGAAACGGAGGTGTTGTTAGGTGTCCGTGAGTTTATGGTAAATGTCTGTGATGATGTAATTGTTTGTGTTTTTTATGATTATGTCTAGAAATAGCAATTCATTATAGCTATATTCTCAATTTTGGGGTGAAAGTTTTGGAGTAGATTGTGTAGTTTATTTATGTCTTCCAATGTTGATCTCCAAAAGATAAAGCAATCATCTAGATACCTTTTTCTGGCCAATGAAAGGTGACTGACTCCCCAAACGGAAGAGATATAACGTGCGAGTGTGGAAAAAAACCAACAAACAAACACGCACGCATATGAACTTTTTGACCTGCTTACCGACCACTTATATATATATATATATATATATATATATATATATATATATATATATATACGTTGTTTTTTTTTTTAATCATATCACCCCGGGCAGGGCGTAAAGCCACCGGTGTGCAGGGGGCTACGTAAGAGTGAAAAGATTGGAAAAGAGAAAGCCGGAAACCACATCCTAAACAGGGAACAAGGGATGAGCCTCTACACCTGTTCAATAGACGTGGGTGGAGTGTGAACCGGGCGATAGTTCAGTCTATCTACTCCAATTGAAAAAAAAATAAGGAAAAGTGAAAAGATTGGAAAAGAGAAAGCCGGAAACTACATCCTAAACAGAGAACAAGGGATGAGCCTCTACACCTGTTCAATAGACTTGGGTGGAGTGTGAACCGGGCGATAGTTCTTATGCCTGAGTTAGGCGACTAAAACTTTTACATCATTAAAATTAACGAGCTAGACCCATACGCACAATGGAAATTAAATATTCGTTACGACGATATTTTAGTTGGTTTAGATTTTTGACATAAAGTCTATTTGCGCTGAGCGACTCAGGTGTTGTGGAAAGATGAGAGAAAAATGAGGATTGTTTTGAATGTCAAATAGTTGTGAAAAGAATTTGTTTGGGTTTAGAGATTTTTATTTTGTCTGGCCAGAGTCAGGAAAGGTCAAGCCCCAGATATAATTACACTGGAAGACAGCTGTCAGTAGAGCGGAAGTGACGTCAAGCTAAGAGTTGGGAAGAGAAATCTTTAGTAGTAATTGTCATAGTTTGAAGTGAGAGTTTGATTTCAACCGTCGAAGTTGGCCTAAGTCGGGCTTAGCTCGATGTGGGATGCTGACAACTCAGACCAAAGAATCTCTTCACCCCGACATGTCACCAAAGATGTCTTTGTTTAAAAAAGAAGTAAATATATGGTTATATTTTATTTACATTTTTTGGGTCTAGTGTACTCTTTTCGGCGAAGCCATTTGATTCAGATTGCTGTTGTTGCTGATGTGGACGACGAAGAAGTAGCAGTTTTAGATTTGCGTCGACATTTTTATGAAGAAAAGGATTATAAAATTTGGTCTCCATTAAAGTCGGGTTAAAAGTTTTCCGCGACGAAATGATTTTTGAAGTTGTTTATATTAAGAAGTTTATTCTTTTCGTTGATGAAGACGGAGAAGATGGTAACAATTGCCCCCCGTGGAAGGCGGGTGGGCGTTGGTTGCTTGTCGGTGAAATATATACCCAGCAAGAGGGATATACAACAAAACATTATTAAACAGCTTCTTTTCTCGCACTTTCCGCCTGAGAAATTCCCTTCTATTTACTTGTTTCCCCGACAGCGACAATCTCCAAGAATTTAAATGTAAAGTCAATAGTCGTCTCTAATCTCACTAACCTGCATCCTCTCTTTCATGCTCCTTTCTCTGTCTACTCTACTCGCATCAGTTTTTTCATCCTTCTCTTACCCACTTCCTGACACCCCCTATAATCTGTCACTCTTTCTCATAACTTTCCTCTTATGTAACCCCCTTCACAACAGTGGCAGTAAAATGCCTTGCTTGGGGCGATATGATTATGAAAAAATAAAAATGTATAGAGAACAATAAATGAACAGGAATTAAGCAAACAAACGATGACGATTGACATTGCATTTCATAGGTTACTGAGTGCGAAAGAATGAGAATAAACATTATTAAGGAGAGAGAACAATAAAAGGACATGAATGAAGAAGACAGAAGATAACGACTGACATTGAATTTAAAGTTGATTGGAAAGAAAAGAACTGGAAGAGAGTTTCACAAGCGAGAAGTACGAGAGAAGAAACTGTTAGCATAGAACTTACGGTTACACGTAATAATTTCATCTTTAAAATGGTGAGACCTGGCTGCCAATCTAATACTACACTCGAATTCGTAAAGTTGTGGAACTAAAGAGGAAAGCTCATCAGAACAATTACGATGAAATTATTTGTAGAAAAGACACAAGGAAGCTACATTACGGCGGTCGGAAAGTTACTGTCATAGGTCCTTACCTGTTATTCCAGAATAAACTCTTCCTAACACTATATATACTACGCCTTTCGAGAGAGAGAGAGAGAGAGAGAGAGAGAGAGAGAGAGAGAGAGAGAGAGAGAGTCGAGTCGAGTCGAGTTGGTAGTAGTTCACTCTAAACCAGGCTGACAATCATGCTAACACCTTCCACATTTTGCATTGTATTTTCTTGTTAATATATATTTGTTATTTCTACCTTTGTGGTCGTGTTGTTCTTTTCGGACCTTAACCTGGTCCATAACAGATAGATAGATAGATAGATAGATAGATAGTGTCATGGGTCCTTACCTGTAACTCCAGAATGAACTCTTTCTAACACTATATAGACTTCTTCTTCTATGTGCCCTGTCCCTTCAGGACGTTGGCGATCATGGCTCTCCACGTCTCCCTATCCCTTGTGGCTCTTAGTATGTTTGCTCCTGTTGCTCCTGGCAACCCCCGTTCCGTCATCCACCCGATCAGACCCTGCAAATATGTTATCCGCTGCCTTCCTCTGTCTCTCCTTCCTTCTATCTGACCAGTCAGTATCAGGTTCTCCAGGCTCTCTTTCCTCATTGCATGTCCCAGGAACTTCAGTTGTCTCTTCCTGATGCTCAGCATCAATTTCCTTTTTGTTGCCATTCTTTCCAACATCCTTGTCTTACGCCTTTTTCTATCTTTGTGTATCTACTGAGGTCGTTACCTGTCCGTATGCAGGCCGTTTGCTGCCAGTAGAGATTCTTGATTATTCTTATGTCTTTGCCGAAAATGTCGAGGCTGCCTAGCATCTCCATCAATTCTTTGTGTCGTATTTTGTCGAATGCTTTCGCGTAGTCAATGAAGCATAGGTACAAGTCTTTCTTCATTTGTAATGCCCTTTCAGAGAGCATCTTAATCATGAATATGGCGTTTCTTGTTCCAGTGTCTTTGACGAACCCGCACTGTTCCTGCGCTATCTCTGGCCTGATTCTGCTTCTCGCTCTATTAATCAGGATTCTGACAGTCAGTTTTGTAATGTGACTCATTAAGCTGATAGTTCTGTGTAGTTCGCACTCGTTTCCACCAGGTTTCTTCGGCAGCGCTATAAATCTACCATCCGCCCGTGTATTTAATATTGCTGCCATATCTGGTCGGGTGCCCCTGCTGCTCTCCTTGGGCTTCTTGACAAAATACAAAGGAGGATCTGTAACGTGGTTGATACTGACTTGGCAGATCGGCTGCAGCCGCTCTCACACCGGCGTGATGTAGCTTCCCTGTGCCTCTTCTACAAATACTTTCATGGCTTCTGCTCCGATGAGCTTAGATCACTGGTGCCGCCTAAGCACGAATTTACACGAGATACTAGATTAGCAACTAGGTCCCACCCTTTTACAGTTAAACAAATAAGATGTAACCGTAAATTCTACTCCAACAGCTTCTTTTCTCGCGCTTCCCGCCTGTGGAACTCCCTTCCACAAGTCTGCTTTCCCGACAGTTACAATCTCCAGGTGTTTAAATGTAGGGTCAATAGACACCTCCTATCACACTAACTCCCAACTATTCTCACAACACTCTCATCTACCCAACCCTCATTCTCGGTATCCTCACCCGCCTATCACCCACCCTCTGTTATTTCCTATATTTAATCAGCCTTTCTCCACTCTACGTAACCCCCTGCACAGTAGTGGCAGTGACATGCCTTGCTCGGGGTGAAACGCTTATAAAAAAAAAAATATCGACTTGTATAGGTCGTCTGGTATTATTCCGTTGCTCTAAATTCGTTTATTATGTCGGTAATCTTTTCTATGCCATATTCTTCTAAGACTGTCAGCAGCTCTATCACTATGCCATCTGGACCAGGTGCTTTGTTTCTGTTCATTTTGGTCATTGCAGCTTCCACTTCGGATTTTAGTATTTCCGGTCCATCCATCTCCTTGTGTATTCTCGGTTGTTCTCTCTTGTCGCAAAAGAGATCCTTTATATACTCTTCCCATCGCTGGAGTATTTCCTCTTTCTCTAATATGATTGTTCCTTCCTTAGATTTTATGCATCCTGTTGAGGAGCTGGTTTTTTGTCCTGTCAGTTCTCTTATCTCTTTATGAATCTCTGCTTTGTTGTTCCTGCTCAGTCTCTCTACTTCTGTGCATTTGTTATTGAGCCATTCCTCTTTGGCTTGTCAAAAGAGAGAGAGAGAGAGAGAGAGAGAGAGAGAGAGAGAGAGAGAGAGAGAGAGAGAGTCGAGTTGGTAGTAGTTCACTCTAAACCAGGCTGACAGTCGTACTAACACCTTCCACATTTTGTATTGTATTTTCTTGTTAATATATATTTGTTATTTCAAACCTTGTGGTTGTGTTGTTCTTTTCGGACCTTAACCTGGTCCATAATAGTTACCGAAGCTGAAATGCCAGGTCCAATCAATAACATTGCAAACCTTTCTTTAAGCTTTATCAAGAATCTCTAACTACTTACCAGAAGCAACAAATCAAATATGTGATTAATACTCAATGCATAACGAATGGTAGACTTATAAATATGTAAAGTAGATTCTGTCATGATAAATTGTCTAGTTCAAAACAGTGAACCAACCTTTTATGGCATTAGGCCTAGCAATTGATTAAATATAATCTTTCCACTTCGTGTCAGCGAAAAACTTTAGCCCGATGAATCACTATCAAGGTGGTTAGCATCAGCCATATTGATGGGAAGCAAGAAAGGTTCTATAAGACGATTAAAACAGATTCCGTTTTGGAGAGTTAAAACTAACAAGACATTTTACCTTAGTTAAAAGCAAATTGTAGGACATTATTTAAATCAGCTGCCAATTAGACATTACGGTCCTGGGTATGACCGTAAACTACATCCGGCAGCAAGACCTCTGATTGAGAGGTTGTGATGAGCATGGAACCACCTCTTAGTTGCTGTTGTTCCCAGGTCCACCCTGACCCGGGATGGTAGCACCTGTTAGGGGTCTCAGCCATGGGCAAATACTTAACCCCAAAGTGGGGTCAAAACACTATGAAACTATAAAAATAGACTTTTATAGAAAAATATACATTTCTGAATGAAAAATACTACCAACAATAGTTTTGAAGAAAAAAAAGATTATTAGCAATACATTTTTAATACAAAACTAGAAGAGACAGTTTCAGTTTCTAAAATAAAAAAAAATCATCAAAATCTGACTAAATCAACCTTCTCACTATAACTGAACATTAAAAAATACCTTAAAACCCTACTTTTTTGGCATTAAATAACCCACAGAGGTGTTGATATGCCGTTAAACAAAAACTCACAAACTCACAAATTAGAAATTATCAAATTGACCTGGCTTAGAATTAAGACAGGAGTAAATAGTTACTGAATTGGGAAATGGTGACATCGGGAAGGTCGTTGATGAAAACTAGGAACGACGTAGGTCCAAGGACAGAGCCTCTTCATTATAATACGCGTCTTGGAAACGGTGATCCATTCTCCTGACTGTATTTCACCATTGCACTTTCAGTATAAATAGACGCGAACCGGCAAGCAAACTGGGCGAGAATTTTGATTCATGTGAAAAAATTTGACATAATTAGAGTTTTTTGAGTTTTGAGTTTTGTTTAACGGCTTATCAACACCTCTGTGGGTTATTTAATGCCAAAAATGTGGGGGTTTAAGGTATATTTTTTAAATGTTCAGTTATAGTGAGAAGGTTGATTTAGTCAAATTTTGATGAAAATTTTAAAATTTTATTTTAGAAAATTGAAGATGTCTTATAGTTTTGTATTAAAAAATGTATTGGTGGTAATAATTTTTTTTCCTTCAAAAATGTATATATTTCTATAAAAGTCTTTTTTATGCTTTCATAGTGTTTTGAACCCAGTTTGGGGGATAACTATTTGCCCATAGCTGAGCTGATAGGTGCCACCATTCCAGGTCAAGGTGGACCTGGGAACATTGAGGTGGTTCCATGCTCCTCACAACCTCCCAATTAGTGGCCTTGCTGCTGGATGCATTTTACCGTCATACCCAGGACCGACGTAATTAGAAGCGTTAGATGTTCGAGATACAGGCGTATCAGTCGAATACAAAGAGAAAAATAAAGTAAAACAAAATTGTGAAACACAGAAAAATAATGGAATATATAATTAACGGATTTTTCATTAAAAAAATAACACGTGGGTCATATTTCTAGTATTTGCTTGCCGACATATTATGATAACCTGTCAAATTTATATTAATATAAAACTGGTATCCTTAAATCTTGATTACTTCCAACAGCAGCAACAACTAAAATTGATAGCACATGTAACGCAAAGAATGAATAATGACATAATCAAGATGTTGACATTCTACACCACTTTTTTATATTTAATCATTTCACCCCAAGCAAGGCATTCTACTGCCACTGTTGTGCAGGGGGTTACATAGGGGAAAGTGATGAGAAAGAGTGGTTAGTTATGGAAAATGTCGGGAGGAGGGTAATAGACGGATGAGAATAGCAAGAATGGGTTTGGGGTAGATGCGAAGAGTGTTTGAGAGAATGGATGCGAGTTAGTGTGATAGGAGGTGTCTATTAACCTTACATTTAAATTCCTGGAGATTGTAGCTTTCGGGGAAGCAACTATATGGAAGGGAATTCCACAGGCGGGAAGTGCGAGAAAAGAAGCTGTTAGAGTAGAAATTGTGGTTACATTTTATCGGTTTCACTGTAAAAGGGAGGGACCTAGTTGCAAATCTAGTAGCTTGTGTAAATTCATACCTAGGGGGAACCAGTGATCTAAGTTCATCGGAGCAGAAGCCGTGAAAGTATTTATAGAAGAAGCACAGGGAATCCACGTCACGCCGGTGAGAGAGTGGTTGCAGACAGGCCGTCGGTATCAATGGAATGGTCTAAATTTTGTATGACTGGCAAATAAAAAAATCTCTGTTCAAATTGAAGATATTGTGTAAATGTGTTCGACACTTTCCATTCTTCCTCAGTTATTTGAGCTGTCTGTAAATATATTCGCCACACCACCCTTCACGCCATCACTTCCAAATGTTAGACATGCAAGTGTTTTAATTTTTTGCAAAAGGTTAAAATCATTTTGAGATCAAGCTTTTCAGGCAAGGCTTGCAGAGAGAAACAGATCTCGAAACGGTAATGTGGAATGTGGAATGTGAAATTTGAAAATATTTCTTTCTTGAGTATCTAACTGTTCTTCTGGTAGTAAGGTTGAAAAGATATGAAGATCTTAGGAAAAACAAAATTACTGAATGATTGAAACTCACTGATGACACCATCCACCCGTGCATTGAATACTGCTGCCATATCTGGTCGGGTGTCCCTGCTATCCACCTAGGGGTCCTTGACAAAATCCAACGGAGAATCTGTAATGTGATCGATCCCGACTTGGCAGCTCGGATACAGTCACTTTCTCACCGGCGCAACGTGGCTTCCCTGTGTCTCTTTCTACAAATACTTCTACTCAAATGAACTTAGCTCACTAGTACCCTACTCTATATGCATTTGCTCGATCCACAAGATTAGCAACTAGGTTCCACCATTTTTACTGTGATACCAATAAATTGTAAACTCAAATTCTACCCCAGCAGCTTCTTCTCTCGCACTTCCCGCCTGTGGAATTCACTTCCGTTTACTTGCTTCCCCGACAGCTACAATCTTCAAGAATTCAAATGTCAAGTCAATAGTCATCTTTTATCTCACTAACTTGCTTCCCCTCTTTCTTCCTCATGCTTCTTTGTTCGTCCACACCAGTCTCATCAGTATTCTCATCCTTCTCCTACCCTCTTCCTGACACCCCCTGTAACTTGTCACTTTTCTCATAACTTTCCTCCTATGTAACCCCCTGCTCAACAGTGGCAGTAAAATGCCTTGCTTGGGGCGACACGATTATATATAAAAAAAAAAAGCCGGTTGATGTTTGAACTAATAAATGACTATTCATTTATTTGAATTGATTTTCTTCATTCATGTTTTGGAAAAATGTCTTTTGTATATTGTTTAGTTGTCTCTAAACAAGATAGTGGTACATTATTTTCACTGTTCGGACTGTTCTCCTCGTCTTTATTGTCATGTTGATGACGTTTTGGCCGTTGTACACTCTAGCCTTCTTCAGGTGGTAAGAATTTCAAACCGAACTCTTTATTTTGATACTTCGGTATATCATTCTCATTCCATGTGCAATGCCACTTCCTGATGCCACTTATGTATTTCCCTTTAATTCAACTCTCTAAGTTATTTGTTCACCACTGCTCTAGCTAGGTATTAAATTCACAAATCTTTGGGTCAAGTCACTGGAACTACGAACGTTGATATCCAGTATACGTGTATGAATCTTTCAGACTTATAAACCTAATGTCTCAGTAACCATTTTTTTTACCAGAGCTTAGATTGCAATCTTTGACACTAATGATTTTCTCTAGCATACTGTATTACTGGCTCCCATATTGTATTAATTTCTATGCTTGGCCAGCTTACAAGATTTTTGTGGCCTAGCATATACGTCGATTCCTTAAGTTTACGTAGTTTCCAGCGATATTCTCTTATTTTAACTTCATCCCATAGAGAGTAGTGATGATATACTCAGGTGATAGTAATAAAAAAAAAGTGTAGTTTTAAATTCCTAGCACCTGAAGAAAGCCGAAGCGTACAACAACTGAAACGTTGTAAACATGGCAATAAAGATGAGGACAATAGTCTGAGCAATGTCGTGTTTTACATTTTGTTTTGATTCTTGGAGCTTGATTGTAGTAACACTGGTCATTCACTGTTTTGCGTTAATTCATGATACCTAAGTTTTAAAATGAAAAAGCTTTTTTAAAGCTTTCATTTTAGCTGTAATTGAAAAAAAAAAGTTAAAGGATTAAATTTATTATTTCCAGTAATGTAATTTCAAACATAAATTATATTGAAAATATAATCATATTTTTTTTTTACCAGAGTTTATATTGCAATCTTTGACACTAATGATTTTCTCTATAACTCAGAATTACTGGTACCTGTACCGTATTCATTTCTATGCTTGGTCGGCTTAAAAGATTTTTGTGGCCTAGCATATGCGCTGATTCCTTAAGCTTACGTACTTTCCATTGGCGTTCTCTATTAATTATTTCAACTTAATATCATAGGGGACGATGATCCTCTTTCTCCCTCCGTATATGGTCAGCTGCGACTGATTTTTTATATCCCTCCCTGTGTAGAGGTTTTTGTAGCCTTACCTTAAGGAGGCGGCCCATTTATTATTTATATTTCTTTCCATAGTTACATGGAATGGCGTATACAAAGTCCTTAGTTATATTCTTCTATACTGGATGTCTTACTCAGGAGCAGTATTTACGAAGTGTATGACCACTTTTGAAGATCGTCCTAATGTTATATGGACCACAAATCCTTTGTATTTTCTCCGATAATCCCTTCACATCGGGTTGCCTACCGAAGCTGTTTTCTGAGAGTTGTTATACTCATGCACCTTTCCTTTGGAGTTGTTGTCATGTACCCTGTTGTTGGGTACTGCTTATATCAACCATTTCTTGTTTATATGTCTCTGGGTCGCCGCTTATGACTTTGCTCGATGTTACAAGCAGCGGACAACCCCTTTCTTTACATTGGGTGGGTGGTGGGAGTTAAAGTTGAGGTATTGTCCGGTGAATGTTGGCTTGCGATATGCGGATATCTTGAACTCATTCTCTGTTCGACATATTAGTACATCCAGGAATGCTAGCTTGCTGTTGCTCCCTTTTTCCATTGTGAAATGTATCGATAATCTTATTGAATTTACGCAGTCCACTAGTTTCTGGATCTCTTTCTAGTGGGGACAGAGTATGAAGGTGTCATCAACGTATCTCAGTCATAGATTTGGCTTCAGTGATGTGGAATCTTCTACAGAAGGTAGCTGAAGAGAGTGACAAGAAAGGACTGCGAATAAATTGCAAGAAAACCGAAATCATGGTCATCAACAAAAAGGGCACCCCAAAATACCAAATACAGGTGAGGGATACTAAATTCAAACAGGTACAAAAACTTAAATACCTGGGAATTGATCTAACAGAAGACGGAAAGTGCGACACGGAAATCCAAAGGTGAATTTGCATGGCGAAGGACTCATTCCAGAAGCTGAGTAGAATATTAAGAGACAGGAAAATTTCGCTAGAGAAGAGAGTACTGGAATGCTATGTGATGTTAGTTCTTCAATATGGCAGTGAATGTTGGACAATACCATCAAAGATGAAGGAAAAACTTGAAGCAACTGAAATGTGGTTCTACAGGAGGATGCTTCGAATATCATGAATCGAGCATGTGAGCAATGATGAGGTTTTGGAAATGGTGGAGACGAAAAGGAAATTAATACTGAGCATCAGGAAGAGATAGCTGAAGTACCTGGGACTTGCAATGAGGAAAGAGGGCAACGGATAACATATTTGAAGGACCTGATTGGGTGGTTGACGGAACGATGGTTGCGTGGTATAACAGGAGAAGGCATGGTCAGAGCCACCAGGGATAGGGAGATGTGGAAAGCCATGATCGCCTAAGTTCTGAAAGGGCAGGGCACATAGAAGAAGAAGAAGAAGAAGAAGAAGAAGAAGAAGAAGAAGAAGAAGAAGAAAAAGAAGAAGAAGAAGAAGAAGATGTGGATTCGAATGACATTTCTTCGAAGTATTCCATGTATATGTTAGCCAATGATAGTGAAAATGGCGAGCTCATTGCTAAGCCTTCATCCTGCCGATATATGTAGGATCCCAATTCCGAAGTGTGTTGTTTGTGTTCAGAAAGTCAGCATCTCCATCAAGTTATCTAGTGGTATACTTGTACGTTCTCCTAGGGATGAGTCTAAGTCTGTCTCAAAACCGATAGTGTCTCCACCGTGGGTACCTTGGTGAACAGACTAACCACACTTAGGTTCACCTGGTTGCACTGGATGGGAGCATCTTTGATTAGTTCCACAAAATGTGTGAATTTTCGGACATATGATGGTGACTTTCCCATCAGTGAATTAATTATATCTACAAGGAAGCGATTCAGACAGTGGCACACAGAGCCAGCAACCGGCCTGAGCAAAATACTATCTTTGTGAATCTTGGGTAGACCATACATGTGAGGTAGTTTTCTGTAGCGTTGAGACAACTACCTGTATGCCTTAGGCTGGAAGCAATCCTTGTTATTGATTAGGATCTGTAAAATGTGTCGGTCTCTTTTCAATGTAGAGTCTTTCTTTACTTTGCTATAGCTATCACTTCTAATGAGGTCTTCCAGTTTCTTGGAATATTCTGTATTGTTCATCACTACAGTTGAATCGTCAGCTGGTAATTTGTTAATGTTGTCATTCTTCTGCAGGGTTCTGATTGCCAGCCGCTCCTCTTTTGTGATGTTTGATTTGGGTGGCTTGGCTTTCTCCAATGTCTGTCTCACTTTTGCTCGGAGCTCATCTGAGTTTGAGGAATGTTCAAGGCCAGTTCCTTGATCAGGCAATCATGTCCAAGTATGGTATCAGCTTGATGGTCGTTGCGAAATTGAGATCCTTGTTCAGTAGTGACTCTTCAGAGATACTCAGTTGATGTTGACTAATGTTGACAACTGCCTTCACCAGGGGGTGAGAAACCCCACATGTCACCTTTAGATCTTTTCATCTATTTAACTGAATGCAGAGTCATCAGCAAAAAGAGCAGCCCAAAATGCCAAATACAGGTGGGGGATACTAGAATCAAGCAAAGTACAAAAAATTAAAATACCTAGGAAGTGTTCTAACAGGAGATGAAAAGTGCGACACGGAAATCCGAAGGCGAATTGGCATGGCAAAAAAAGAGTTCCAGAAGCTGAGTAAAATACTAAGACATGGGAAAATTTCACTAGAAACAAAGAAGAGAGTGCTAGATTGGTATGTGATGTCAGTTCTTCAATACGGCAGTGAATGCTAGACAATATCATCAAAGATGAAGGAAAAGTTTAAAGCAGCAGAAATGTGGTTCTACAGAAGGATGCTGCGGATATCATAGATCAAGCATGTGTGCAATGATAAGGTGTTGGAAAGAATGACAACGAAAAGAAAATTAATAGTGAGCATCAGGAAGAAACAACTGAAGTTCCTGGGACCTGCAATGAGGAAAGAGGGCTTGGAGAAACTGATACTGACAGGCAAGATAGAAGGAAAAAGAGACAGAGGAAGGCAGCGGATAACATATTTGAACGGCCTGAGCAGGTAGATGACGGAACGGGTGTTGCGTGGTGTAATAGGAGAAAATGTACTAAGAGCCACCATGGATAGGGAGACGTGGAAAGCCCCGATTGCCTACGTCCTCAAAGAACAGGGCACATAGAAGAAGAAGAAAAAGAAGAAGACTTTCTGTACTTAGCGAACATTGACTTCATCGAATTCTTGCCTGAAGAATTTTTCCACCTCCTTCTGGATCTTTTTTGTGTTCTCTATCAGCGATTCTGTTAAGGAAGGTCTCGAGCCTCTGGGAAATATCGAAGTGTAATTTTTCACTTTCATTCTAACTGCGCAGATAGAAGCTACCTTCTTTCAGCCAACAATCCTTTTAATTCTAATAAGTAGTTTTTTTATTTCTCGATAAAACACGAAGCAAGCAATTTTGTGACACACAATATATATCAGTCAGGCGGTGGCAAATGTAGAATTTTGTAAGCGCGACAGATGGGAGCAATGACTTTTGAAATGCCATTGTTCAGAATATCATGAAGAAGTTATCGAATAAAAATAAAGAGAGTCCTGTGTGTGTGTGTGTGTGAGAGAGAGAGAGAGAGAGAGAGAGAGAGAGAGAGCAAAAGCGAGAAAAAAGTAGCATGAGAAAGGGAGGGGCAGAGAGAATCAACGAGCGAGAGTCAGTGAGAGAACAGAGAGTGAGAGTGCACGCGCGTGTGAGAGTTTAAAAAAGAAATGGAGAGAGGGAATGATAGCTAGAGAGAGAAAGCGAAAGTATGAGAGTGTTTGCGGTGAAGAGAGAGAGAGAGAGAGTTTGAAAAAGAGAGAGAGAAAATGAGAAAAGCGAGAGAGTACGTGCGAGAGGAACAGAGCTTAAAAAAAAAATAAGAGAAGAGCAAATAAGAGTAGAGAGAGAAAGAGAGAGACAGAGAAAAAACGAAAGTAAATGAGTACGTGCATGAGTCAGAGGGAGAGAGAGAGTTTGTAAAAGAAAGATAGAGAGAGACACAGAGAAAGAGAGAGAGAGAGAGAGGGGGAGAGAGAGAAAAAGCGAAAGTAAATGAGTACGTGCATGAGTCAGAGGGAGAGAGAGAGTTTGTAAAAGAAAGATAGAGAGAGACACAGAGAAAGAGAAAGAAGAGAGAGAGAGAAAGAGAAAAAGCGAAAGTAAATGAGTATGTGCATGAGTCAGAAGGAGAGAGAGAGTTTGTAAAAGAAAGATAGAGAGAGAAACAGAGAAAGAGAGAGAGAGAGAGAGAGAGAGAGAGAGAGAGAGAGCACATAAGAGTAATATGACAAATATTAAAAGGCAAATCAATATTTTAAGAATGCTTTTTGCCACACGTATTTTTAAATCACAAAACCAGAAAAATAAAAAAAAAATCAACACGAATGTAAAAATGAAATATTTATTATAACAAAATCCCTTTTAAACAAACAAACAAACAGACAAACAAAAAGCAATATAAATGAGAAAAAAAATAAATAAAGGTATTTTTTGATACACAAAACAGCAATTTTTTTCTAGTTAAAATTAATCTAATTTGACAAAATTTTTGCTGACACTATAGCAGCCATTTATTATAAAACGCCTTTATGCAATAAGGCTTCTGGAAAATTTAAAGTGAACAATATTTGAAATTAAATAAATAAGGGAATGTGAACTCAGTTCGAATTTTATCGAATAAAAAAAAGTTTATAAAGGTTGTCGGTGATCATTGCAAAAAAAAAAAAAAAAAAAGAAAGTGCTAATAATAGTTAAAATTAATCTAGGAACATCATAAGAAAAGAAAAAAATCTTCAATTTTGAATAAATTTCACTGATTTCTTTCTTGGAATGGAAACGAAGAGATATAATCATATATAATTAAAAAAAAATCTATGTGAATGTTTTGTAGGCCGTAGATAAAAACAAATGCAAACGAAACAAAATGAAAAGCAGATTCAAATACGTTTTGCTTCTTTTGGGGAACGGCAAGAACATAGCTCTTCAATACCTTACCAATTTAAGTGTAATTTCATATTTTAATTTCTGAAATTCAATTATTTATATAAAGCTTAAGTAATACTTTGACCCACGAACCAGTGTTGGAATGAAAGTTTTTTTTTGTTGCGCGCAAAGGTTAGTTTTAGAGAATCAAGTTCAAGAAATCAGTGTCAATTATGATATTGAATATGTTTTGAGATGTTTGCGTGTGTATGAGATGTAAGCAAGGAAGTGTAAGGTTGGTGTGGGTTACAAAGAAAAAAAAAATGATTCACTATCGGTTGCAACGGATTTAAGTACGATATTGAATAGGAACTAAACCGCATATCCACTATTACCAACATAAAAAGTTGAAATCTGAAGAAAAAAAATATTTAGATGCAAAATTGGACGGCGATATTAAAAAAATGTTCAAAATCAATTGAAATGTTGAACATTTTGACTGGAGATTTTTTTCGTGAAAAAATTTGATTGTCATTCACGATCAGTTTTCATCTGACCAATAAATGGAGAGAAATAGCAAAATAGTTTTCAGTAATAACACAGGTTAGAAATTAGAGCGAAAATGTTAGGAAAAAGACAGAATTTAATCTCGTGTTTATATAACGTGAATAAATAAATAAATAGAGCACTGACGCATTTGAAGTCAAATAAATTACGTGGATCCATCTGACATTTTTTCCTATTAGGATCCACAATTCCAGCAAGCAATAGAGATCATCGTTGCTTTAAAGGTAGACTTCCGTTTGGATCCTTCATATATTTACTGAAGATAACAGATCTGACGAAATGAAAACAGGGTAGGAAGTATCAGTTTTAGTCATAGACTTTCACTACGAGAAAACATAAATAATTTCTGTATTCCATTAAACTGTCCACACATTTGAGAAAGTAAGAGATCAAAAAAGTAGACAGAAATCTTTGTTAGAAGCAACTAACCGATAAAAAAAATAATGCATTTTTACAAAATCCATACAAAACAAGAAGTAAATGCTAAATTTATGCATGTTCATGTTTAGACGTGAAGCCAACGCCATACCGTGAAATAAAACAAAAATTAAAAAATTAAGGGAATTGTTTTCATGGGTTTTGTATTCATTTTTATAATTTTTGCTTGGAGTAAATTTTTTGTTTGACTGAACTGCTACAGGCCATAATAGAATGACTGCCGTTCGAGCTGAACTCACTTTGAAAGAAATGACTACTTAAAAAAGTTTGATTTACAAGATCCGGGGGTCAAAAAAGCTAACTGAAGGGGTGAAATAAAAAAAATATATATTAAAACACATAGGAGCATATGCATTCCAGATAGGTTGACGAATAAGAAAAAAAAAGTGCTTGTGTTTTGGAGACAGGTTTCTGCGTCACGTAGGATGTTGTTGAACAAAATTAGAAAGTAGTTCCATTATCGCCAAAAAGTGATGTCATTTGCAAACCTAGGATTAAATGAAAACCAATGGCTAAAAGATCTTTGTTCTCACTATTTTGTTCTAGGATAAGTAAACGTGACGATGCAAAATACTCAATTGACAGACGTGCTCACAGTTTTGAACAAATCAGAAAATGTCGTAATATCATGTATTTCTCTGTATCCATGTCTGCAAGCGAGGAAAAATCTTTTTAAACTGAAGAACAAAGATACCAAAATGAAATTCGTTTACACATTAAAAAAAATAGCAAGTAAAGCTACAATATTGGTTTCTTATGAAAGTCTTTTCGGAAAAGCTAAGCAGGAAAACATCCAATAATTAGAGAGTTCTTGGCTTAGAAGGAATTCCGAATGAGTGGAGATTGGCTAGTTATCTTGTTGTGGCGCCATAGCTTCAGCCATGTTGGTTGGCAGAGATGAATAAAAGAATCAATTTTCGACGAAGGACGCTTACATCCGATCTGAGTAATAGGGCGTGGTCGATTCCTTCCTTCTATCGTGGAGCATGTGGATGTAAAAAGACGAGAGACTGCGTTTGCGGCGTCGGATCATCTTAAAAACATTCTCAATTTCTTGGGTTGCTAAAAATGGAAAGGAAAATAAAAATTAGAAAAAAATCTAAAATAAAAACATTTCTTATACCTAAACATTCTAAAATAGTGTTTTCAGAATTCAAGAAAGTCAATTTCAGAAATTCCTGATATTTTTCATAGGTCTAAAAGTGTCGTTCATCGTAAAACCGATAAAACGTTAGATGCAAAACCAAAAACCAGCAGACTTCCACAAACACCGCAAAGAGATAATTAAAGAATTGTTAGAATATCTACAAAAAACCGTTTTGAAACTGCTACATCAATTGCCCTTAAATTTAATGAAGACACAGATAATATGATCTCAAGGAAAACGGTTGCTAGCAGGTTAAAAATGCAGGATTGCATGCTCGTATTCCAGCTTTGAAGCCTCACATTTCAAAGCGAAACCAAAGGGCACGTCTTGAGTATGCGAGAGAAAATCTTGTTTGGACTGACGCACAATGGTATACAGTTCATTTCAGTGACAAGTTCAAGTTTACTATATTTGGTTCTGAGGGCAAAACTTACGTACGCCATAGAACAGGTGAATCACTATCTTAACAATGTGGCAAGAAAACCGTTAAGTTTGGTGGCGGCAGTGTGATGGTGTGGGGAATGATTTCATCTGCAGTAGTTGGCTCTATCATCCGTGTACATGGCAATATCGATGGTGAGATTTACAAAAGGTTTCTTCAGCAGAACCATAATCTTTATGAATCTCCTATTTTCATGCAGGACAATGCACCTTGCCACAAGGCTCAGAAGGTTATGGCTTTATTTGAAGAAGAAGAAGGAATCACCCAAATGAAGTGGCCAGCCCAGAGCTCCGACTTGAATCCAATAGAAACTGTTTGGAAGATATTTGGAGAAAGGGCTCAGAAAAGAAACCCGAAAAAACAGGATCACCTATGGGAGTTACTGAAAGACAAATGGGAGGGAATTACTGCGAATTTTTGCAAGAAATTAATTAGATCATGTGGTCGACGATGCAGAGAAGTCATTGAAAATAAGGGAATGTTTACCAAATATTAAAATTTGTTGATATTTTGTTCACAATCAAGTATTAACAAGATCGTTCCTTAACTTTTGTCCAGTAGCTTATTTCCTTTGTTCCATTTAATCTTTACTTAAAAAAAAAAAACAAAAAAAAAACTATTATATAAATTTTTGTAACTTTGTATAATATTTATGCATTACACCCTAATCTTTATTCGGTAAAAGTTTCATTGCAAATCATGCATTACTTTTTAAGTAATACACATATCTATGTCTTTGATGTTTCCGTTCCTTATACAATGGCCGCTACTGTGTGTATATATATATATATATATATATATATATATATATATATATATATATATATATATATATATATATATGTAGGTTGTGCTAAAAATACTTTTACAAACTTTGTGGACGAGTTCCTGACACCTAAACAAGGACAAAATCATGCACCCATTGGATCATTCTCTGGCGGATTCTTTCAAATTGTAAGGAAGGAATAGATCGTAAAGCGATTGGGCATGGTGGCTAATCTCCTCACCTCATGGAACAATTTGATTACAGAAAACTCACCAGAGGCCTAATGAGCCACGAGGCTCAAGCAGATATAATAATAATAATAATAATAATAATAATAATGAATGAATGATCAGTGAAAAATGTCATGAAGCCATTCTTTACCATAGGTCTCTGGTTGGGACCCGGAAGAAAATCTGTATACAACAGAAATCAAAGGAAATAATAATAATAATAATTACAGAACAGAGTTATGGCCATTAATAGCCTTGCAATCCCAGTTGTCCAATATAGCTTCAACATCTTAAACTGGACTCTAAACGACATCAGGCGAATGGATGCTAAAACAAGAAAGCTTCTTTCTAAGCATAAGATGCATCATCCAAAGGCTGATGTAGACCGTCTATACATACCCCGTAAAGAAGGTGGAAGGGGTCTTATTCAGCTGGAATTGTCATACAAGACAACAACTATTGGCTTACTAACATACATAGAAACAACAAAGGATTGGATGATACAATTAGTAAGGCAACATGAAGAAAGAAAGAAAAAATATTCAATAATAAAAGAAGGCAGTAAATACAAACAAGAATTACAGTTAGTAGATTCTGTAGAAAAGCAAAACAGTAGCCAAGAACCAACTATTGCGGCAAAAAATATGAAAATGAAAGCCAAAGATAAAGCTCTTGAAAAGATGAAACAGCGCTGGCAAGACAAACCTCTGCATGGCCAATATCCAGTACGTGCCAATAAATCCAATGTTGACAAAGTTAATACTCATCGATGGTTACGTGCATCTGGATTAAAGTCTGAAACTGAAGGATTTATACTTGCAGCACAAGACCAAAGTCTTTTCATGAGAAACTTTCAGGCAAATATTATGCATAATAATATGGATCCAAAATGCAGGTTTTGTGATAAACACCAAGAAACAATAGACCACCTAATCTCAGGCTGTTCTGTGCTTGCCCCAAACAAATATAAAAATCGCCACGATAGAGTTGGGCAATATTTACATTGGACAATGTGCAAACATTATGGAAAAGCTGCAAACAAACACTGGTATGAACATCATCCAGCACCGGTTACAGAAATAGAAGATGTAACCATTCTATGGGATTACACCATCTACACAGACAGAAAAATTGAAGCAAACAGGCCAGACATTATTGTTAAAAACCAGAAGGAGAAAACTTGTCTATTAATTGATATGGCTTGTCCAGCGGATTGTAACATAGCAATCAAGGAATTTGAAAAACTGTCAAAATATAAAGACCTGGAAATTGAAATAGAAAAAATGTGGAAATTGAAAACAAGAGTTGTGCCAGTGATAGTAGGTGCACTTGGAATGATAAAAAATGGAACAAAACAACACATTGAAAGAATCCCTGGAAACCCCAGCTTAAGAGATATACAAAAAATTGTCTTATTAAGTACAGCCCACACACTAAGGAAAACTTTATCTATGTAATGCTGGGGATGATAGGGAAGATAGAAAAACATGAAATGGAGCCATAACAACACGCCACTACCTGCCTTAGGTCTCCCCGCAGACTTGGTTGGTAGTGAGACCAAAGCAGAAATCGAAATATGATGAAAAATGATATAATAATAATAATAATAAATGAAGCCATTTCTGATCTTAGGTCTTTGGTTGGGACCCGGAAGGAAATGTGTATACAACAGAAATCAAAGGAAATAATAATAATAATAATAATAATAATAATAATAATAATAATAATAATAATAATAATAATGTCGGTAGAAATATTTCTTGAAAGGTTTACAACATCTTTATATACGACGAAGAGGTTCTTCACAAGTTCGTCATAATTTGTATCGTTATTAAGAAAAAAATTTGACAAGAAGAAAAACCGAATTAAAATATTGGCGGACCTTTAAATTTGTTGTTTTACTATTTTTTTTCACTTTTTTCAGCGCAGTCTGATCGATTTTAATGATTAAACTTTCCGATTATCAAAAAAAAAAAAAAAAATTGAAAACATTACAATATTTAAACAATTTTAGCTTGAGCTCAATTTCTCATACAACGTTGTAGTAAATCGATCCTCCATTTTGGAACCACTCGCATTGGAGTCGCTTTGTTTTGTTTTTTTGGGATGAGTTGTTGCTCTTGGTTTTGTCTTTTTCAAGTTTTCTTCAGTTCTGACGATGGCATCTTCCTTGGAAACTCCAAGAATGGCTTTATTCAAAAATTTCGCAAAGGATTCAGTTGTTGAATATGCGGAAGCAAAAAAATTAATTGCATAGGATCGATTTACTATAAGGTTGTATGAAAAACTGAGCTCTCCACCCCGCTAAAATTGTTTAAATGTTGAAATTCTTACAAATTTGTTTTTGTCAATCGGAAAGTATAGGGTTTAATCGATAAGATTGCACTGAAAAAAGTAAAAAACGAAATGAAAAACAAAAAATTTAAAGGTGGTGGTAGTCTCCTTCAGGTCCGCCAAAATATTTAATCATGGAGATTTTTTTGAAAACGATTTATAATATTAAATAGTGAAATTTTAAAGATATGAATGCAACTTAGAAAGATGGCGTTTCTTTTACCGGCGTTAAAACCAGTAGAAATAAAAGAAAAATCTTTACGTTCCAAATTTTTGTTTGCTTATGTGTTCTTTCGAAAGATTTTATACAGGATTAATCGCTCTGCAAAGTTAAATTTTCTTGATAATAATCTTTTATGATTAGAATTAGGAATCGAAAGGCTCACCTTTGCTTAATTTGTCCATGTCATTTGGGGTCATAAACAGAGAGAGTCCGTCAGGGACCAGTTGTTGTGAAGGCGCTGGTGCTGAGAGAACTGCTTCCATGACGAAACAGGTAACCAAGATGAGCATCATCAATTGACGAGACATTTTTAAAATCTGCAAATAAAACAATAACAACAACAATAATAATACGACATAGACGGGGAAATTTAAATTTTGCTGTGTGTAATCATTTATCTTAAACTAGCAGTATAGCCCGGCGTTGCTCGGGTGTAATGAAAGCTTTAAAACTAATCCATGGTCCTGGAGCTCAGATACTTTGGACGTTGACACGAAAGACTAAAAAGAGAAATTGGAAAAAATTAGTCGCCCATGACCTGACCAGAAGCCTAAAGAATATTTGTGTGAAGTTTGATGAGAATCGGATAACAATTGTGGATTTGTATAAAGGATATACAGACAGATAAACAAACACACACAAACATCTTTCCTTTTATACATATATATATATATATTATCGATTTTCTGCACTATTGTAAGAACGGCAACCTTGAAACTTCTGAATATCATTATGTCTTTGTCTATGAGTGTATCAAATTTGATTAAAATCGGACCACTCCTTCTATAACCCGATTTTTTCGATTATCGATTTTCGATATTTATCGGGGGTACCTCGACACAAAACCTAGCTAGGAACACTCGCAGACGCTTACAGTACAACTGTGTAAATTTCCAAGAAAATCGGTTCAGCCGTTTCGGAGTCTATAGGTAACGGACACACACACACATACACTGTTCCATTTATAAATAAGTTTAGATGTAATCTCTATATAAAACCGGATACGTCTGTGTGTGCGTGTTTTTGCGCGTTTCCATTCTAAGAAACCCTACTCCCCCGAAACCCTTGATCTGATTTCAACCAAAATTGGGTAACTTGTCGATCATGACATGAACCTTTGATGTACGCAAAAATTTTTTGAAACGATTTACAGGTACGACAGAAATCACCGAGACGCTTAGAATTTACGAATTCTTCTCCACGAAACGCCTTATGCAAATTCAACCACATTTGGATAACTTGTAGATCAAAGTCCGATCCTTTGATGTACACAAAAGTTTTCGAATTAATGTATAGGGTTCGTCAAAAATCAACGACAAACATAGATTCACGTGGTTGTTTGCGCACGTTTAAGCATATCTTCAAGACGCTTCACTCAAACTCAACCAAAATCGAGTCACTAGTAGCTCAAGGCCCGATGCCTTGATATGCGAACAAAAATTTCAATTGACACAAAGGGGGTGCGGTAAAGATTAATGGAAAATATTGCTTTTTGCGATCGTTTATTTTTCCGAAACGCTTAGTTGTATTCCAATAAAAATCAGGTCTTTCTTGTAACTTCTACATTATCATATGCCATAACAATTTCACATTTTCTAAAAGATGCCAACCACTCCGACGTTGCAGGGACAATGCATCCACTTCTTCTACGTCACACTGTCATCGCATCACATTACAGGTTCCCCTAACGCCCGGCCCCGTTCTTCTAATTGTATATCATGAATCTCGTTTTATAAATACAACAAAGACCAATTTTTAAACTTACTCGTCATGGCAATCTCATCCTGGATTTTTTTGAATAAGCATTTGAGCTTACCATTTCAATATAACCACTAAAAACTGGAGTAACGCCGGGTTATACAGCTAGTTAATGGTAAACATGTTTTTGTTGTCAAAGAGAAAATAATCGTGGCTATTTTCTCGGATGTGATGTTATTCAGAACTTGAGTATTCGATGCATTTTTGAATTTTTTTTTCAGAGCCACAAATAACATAGTGATTTACTAAGTGTAGCTTAGATGTGGAACAAGGTCGAAAATATAGAGCCCCCAGTGAGGATCGAACTCACAACTCAGTCGTAATTGGTCTAGCGTGACGAGCTTGCTAATCATTATACCACATCAGAAACAGATTTTGATATTTACTCGATTTAGCTTTGTATTACACAAGAACAAATAGAGAAAAATGAGGTGATCCTTGAAAAGCAGCATTCAAAATTATTGCATTTTTTTTATACTGATCACTATCGCAACCATAAAGGTTGGTCAGGTATTTTTTTTTAATCATATCATCCCGAGCAAGACGGTAACGCCACTGATGTGCAGGGGCTCCGTAAGAGTGAAAAGATTGGAAAAGAGAAAACCGGAAACCACATCCTAAGCAGGGAACAAGGGATGAGCCTCTTCACTTGTGCAATAGACGTGCTTAAAAGTATTAGTGGTTATCCTGCTTTCTGGAAAGTTAATAAATGGTCACAATGTTTAGTATTGGTTCCCGACTAAAGCAATTATTTTTTTATTGTCTTGGATCTTAAAGACAAAGTGGAAAGTATTTTATGTTTTGACAAGTTGTTTAGCCGAGTTTGAATTCCAGTTGAATTCGTTGCATTCACATACGCATAAATACCCTTGGAAAAGGTATGAACCCATCGCTTTCCCTCCAGCTATGGGTTAAACAGCAGGGCAGACTGGTTCTATAGTCTTGGTTGGCAACCAGTCTACCACAGAAAGCAATGAGAACCTACTGCGTGGAAATCTTCTGCCCAATCTCTTTCGAGACATGATCGGCCAAGCGTATCTTGTATGGCACTTAACTGACTATATTTCAAAAGTCCTTTATGAACAAATTTAACAAATTTAGTTATTCCCATGTCACTTAATGAACGATTTCACTGTTCAGTTATATGAATTTCGCAATGAAAACGAAAGCTCGACATTTTCAAATGGTTCTTTGCCAGAAGGTGGAACGGAACAACTACAATTAAGACTAAATTATTGTGGCAGTGAAAAGTTGTACTATTAATAAAAAATAAAACAAATTTGACTTTTCCAGGGTCGTAGGGTTGCCACCTCTACTGCAGCCGTAGCAGCTGTGATGTGTTTAGGACAAAGTGGAAAGTATTTTATGTTTTGACAAGTTGTTTAGCCGAGTTTGAATTCCAGTTGAATTCATTGCATTCACATACGCATAAATACCCTTGGAAAAGGTATGAACCCATCGCTTTCCCTCCAGCTATGGGTTAAACAGCAGGGCAGACTGGTTCTATAGTCTTGGTTGGCAACCAGTCTACCACAGAAAGCAATGAGAACCTACTGCGTGAAAATCTTCTTCCCAGACATGATCGGCCAAGCGTGTATCCTGTAACTGACTATATTTCAAAAGTCCTTTATTAAGAAATCTGAGAGGAACAAATTTAGTTATTCCCATGTCACGTAATGAACGATTTCACTGTTCAATTATATGAATTTCGCAATGAAACGAAAGCTCGACATTTTCAAATGGTTCTTTACCAGAAGGTGGAACGGAACAACTATAATTAAGACTAAATTATTGTGGCAGTGAAAAGTTGTACTATAAATAAAAAATAAAACAAATTTGACTTTTTCCAGGGTCGTAGGGTTACCACCTGTACTGCAACAGCTGTGAGGTAAGGACAAGAAAGACTGCCGGAGCCAATTTTTCTTCAAAGTGGTTTTAAATTCAGTTTTCTTTCTTTTAGACTGGTTAGCACCTTTAACCCATAGCATGGTGGGGATAAGAGGTGGGTTTTGTTAGTACGAAATTGAATGTAACAAATTCAGATATAATTCGAACTAGTCTCACCGATTTCATTTTCCGAGTTCCTAAACGTTACACTACCCGTACAGTCAGTCAGTTAAGTGCCATACGTGAAACACGCTTTGGGCGATCATGTCTCGAAAGAGACATGACTGACTGGGCAGAAGATTATCCCGCAGTAGGTTGCCATTGCTTTCTGCGGTAGACTGGTTGCCGACCAAGGCTATAGAACCCAATCTGTCCTGCTATTTAACCCATAACTGGAAGGAAGAGACGGATTAATACCTTTCCCAAGGGTATTTGTGCGTAAGTGAATACAATGGATTCAACTGGAATTCGAAATCAGCTTCCCCGGTTTCTCGTTCCGAGCCGATATCCACTGTACCACGAGGCACATCCTTACACCCACCCGAAAACGCTTTAAAGGTTGACAATAGACAATTGGCTAAGAAAGTCTGAGAAGGTAGCGATAAAATGTTTAAAGATCGGACTTCAGAAAGACGATAAAACGGCACTTTAAAGTAATCAGTCTTATCGGATGAGAAATCAGTTTGTAGATTTTGAAATGCGCTTTCAGTCATATTTCTCAAATATTCTGGTGACTGAAGTGAAATTGCAGTCACTTGTCTGTGGTTCTTTTGAAGATTGATTAAAAAAAAAAAAATGACTGGTCCATTTTTATGTCCTTTAAGTTATTAACAATTGTCCAAAGAATGAGTTAATGTACTCGGTGGTTCATAATTTTCAATTCGTGTAATTCAAGCTTGTAAAACAATATTCATACACATCAAATATCTCTAAGAGAGATAGAATGTTAGTAAAAAATTAAAAAGCTGTAATTACCACGAATAATAGAATGCATGTTCAAAAGAGAAGAGAGAAGATGGGCGTTGTCAGAGAAATTTAATCAAATATTCTAACTTCTTATTTCTGGTAGAATTTCTAGTTTTAACGCATTTTCTGGTAGAATTTCTAGTTTTAACTCATTTTCTGGTAGAATTTCTAGTTTTAACGCATTTTCTGGTAGAATTTCTAGTTTTAACGCATCAGATTAGATTTTCTTGGAACATATTTAAGCATGAGAACACCGGGTAGGGAAGAGAAACGTGGTAGCAACGCATATCTTTTAACGTCGCAAATCTATGCACAAATTTTGAGTCTAGAAATTTTCATTTAAATAGACCGCGAATTCGAAAGCGTGGTTAGAAGAGAGGAAAATTTTGAAAATGTTTTTTTCGACTTGAAATAATTGCCAATGAAAGTGAGTATAATTTGTGAAAAGTAAAACAAATATTTCTGCGGATAAAAAAATAAAAAAACGATAAAGAAAAAAACTCACGTGTAGACAGGGAAACTTCGTTGGTTTTCAGAGATAGAGAGAGATTGTGTACTAGACGAGATGTTGGTAAGATTGGAATGATAGCCGATCACAATTGCCAGCTTTTATAGCCAGAAGCCGGTCGCGGGCAAAAAAGAGGCTGGCCTTAAGCAAGTCTGTGTAGGGAAGAGGAAGTTACAATGTCTGTGTGTGTGTGTGTGTGTGTGAGAGAGAGAGAGAGAGAGAGAGAGAGAGAGTGTGTGTGAGAAAGCGCATGAGAAAGAGAGAGAGAACATAGGTTGGTATGATGGGGAGAAAGTCGAAGACTAGCGTGGGAAAAGAAATTTGAAACAGAATTTATGTGGGGGCGGCTAAAAACCTAATTGTCGGTTGTTAGGCGAAATAAAAAGAAAAAAGAAAAAAAAGATGAAATTGAAAACGAATCTAGGAGAGAAGACATGAAAGAAGAAGAAATATTGACGCGCGTATGTGTGCGGGTGTGCGGGTGCATGTGTGTGTGCGTGTATGCGTGTGTGCGCACGTGTGTATGTATGTGCGCATGTGCGTATAAAGTGACACAAGATGGCCGAGAAGAAATCCGGGCCTTGTCATAAAAATGATAGGAGGAGCCGAAGGCAAAGTACATGTCGGCAGTTGACGCTTCAAAATTGAGAAAGGGAGAAAGATAAAAGAAGAAACCAAGCTATGTAGCCAATTGGAAAAGATCAGGAAAACCCAGTGAGATTCCGGTATCACGCCACCTACACGCCTCCACCATATTTGGATCTTCACGGGAACGACTAGGGAGTGGGCGGAGCCGTGGAGGTGGGTTCCTGCAGTAGCGCAATTCACTTTTCGCAGACAGGTGATCAGCTGATTGAGTACATCTTTTCACACATATTCAAATTATACATTATGTAATACACAGTAATGCGCTTCTAAAACGTTTCAATATCATGTGCTCCAGAATTGTGGCCTTGTGCCAAATTAAGCTAAAAGTGTTTAAATGCAAGATTTGAGATTAAAAAAAATCTTCAAAAATCAAAATTTCATCAATTCTCCCAAAAGTCTTGTTAGTTTCTATCTATCTATCTATCTATCTATCTATCTATCTATCTTGGATTTTTATTATCTATCTATCTATCTATCTATCTATCTATCTATCTATCTATCTATCTATCTCAGGCCGGTGCAAAGGTTTCATGCCCCCACCCTCTCGTGAATCTATGATACAGACCCCGCCATACACACATTCAACATCTCAATTTTGATCTGGTAGCATTAAAATATATTTTATGGTAGTTTTTAACAGCAACTTGAAATATTTTAACACATCAACATTTTAGATAAAAATTGTGAATTTTCGATTCGAACGGACCCACCGCCACCTCTACCTGAATGACGTCAAAATCTGTAAAAATTCATCCTTTAATAGTCATTTGTGCTTTATTTAATTTATAACGTATATAAATGTCAGTCAGTTAAGTGCCATACGTGATACACACTTTGGCCGATCATGTCTCGAAAGATACATGACTGACTGGGCAGAAGATTTTCCCGCAGTAGGTTGCCATTACTTAGACTGCGGTAGACTGGCTGCCATTCAAGGCCATAGAGTCCACTCTGTTCTGCTATTTAACCCATAGCTAGAGGCAAAAACGACGTATTAATACATTTCCCAAGGGAATTTTCGCGTAAATGCAACAAGTTCAATTGGAATTCGGATCTCCGATTTCTCGTTCCGAGCCGATATCCACTGCACTAACATCCGGAAACTGATTTATTTCGTATTTCAGCACAAATCCATCAAGAGTCGAGTATCGAATGAGGATCGAACTTACTATACTTGTCATTATCTACAAGATTAGCTTACTATCCATTCAGGATTTATGGCGACCCCCCCCCCCCCCAAGAATGATGTTTGCTTTTTTTTTTTTAATATCGAGGGAGTCATAAAATCCACAATTGCTTCGTATCAACCAAAACGAATAACTTTAAAACATTAACATTTTGTTTCCCTTTGTTTTCTATCAGGAAAATAGAATTTTTTTCAATAGAAACAGAGAAAGAGAGAGAAGGAGAGGGTGTAGAATGTGATGTGAAAGAGAAACCGAGATACCTGAGAGAGAGAGAGAGAGAGAGAGAGAGAGAGAGAGATTGAGAGAGAGAGAGAGAGAGATTGAGCGAGAGAGAGAGAGAGAGAGAGAGAGATGAGATGAGATATATAGGGAACGGTCCTAGAGAGAGGGAGAAATCAGATAGATAGATAGATAGATAGATAGATAGATAGATAGGAACAGGCTAAGGATAGATAGATAGATAGATAGATAGATAGATAGATAGATAGATAGATAGATAGATAGAACAGGCTAAGGATAGATAGATAGATAGATAGATAGATAGATAGATAGATAGATAGAACTTTTTTAAAAAAATCGACTGAAACCGAGATGCCAGGTCTGAATTGATAACATTGCATACTCGTCTTTGGATTTTATCAAGACTTTAGATATATAGCAGAAGCTCCAGGCCAGATATTGCACCAATATAAAAATCTGAGAGAAAGAGGATGGGGAGAGAGATTGAGACAGAGACGTGAGCTAGAGAGAGAGAGAGAGAGAGAGAGAGAGAGAGAGAGAGAGAGAGAGAGATATGAGAGAGAGGGAAAGAGATCTGAAACGAAGAGATCTGACTTATGAATGAAAAATGTATGAATTTTTATTACAAATTGATAATTTTTAAAAGTGAGGGAACATTTTAGAAAATTACGGAAAATCAAGTATTTTACAAAATTTGTAGATATTTTTTATTTATTGTATCAATTTAGAATTTAAACAAAGTGCAAATATTCACATACTGTATCCGTTATGTTGTCGAACTACCATTTTTTTAAGATAAATTAAAAATAAAAGTTATCTTTTTAATTGTATGAAAGGTTAAGGTAAAATAAAAATGTCATCAATAAAAGTTCCCTGCTAGTATTGTAAATGATATTGATTTTATGAGCGAGTAACTTCAAAGAATATCGTCGGTTCACCAGTTTGGGCCTTGAGAAATGGGTTTTACCTGATGAACCTTAAAGGTATCAAATTTATGCATTTCTCACCTTTACACTTTTATCTAATTGTGAACCTGGTTTTAGAACCTTACAAAAGAACACACACGAATAAAAATACGTGAAAGGTTTAGCTACTTGAATTTTGCAGAATAGGCTCACGCGTATTGAAATCCTCACAGTATTTAGTATTTTGGAAGTTATCGCTAACATTTTAGTCAAGATTTACAAACTCTAAGTTTCGTTCAATTTCGCAAACCAATCTATGAAATTTGAATTATTTGCAACATTCTGACGCGTATTGAAATCTTCACAGTATTTAGTATTTTGGAAGTTATCGCTAACATTTTTTGTCGAGATTTAAAAACTCTACGTTTCGTTCAATTTCGCAAACCAATCGATGAAATTTGAATAAAACTGATTTTTTAAAAATACTTTGACAAAACCCCTACTTTGTGGTTTAATAATTTCTTTAATTTAATTTAACTTTATAGGACTTCATGGTAAACAATACCTTTTATGATTTTTTTCTTTTCTAACAGCGAAGAATAAAGGATTTCTTACTCTTGAGCATGTAACATATAACTGAATATGCGTAAATAGTTCTTTCTGGAGTCAAATTCCAACTTTTTGAAGCGTTTTTTTTTTTTTTTTTTTTTTTAATCGTGTCACCTCAAGCAAGGCATTCCACTTCCATTATAGCGCAGGGGGTTACATGGAGGGATTGGGTATAGGAAATGTCAGAAGGAGGGTGATAGACGACTTAGGATGTACGTAGGGAGAGAGTTGGAGAGAGTGGGTGTGAGTTAGTGTGTTAGGCGGTGTCTATTGACCTTACATTTAAACTCCTGGAGATTGTAGCCGTCGGGGAAGCAAGCATGCGGTAGGGAATTCCATAGGCGGGAAGTGCGAAGAAATAAGCTGTTGGAGTAGAAATTGCGGTTACATTTCATCGGTTTCACTGTAAAAGGGTGGGACCTAGTTGCAACCTAGTATCTCGTGCAAATTCACATCTAGGGGGCACCAGTGATTTAAGTTCGTCAGAGCAGAAGCCATGAAAGTATTTATAGAAGAGGCACAGGGAAGCCACGTCACGCCGGTGAGAGAGATACTGCAGGCGGTCAGCCAAGTCGGTATCAATCACATTACAGATTCTTTGCTGTATTTTGTCAAGAACCCCGAGGAGAATAGAAGGGGCACCCGACCAAATGTGGCAGCAGTACTCAATACACGGGCGGATGGAGGGAGGTGCGGTTGTCTGTGGTGGTTAATTGACAGCAGCTTCGTTTTTGTTTCGTCTTGTGATTTGTTTTTTATTTCTTGCAAACGCAGGGCAAACAGGAAACTGAATTCCTTTATATAAAATCACAACAAAAGATATGAAAAAAACAATATTGCATTTTTAATAAATAATTATTTATTATTTTCATCATTAAATTGTTTTTAAAATAGTGCATTTTGTATGTTAAATAATAAAACTTTATTTTTTCTAAAAATATTAATGAAAATTTATTGTACGAAGTTATGCATCCTAGTAAAACTAACTGTAGTTTGAACCCCTGCACCTGTTTGCCCGACCCCCTAATATTTGGTTCCGATCGGTCAATCTAAGGATATTTTAGAGGGCGTGATAGACGAACGAACTAACAAAAGTCACAGAATTTTATATATCTAAACTTATTTATAAATGGAACTTTGTGTGTGTGTGTGTGTGTGTGTGTGTGTGTGTGTGTGTGTGTCCGTTACCTATAGACTCCGAAACGGCTGAACCGATTTTCTTGGAAATTTACACAGTTGTACTATAAGAGTCTGCGAGTGTTCTTAACTAGGTTTTGTGTCGAGGTACCCCCGATAAATATCGAAAATCGATAATCGAAAAAATCGGGTTATAGAAGGAATGGTCCAATTTTAATCAAATTTGATACACTCATAGACAAAGACATAAGAAACGATAGTCAGAAGTTTCAAGGTTGCAGTTCTTACAATAGTGCAGAAAATAGATAATATATATATATATATATATATATATATATATATATATATATAAGGCAGGATGTTTGTGTGTGTGTGTGTGCCTGTTTATCTGTCTGTATGTCCTTTATACAAATCCACAATTTTTATCTGATTCTCACCAAACTTCACACAAATATTATTTAGGCTGAGTCTGAACTCCAGGACCATGGATTAGTTTTAAAGCTTTCATTACACCCGAACAACGCCGGGCTATACTGCTAGTAGATAATACGTATGAAAAATTGATGGAACATTTTATTCCCCGTAGTCACTGTCTTTTTTTGAAAGCAGAAAATATTTCCTAACTGATTTATGATAAAGATAATGGTGAAAACAAAGGCCGATTTTAAAAACATACGATTTTAGATGTCTATATTTCTTGTGATAAATATCAAACAACAGTTATTCTTATTTGGAAAATTAATTCTCCGATATGCTTTCTTGAACAAAAACTAAAGTTTATATTCTTCTGTTTATTGCAGCTTTATCTTTTCGGTGCCAATTATGTCCACCCTTCGACACAGATCCGTTACTTATAAAGGAGCCAAGATTAATCAGTTGAATAAACTTGCGCCAAATTCTTCAATATTTCAGAACAAATTAAAATATAATTTTGTAAAAATCTCAGTCAGCAGGATTCATTTTCTTTGCGATTTATTAGAATAAAAAAAAATAGACTAAACTATCGCCCGGTTCACACTCCACCCACATCTATTGAACAGCTGAAGAGGCTCATCCCTTGTTTCCTGTTTAGGATGTGGTTTCCGGTTTTCTCTTTTCCAACCTTTTCACTTTTACGTAGCCCCTACACATCAGTGGCGCTACCGCCTTGCTTGGGGTGATATGATTAATAAAAAAAATAAAAAAATAAAAATAGGCACACTATTGAACGATTCCAACTAAAGTCATATTTGCAGGAAGTAAATCCTTCATGTTAGACTGATGAAATTTAAAACAAGAACACTATCGAAAGATTCCAGCTAATGTCATTTTTATTTAAAGTATTTTCAATCATGTTCGACTGATGAAATTTAAAACAAGAACATTATCGAAAGAGTCCAACTAATGTCATATTTATTAAAATGAATGGATGTAAGTCAAATTTTGATTTCCTGGTATCGATATCAAATAAGTCTTTTCGTCGTAAACTGAATTTTGAAGTCTAAATAAGTCCTTTGAGTAAATGGTATCATGACTGAGACTAAGAACTACAATTATACCTACTTAGAGCCAAACCCGAAGCAAAAACTAAAATAAAAGGGCTGAAAAAAATACAGGCGTACAGGCAGATAAACAGGCACACACGCAAACATCTTGCCTTTTATATATATATATATATATATATATATATATATATCTTTATTATCTATTTTCTGCAGTAAGAACTGCAACCTTGAAACTTCTGAATATCATTTCTTATGTCTTTATCTATGAGTGTATCAAATTTGATTAAAATCAAACCACTCCTTCTATAACCCGTTTTTTTCGATTATCGATTTTTTATATTTATCGGGGGTACCTCGACATAAAACCTAGCTAAGAACACTCGCAGACGCTTATAGTACAACTGTGTAAGTTTTCAAGAAAATCAGTTCAGCCTTTTCTGAGTCGATAGGTAACGGACACACACACACACACACACACACACACACACACACACACACACACACACAGTTCAATTTATAAATATGTTTAGATATTATTATTGTGGTTTTACGATTCATTTAATCCTAGAATTGTTCTTCAATGCTGTATACCTAAATTTCTCAGCTTTCTCTCTCTCTCTCTCTTTATATATATATATATATATATATATATATATATATATATATATATATATATTATTATTATTAATGACATCTGCCCTTTATGTCTAAGTGAAAAACTACACATTCTCCAGTACCCTAACAGCAACGATTTATTATACCGTAGAGACGAATTAGCAGTAATATGCAAACATCGCAAATATTTCTCCCTAAAATTTAAGTAAACAAAAAAAAAAAAAAAGAACCAACCAGAAAACCCCCAAAAGAAAACAAACCCTATACAATACCAACAAAAAATAATGCAGTTGCAACAGAATAGCAGATAAATAAATAAAAATATATTTTTTATATTTATAAAATATGTTGTATAAAGGATAGTTTTTATAAAAGAAATATATTTGTTAAATATTATAAAATATTATATTTTATAATATTAAAAGCACACACCCCAATACAAAATAACATACATTAAATTAACAATACACTTACAAAATAACATACGTTAAATTAACAATACAATTAATAACATACATTAAATTAAGGAGAAACCAACCCCAAAACAAAACAACACCTACCAACCCCTATATTTTTTATGAAAGATATATTTTATAAAAAATATATTTCATAAAAAACTAAAAAAAAAAAAAAAGTACACACTCCAATACAAAATAACATACATTAAATTAAGGAGAAACCAACCCCAAAACAAAACAACACCTACCAACCCCTAAACCAAATAACAACACGCTAGACGCCAGCAGCATCAGCCCTCTCAAGATTAATAGATTAACCTATCCTGAACTCTGCCAAAAACAAACACTTAACCCTAAGACCTGAAAAAAAGGTCAACAGAACTCAAAATACAGACCAACCCCTCTAACACCCAAAAATAACAAATCCAACACAAATAAACTGGCTTTTTCAACTAGATAATTCTCATTTCTAAAAAAAATCACCTGAGGAAGAAGCCAAAACCATAATGGGCTGACTTCGAAACATGATAAATTTTTTTTGTGTAGTGACACTATGGATTTAAAAACATTGTAACAACCATTACAGTATATATATATATATATATATATATATATATATATATATACACACACACACACACACACACACACACACACACACACACACACACACACATCTATCTATCTATCTATCTATCTATCTATCTATATATATATATATATATATATATATATATATATATCCAAAAGGAAGTAGCATGTAGGTAAAATACCAAGGGAGATCTTATCAATATTAACTGTTAAAAATTAAATATTAAAACTGATCCAGCCTGAGGGCTCAATATAATTAAAATTATTTATTTACAGAGCGAAATAAGTATGTTTTTACGAATAAAACTTCGAAAATTGTATATATCGAATGATCATTTCAGCGAAATAAATTCGCTTCATTGGCGAATTTTTTTATTATAGAAAAATTCGAACGTTTTTGGAGTGTTTGTGGATAAAGACACGGAAAGTCCACTTTTACACATATCTTTAACTTCCATCTCTCTTTGAAATAGTTTTTCGGTACGCCTGCATTTTAACATACTCTTCTCTTTCTTTTCTTCATTTCCCACACCACTTTTCTTCCTTATTTATTTCCTTTTCTTTCTCTTTCTTCCTTCACTTCTTTTTTTTTTTCCTTTACTTATTGTTACGAATTTACTTTTTATTTTTCCCTCTCTCCGAAGTGGACAAGCCAACAGACGCAGGACAATATCTCAACTTCAAATCTCCCCACTAATACAATGTAAAGAAAAGGATATTCCGCTACCTGCAACAGTGAGCAAAAGCCATAATCAGTAACCCAGAGACGTACGAACAGGAAATAGTCAGTATAAGTAGTACCCTACAATGTAACAATTATCCAGGGTACATGACAACAATTTCAACGAACATGGAAGAAAGGGTCTATGAGGATAACAACTCTCAGAAAACAACCCCGGTCTGTCTATCCTAAATGAAGGGGTTATCGGAGAAAATATAAAGGACCTGTGGTCCATATAATATCAGGACGAGCTTCAGAAATGGCTCAACACTTCGCAGGCACCTCATCCGAGTAAGACCCCACAATGGAGGAGGACATGACTAAGGACTGTGTGTACGCCATTCCATGTAGCTGTGGAATGAATTATAAACGAGAAACATAATGTAAAAACTCGATATAATGAATGAAATATGATTGGATGAAAATGAAGCCATTGTGTATCGAAAACTGAATGAATAATGTAAATCGAGTAAATATTACCTCATCTCAGAAATATAGACAAATAGAATGATCTATTATTAAACGTCGTACAAATGACAACAAAGATGAGGACAATAGTCCGAATAATGTAAATACTGTAAATCCTACCTCATCTCAGAAATATAGACAAATAGAGAATGATCTATTATTATTAAACGTTGTAAAAATGGCAACAAAGATGAGGACAATAGTCCGATTAATGTAAATAGTGTCACTGTAAATACTACCTCATCTTAGAAATATAGACGAAATTTAAATTTCGCACATATATTTTTAAAATCTTCTAAAACTGTAAATAAATTGTTTTGATGGCTAATATAGCTTAATTCTTTAAAGTTATATTTGTTTTCTAAATTCAACTTTTACAAACCACGAAAACTTTATTCAACTATGGTGATCGAACAGACATCCCAAAATAACTCCAGTTTATATTGGAAGCTAAATAAAAACTCGATATAATGAATGAAATATGGTTGGATGGAAATGAAGCCATTGTGTCTCGAAAACTGAATGAATATTACAGTAAATTAAATCTGGTGAAATCTAATGTGTTATGAAGTGATTTTTATAGAAAGTGTCATTGAATGAATTTGGCTGAATGAAGAGAAAGACATAAAAATAAGGAAATGGGAAATCTCTCTTATATCAGGGTCTCTTATATCAGGGTTATACTACTCATCTTTGTTTACCTTCTTAAGGTGATTGGAATTTTGAACTGAACCCTTTATTAATTGGGGTAGAGTGTTCTACTTCCATGAGTCATGCTTCTTCTAGATATCTCAGTTATCTCCCTTTAACTCAACTCTATGCTTTTTGTTTACCTCTGTTGTGGCCACGTATTGAACTCACAACTCTTTGGGTTAAGTCACTGGGCTCAATTGACACTTTTATCCTGAAGGGTATATGGTCAAGTGGATAAAAGCGTTGCTTGAGAGGATGCCCCGAAACGGTGCACATTCTCTCCTGATGAACCCAATCTAAACTTATTTATAAATGGAACTTTTTGTGTGTGTGTGTGTGTGTGTGTGTGTGTGTGTGTGTGTGTGTGTGTGTGTGTGTGCATCCGTTACCTATAGACTTCGAAACGGTTGAACCTATTTTCCTGACAATTTACACAGTGGTACTATAAGCGTCTGCGAGTGTTATTAGCTAGGTTTTGTGTCGAGGTACCCCCGATAAATATCGAAAATCGATAATCGAAAAAATCGGGTTATAGAAGGAGTGGTCCGATTTTAATCCAATTTGATACAATCATAGACAAAGGCATAATAAACGATATTCAGAAGTTTCAAGGTTACAGTTCTTACAATAGTGCAGAAAATCGATAACAAATATATATATAAAAGGCAAGATGTTTGTGTGTGTGTCTGTTTTTCTGCCTGTATGTCTGTATTTTTTTCAGCCCTTTTATTTTAGTTTTTGCTTCGGGTTTGGCTCTAAGTAGGTATAATTGTAGTTCTTAGTCTCAGCCATGATACCATTTACTCAGAGGACTTATTTAGCCTTCAAAATTCAGTTTACGACGAAAAAACCTATTTGATATCGATACCAGGAAATCAAAATTTGACTTACATCCATTCATTTTTCTTTCAGTCTACGGTTTCGCTTTAACTGGAAACAACAATTGCTTTTTAGTCTTTCGTGCCAACGTCCAAAGAGTCTGAGCTCCAGGACCATGGATTAGTTTTAAAGCTTTCATTACACCCGAGCAACACCGGGCTATACTGCTAGTTTACATAGGGTCACATCAAAAGAAATTCAATGAAATCATATGCCATGGAGAGGCTCGGTGGAAATGTTATTGGCATGAGGAGCATTACACATTCAGCTCATTTCAGGTGAGTTTCAATTACTTTTCAGTAATTTACTTCTTCAGTCACCGGAAGTGTCATTATAATAAAGAAAACTTAATAAATATCCAGTAAAATTTTCCCACTAATCTATGCCAAATTCAATTACTAATCCTCTAAAAAAAAAAAAGCCGGCAAACATGGAGGAAAAGACGTATTGACAAATGAACTCTTTTTTTCCCATGACACAGGTTTTTAACTACTTTTACTCTTCGGCAATGTTTATTTTTTTAGGTCCTGGGTATGCCGGTAAACTACATAGGGTAGGAAGGCCTCTGATTTGGAGGTTGTGGGAAGCATGGAACCACCTCTTAATTGCTGTTGTTCCCAGGTCCTCCCTGACCCAGACTGGTAGCACCTGTTAGGGTCCCAGCTATGGGCAAATAGTTAACCCCCAAACTGGGGTCAATACACTATGAAAGTATAAAAATACTTTTATAGAAAAATACATTTTTGAAGGAAAAAAATTAACAGCAATATATTTTTTAATACAAAACTGGAAAAAAATCTTCAGTTTATAAAAATAAAAACAATTTTTTATCACAATCTGACAAAATCAACTTTCTCACTATAACAGAACATTAAAAAATACTTTAAAACTCTGCCTTTTAACATTAAATAACCCAAAGAGGTTGATATGCCGTTAAACAAAACTCAAACTTATTGTTTTGAAAGACAATGATTAGAATTGGAATATTTATGATTATCTAAATCTAGAAAATATTTTTAGATTGTTTTTTTTTTAGGTAAGTATTTACTGATACAAGTTTTTCCCATCGCTGGAAAGGGATTTTTCGGTGAATTCATACCTTTCCCAAGGATATTGGCGCGCAAATAAATATTAAAAACCCAACGGGAATTAGAACCCGCCTCTTCAGTTACTAATTCCGAGCCATTATCCATTACGCCATCTGCATATCAGGACTTACTCTGCATGTTATTCGCAGACGGTCACCCATCTACATACTATCCAAGTTCGACGTTGCTTAACTTTGGCGATTGCACGAGAACAGTGTTTGATAGTGATGTGGGCCGATGAAAACTATTTAACTTAGTTTATTTTTTAAATATTTTTGTAGATATCTAAAACAAATAATTCCTGTTCCATTTTATTGTTTTAAAGTCGTCCAATAGAAAAAGACTTTATTTTTTTATGCTTGAAACGCCTTAAATGGCTTTTCTTTAAATATTCTTGTAGATATCTAAAACAAATAATTCCTGTTCCATTGTATTGTTTTAAAGTCGTTCAATAGAAAAAGAGTTTATTTTTCTATGCTTGAAACGCCTTAAATGGCCTTTCTTTAAATATTTTTGGAGATATCTAAAACAAATAATTTCTGTTCCATTTTATTGTTTGAAAGTCGTCCAAAAGAAAAAGACTTTATTTTTTTATGCTTGAAACGCCTTAAATGGCTTTTCTTTAAATATTTTTGGAGATATCTAAAACAAATAATTCCTGTTCCATTTTATTGTTTTAAAGTCGTCCAATAGAAAAAGAGTTTATTTTTCTATACTTGAAACGCCTTAAATGGCTTTTCTTTAAATATTTTTGGAGATATCTAAAACAAATAATTCCTGTTCCATTTTATTGTTTTAAAGTCGTCCAAAAGAAAAAGACTTTACTTTTTTATGTTTGAAACGCCTTAAATGGCTTTTCTTTAAATATTTTTATAGATATCTAAAACAAATAATTCCTGTTCCATTTTATTGTTTTAAAGTCGTCCAAAAGAAAAAGACATTATTTTTTTTATGCTTGAAACGCCTTAAATGGCTTTTCTTTAAATATTTTTGTAGATATCTGAAAAATAATTCCTGTTCCATTTTATTGTTTTAAAGTCGTCCAATAGAAAAAGAGTTTATTTTTCTATGCTTGAAACGCCTTAAATGGCTTTTCTTTAAATATTCTTGTAGATATCTAAAACAAATAATTCCTGTTCCATTGTATTGTTTTAAAGTCGTTCAATAGAAAAAGAGTTTATTTTTCTATGCTTGAAACGCCTTAAATGGCTTTTCTTTAAATATTTTTGGAGATATCTAAAAAATAATTCCTGTTCCATTTTATTGTTTTAAAGTCGTCCAATAGAAAAAGTGTTTATTTTTCTATGCTTGAAACGCCTTAAATGGCTTTTCTTTAAATATTTTTATAGATATCTAAAACAAATAATTCCTGTTCCATTTTATTGTTTTAAAGTCGTCCAAAAGAAAAAGAGATTATTTTTTTTATGCTTGAAACGCCTTAAATGGCTTTTCTTTAAATATTTTTGGAGATATCTAAAAAAAATATTTCCTGTTCCATTTTATTGTTTTAAAGTCGTCCAAAAGAAAAAGACTTTATTTTTTTATGCTTGAAACGCCTTAAATGGCTTTTCTTTAAATATTTTTGGAGATATCTAAAACAAATAATTCCTGTTCCATTTTATTGTTTTAAAGTCGTCCAAAAGAAAAAGACTTTATTTTTTTATGCTTGAAACGCCTTAAATGGCTTTTCTTTAAATATTTTTGGAGATATCTAAAACAAATAATTCCTGTTCCATTTTATTGTTTTAAAGTCGTCCAAAAAAAAAAAAAGACTTTATTTTTTTATGCTTGAAACGCCTTAAATGGCTTTTCTTTAAATATTTTTGGAGATATCTAAAACAAATAATTCCTGTTCCATTTTATTGTTTTAAAGTCGTCCAAAAGAAAAAGACTTTATTTTTTTATGCTTGAAACGCCTTAAATGGCTTTTCTTTAAATATTTTTGGAGATATCTAAAAAAAATAATTCCTGTTCCATTTTATTGTTTTAAAGTCGTCCAAAAGAAAAAGACTTTATTTTTTTTATGCTTGAAACGCCTTAAATGGCTTTTCTTTAAATATTTTTGGAGATATCTAAAAAAAATAATTCCTGTTCCATTTTATTGTTTTAAAGTCGTCCAAAAGAAAAAGACTTTATTTTTTTATGCTTGAAACGCCTTAAATGGCTTTTCTTTAAATATTTTTGGAGATATCTAAAACAAATAATTCCTGTTCCATTTTATTGTTTTAAAGTCGTCCAAAAGAAAAAGACTTTATTTTTTTATGCTTGAAACGCCTTAAATGGCTTTTCTTTAAATATTTTTGGAGATATCTAAAACAAATAATTCCTGTTCCATTTTATTGTTTGAAAGTCGTCCAAAAGAAAAAGACTTTATTTTTCTCTGCTTTAAACGCCTGAAATTGCCGTTTTTTTCCTCCCACCTCTCAGCTTTCATAACGACATCTGTATATTTTAACGTCTCTTGTGATTGCCATCTGCGTGAAGGGACAAGTAAAAGCCTCCATTTCTCGTTAATTAAATTCTATATTTACCACATAAAAGAGGTAAATATTAATTTATGCGAATATATTATATTGCCAAATTCAGAGCGGCAACTCTCGGCTGAGCTGTTAAAAAATGATCCTGATGGGAATCATGATTGTTGAGCTAATATCAGCATATTTTTTTGTGATGTGTCTCTTCATGAAGTAGGCGATCATAGGCCTCCATATCTTCCTGTCCTTTGTTTCTATTAATATATTTTGTCCTGTTATTTCTCCTGCACTGCCATCCATTTGCTTAAGCCCGTCGAGTATGTCATGCGATGTTTTCCCTTGTCTTTCTTTCCCTTTATCCGCTATGTGAGTATCAGATTTTCCAAGCCTTCTTTCTTCGTTATGTCTCTCAGATGTCTCTTTCTGATGTTAAGTTTACTTTTCGTTTCCGTTCTCTCTAAAACTTCGTCATTGCTCACATGTTCGGCCCATGGTATCCCCAGCTTCCTTCTGTAGAACCACATCACTTGGCTTGAATATGGCCTCGACTTTTGGTGATATTACACGGAAAATATAAGTAAAAGTAGATATTGTGGAAAATATTTAAAAAAAGAAAAAAATAACTGCCAAATAAAAGTGATTCAAATGTAGAGATAAGATTAGTATGCACTTTGTCAGACGAAAATAGGTCAGAGGTCGAAGTCACTGGTATCACTAGTTTTGAAGATAAAGGCAGTAAGTGGCCACTTTTCGATACAAAAACAGCCCGAAATATATCGGCTCTTAATTTAACAGCGGGATTCCAAAAAGTGAGACATTGTAATTGTGTCGAAATAATCATATTTAAATATGAAGATTATAATGAGCTACACGAGTTGAGGTGGAGACCGTTCCTATCTGTTTGTTTTATATGTAAATCCGAAACTAAAAAAGATCGAACAAAAAGATTTCGTCACAAAAAAAAAAAAAAAAAAAAATGAAAAATTAAAAATAAATAAATAAATAAATAAATAAATAAATCTTACAGTCTGAGTTGTGGCGTCAAAGGAAGACTGTATGCCACGCTGGTTCAAAAAAAAAAAAAATACAATAAAAATTTGCAAAGTGTTTTATTGCTAAAGCTTCGTTCAGATTTCGCTAAGATTTATCGAAGTAATTTAGAATTATCTTGCATCTCGGCTTGTCAACTTCAACTCGTCCAAGACCAAGCTGTTGTCTGTCAACCATCACAGGCAACCTCTCCTGCCTCCCATAAGCATGGACCAAGCGATTCTCCCTGAGAGCAATACACTACGCCTCCTCGGCCTTACCCTCTCCTCAGACCTCAAATGGAACCACTATATTGAATCCATAGCTAAATCTACTGCTAAGAAGGTTGGGTCACTATGTCGATCCAGGATGTTTTTTCCACCTGAATCGATCCTGCATATATACAAGTCAACCATCCGTCCGTGCATGGAGTACTGCTGCCATATATGGTCAGGCGCCCCTGCCGTTCTCCTCGGTGTTCTCGACAGGCTCCCAAGGAGAGTCTGTAATGTGATAGGTACTGATCTGACGGCTCGTCTGCAGCCACTTCCCCACCGTCGAAATTTGTCTGTTCTATAAATATTTTCATGGCTTCTGCTCAGACGAACTTAAGTCACTAGTGCCTCCTCAACAGGTGTTTACTCGTGCAACCAGACTGGCAACTGGGTCCCACCCATTCACAGTCAGGTTAGCCAAATGCAGACGACAATTCTACTCCTGCAGCTTCTTCTCTCGCACTTCCCGCCTGTGGAACTCTCTCCCATATTCTTGCTTTCCTGACGGCTACAGCCTCCAGAAATTTAAATGCAATATCAATACTCATCTATTAACCACTGGACTTTAGCTCTCTCCCCACCCCCGTATATCCTTCCCTTTCTCTCCACCTATGTATCCGTCATCGCACCTGCATTCTCAGCTTTCTATTGCTCCTTTCTAACTAGTTTGTACTCCTCACTCTTTTCTAATTAATCTTTTTACAGTTATGTAGCACCCGCTCATCAGTGGCATTTCTGCCTTGCTCGGGGTGAAATGATTAAAAAAAAAAACAAAACAAAAATACAAAAAACCACGTATACGCATATAGTGAAATCAGTCAGTTAAGTGCTTTTCAGTTAAGCTTTCTTTTCAGCTATTCTTTCTATTGTAAATTATGTTATTCGTTATAAAACCCTCAACTCCGTTCCATTATAAATTTGTATTATAAGGGGGTATCTATTCTTTTCCCGTTTGTAGTGGGAGTCCGATCTAGTGAAGGGTAGTTGTATATTGTTGAAGATTAACTGAATTTGGCCTGGTTGTAGATAGCCCACTATAAGTCAAAAATGATTATAAAATCAAGAAAAGCAAATTGAATTGAAAAATAACATTTTATATATACACATATCAGTTAATGTTTTTACAATTGAAGTAATACTTGAAATATAGGTCCAACGGAGGTTGAAATGTTCATGGCAATAAAATGCTGAAAGAGAATTAATGCTCCTTAGGTCGGTAAGTAGTTTTGAGGTAGGGTAGAAGGAAAGAGGTAAGGGAGGCTAGCGTACTCAGTCGCTTGACTTTCGGTCAAGGGGACTACGAATCACTCTCTTCTCCTCGAGTCGGTCTGCCTGGCGATGCGTTCTGTATCCGCCTTTTTATCTTCTTTTTGGATCACAGCAGCTCATTTGGGATTTCACACTTGTATTTGGTTCTGGGCTTCCCGTTGGCTGATAAATAAATTTCGCGTAGGCTCGCGAACTGGAAATTTGATTTGATTAATTTTTAGTTTTCAACCGGAACATCTGCGCGGAGCCTGCGGCGCACGGACGACTTTTGGTCATTTGCTTTTTGGTTGTGAAAGCGCTAACATCCGGTCCATTGCTTTTTCTCGGTATCATCACAGTATAAGCGGATCCCTTTACGCGAAAGAGTTTCATAAGGTACAATACAGCGATCTGTTTGAAAGACTTGGAAAACTTAATTTATTTGGGAAAGATATATGAATAATAGAATAACAACCGATGTGCGTTGTGGTGCAGTGGATTTTGGCTCAGAACGGCAATTCAGGAAGCCGAGTTCGAATTCCAATTGAATTCTTTACACTCACTTATGCACAAATACTCTTGGGAAAGATATTAATCCGTCTCTTCTCACCAGTTATGGGTTAAATAACTGAACAGATTGGGTTCTATAGCCTTGGCTGGCAACCAGTATACCGCAGAAAGCAATGGCAACCTACTGAGGGATAATCTACTGCCCAGTCAGTTATGTCTCTTTCGAGATCTGAGTGTCAGTGAGACAGTCAGGGATGGAATCAGCAAAGATGACAAGCTAAAATGTAAGAAGAGACATGACTGACAGGGGCGTAGATTTTCCCGCAGTAGGTTGCCATTACTTTCAGCGGTAAACTGGTTGCCAGACAAAGCTATAGAACCCAATCTTTCCTGCTACTAAACCCATAGCTGGAAGAAGAAGAGATGGAATAATACATTTCCAAAAGGTATTTGTGCGTAAGTGAATGCAACGAATTCAATAGGTGTTCGACCACGGCTCTTCGATTACTCATTTCGCTGCGTTCGAATTCAGAAAGCCGAAGATCTATTTACAAGATCTATTACATAGGCATAATTTTATGACATTGTGTTGATAGCAGACACAGAACCAGTCTACCGCAGAAAGCAATGGCAACCTACTGCGGGATAATCTTCTGCCCAGTCAGTTATGTCTCTTTCGAGACATGATTACCCAAGCGTGTATCACATATAGGAATTATGTAGCTTCATTCCTCCTCTGTGGGAGAGTATGCTAAACCATTTCCTCACAGATAAAGAAGAGTTTTGAAGCAACAGAGATGTGGTCCTACGGAAGGATGCTGAGAATACCTTGAACGAAGCATGTTAACAACGAAAGAAAAGGGGGACTAAAATGATACATAATAAGGAAAGAGGACACAGTGCAGGAAAGGGAAACACCGACTAATCTACGTAACAAATTTGTGTAAGTTGATAACTGAAAAGGGACTGAAAAATAGTAAGGGGATAAACATTCTTTAGAGTTGCAAAGAGCTAGAAACTGTGGAGAGCCATGATTACCCACATCCTTAATCTTTAGTTAAAGGGCTTTCTAATTCTGAATATCGACACAATCAGAAAATTTATTAGTTTGAAAAAGATTACGTTTCAAAGCAAAAGATGAATTTTTAATTCAGTTCGAAAAGATCAAATTGAGGTGGACGTGTCAGTCTGGCGCCATGAAATGCAAACGTCTGAAAGATTCAGATCGCCAAATGACGGGTTGACTTTCTTCTGCGAGAAATTGAAGATGGTCGAATCAGTCAGCAAACAACGTGGCCGTCAACAAAGTAAACAGAAAACACAGTTAAGACAATTTAGATTGTAATTAAGACGTCAATGATATTCTGCTCAGAGATTAAAAAAAAAAAAAAAAGAAAGAAATACCGATTTCAAGAGAAGTGGTTACTTATCCGAACTTATTACTGTTGCCACCTTTAATCTCCTGACTAAACCACGATTGAGAGTTCAATCACATGGTTGTCCAGTAACCTGTATCTGACATTTTCTTATTATGATTTAAAACTGTATTGATTTACTATATTGTCGTTAACCAAAATGTTGCTCTTGTAAAATCCCTTCAATCACTTTTCAAACAGCTTCCATGAATCCCCACCACTCTTCACTGCCTTCCTTGAGGCCTAACCAGCTTTTCATCACTTTCCTCGCTGAGAGCCTAACTCCACTTTCTGTCACTTTTCCAGAGAACCCCCAACCCTTTCGCCTTCCCAACACCATCTGTCACCACTCCAAAACCTCCATCACTTTTTCCAAGCTCTATAACCCCCAGCCACTCTTTCTGCCACCTCTAGCAACCTCAATTCACCTTCATCTCCAGATCCTTTATCACCCCCATCATCATTTCCGGGGTGTGTGACCTCGAACACCTTCTCATGCTCTATGCCTCCCTCAATACTCCTTCACTGCCTGGCAACAACCTCTGTCACTCTTTCTCATCACTTCCCATGTAACCTCCTAATCACTCTTTTTCATCACTTTCCTTATGTAACCCCCGCTTAATAACTCTTTTCTCATCACTTTCCTCATGTAACCCCCTAATCACCTCCTTCTCATCACTTCCCCTATGTAACCCCCTAATCACTTTCTCATCACTTCCCCTATGTAAACTTCCTAATCACTCTTTCTCATCACTTCCCCTATATGTAACCCCCTAATCACTCTTTCTCATCACTTCCTATGTGTCCCCCAATCACTCTTTCTCATCACTTCTCCACGTAACCTCCTAACCACTCTTTCTCATCACTTCCCCTATAACCTCCCTAACCATTCTTTTCATTACTTTCCCTATGTAACCCCCTAACCACTCTTTCACTTACTCTTCTCATGTAACCCCCTAACCACTCTTCTCATCACTTTCCCCCATGTAACTCCCTAACCACTCTTTCTCATCACTTTCCCTGCAAATCCCTAACCACTCTTTCTCATCACTTCCCCTATGTAACCCCCTAACCACTCTTTCTCATCACTTTCCCCTATGGAACCCCCTAACCACTCATTCTCATCACTTTCCCCTATGTAACACCCTAACCATTCTTTCTCATTACTTTCCCCTATGTAACCCCCTAACCACTCTTTCTCATCACTTCTGCAACCCCCTAACCACTTTTCATCACTTTCCCTATGTAACCCCCTAACCACTCTTTCTCATCACTTCCCCTATGTAACTCTAACCACTCATTCTCATCACTTTCCTCACACCCTAACCATTCTTTCTCATTACTTTCCCCTATGTAACTCTGAATCCACTCTTTCTCATCACTTTCCCCTTCATGTAAACTTCAACCACTCCTTTTCTCATCACTTTCCCCTATGTAACACCCTAACTATCTTTTCTCATTACTTTCCCCTATGTAACCCCCTAACCACTCTTTCTCATCACTTTCCCCTATAAAATCCCTAACCACTTTTTCATCACTTTCCCCCATGTAACCCCCTAACCACTCTTTCTCATCACTTCCCTCATGTAACCCCCTAACCACTCTTCATCACTTTCCCCTATGGAACCTTCTAACCACTCTTTCTCAATACTTTCCTCATGTAACCCCCTAACCACTTTCTCATCACTTTCCTTTCATGTAAATCCCCCAACCACTCTTCTCATCACTTCCCTATGTAACCCTCTAACCACTCTTCTCACTACTTTCCCCTATGTAACCCCCCAACCACTCTTTCTCATCACTTCCCTATGTAACCCCCTAACCACTCTTCATCACTTTCCCTATGTAACCCCCGCCAACCACTCTTTCTCATCACTTCCCCTATGTAACCCCCTAACCACTCTTTCTCATCACTTTCCCCAAGTGTAACCCCCTAACCACTCTTTTCTCAATCACTTCCCCTATGTAACCTCTCTAACCACTCTTTCTCATCACTTTCCTATGAACCTTAACCACTCTTTTTCATCACTTTCCTATAACCCCCTAACCACTCTTTCTCATCACTTTCCTATGTAACCCCCTAACCACTCTTTTCTCATCACTTTCCTAACCCCTAACCACTCTTTCTCATCACTTCCCCTATGTAACCCCCTAACCACTCTTTCTCATCACTTTCATAACCCTAACTACTCTTTCTCATCACTTCATGTAACCCCCAATCCACTTTTCATCACTTTCCCTATGTAACCCCTAACCATCTTTCTCATCACTTCCCTATGTAACCCCCTAACCACTCTTTCTCATCACTTCCCCCATGTAAATTCCCCCAACCACTCTTTCTACTCTATGTAACCCCCTAACCACTCTTTCTCATCACTTTCCCCCATGTAACCCCCTAACCACTCTTTCTCATCACTTTCCCCTATGTAACCCCCTAATCACTCTTCATCACTTTCCCCATGTAACCCCCTAACCACTCTTTCATCACTTTCCCTATGTAACCCCCTAACCACTCTTTCTCATCACTTCCCCTATGTAACCCCCTAACCACTCTTTCTCATCACTCTTCTCTATGTAACCCCCTAACCACTCTTTTCTCATCACTTCCCCTATGTAACCCTCTAACCACTCTTTCTCACCATTTGTAACCCCAACCACTCTTTCTCATCACTTTTCTCATGTGAACTTCAACTACCTTTCTCATCACTTCCCTATGTAACTCCCTAACCACTCTTTCTCATCACTTCCCTATGTAACCCCCTAACCACTCTTTCTCATCACTTTTCCCCGCATGTAACCCCCTGTCCACACTCTTTCTCATCACTTCTTCTCATGTAACCCCCTAACCACTCTTTCTCATCACTTTCCCCTATGTAACTCCCTAACCACCTTTCTCATCACTTTCTCTATGTAACCCCCTAACCACTCTTTTTCATCACTTCCCTGTAACCCTCTAACCACTCTTTCATCACTTTCCTATGTAACCCCTAACCACTCTTTCTCATCACTTCCCTATGTAACCCTAACCACTTTTTCTCATCACTTTCTCATGTAACCCCAACCAGCCTTTCTCATCACTTCCTATGTAACCCTCTAACCACTCTTTCTCATCACTTTCCTACAACCTCTGCACCACTTCTTTCTCATCACTTCTCCCCTTTGCAACCCCTAACCACTCTTCATCACTTCCCCTATGTAACCCTCTACACTCTTTCTCATCACTTTCCATGTAACCCCCTAACCACTCTTTCTCATCACTTCCCCCATGTAACCCCCTAACCACTCTTTCTCATCACTTTCCTATGTAACCCCCTAACCACTCTTTCTCATCACTTCCCCATGTAACCCCCTAACCACTCTTTCTCATCACTTTCCCCTATGTAACCCCCTAACCACTCTTTTCTCATCACTTCCCTATGTAACCCTCTAACCACTCTTTCTCATCACTTTCCCTATGTAACCCCCTAACCACTCTTTCTCATCACTTTCCTATGTAACCCCTAACCACTCTTTCTCATCACTTTCCCTATGTAACCCCCTAACCACTCTTCTCATCATCTTCCCTATGTAACCCCCCGCTAACCACTCTTCATCACTTCCCTATGTAACCCCCTAACCACTCTTTCTCATCACTTTCCCCATGCAACTCTAACTACTCTTTCTTTCTCATCACTTCCCCTATGTAACCCTCTAACCACTCCTTTTCTCATCACTTTCCCTATGTAACCCCCTAACCACTCTTCATCACTTTCCCCTATGTAACCCCCTAACCACTCTCATCACTTCCCCATGTAACCCCCTTGGAACCACTCTTCTCATCACTTCTATGTAACCCTCAACCACTCTTTCTCATCACTTCCCTTTGCACCCCCTAACCACTCTTCTCATCACTTTCCTCATGTAACCCCCTAACCACTCTTTCTCATCACTTTCCCCTATGTAACCCCCTAACCACTCTTTCTCATCACTTTCCCTATGTAACCCCCTAACCACTCTTTCTCATCACTTCTCTCTATGTAACCCCCTAACCACTCTTTCTCACTTCCCTATGTAACCCTCTAACCACTCTTCATCACTTTCCCTATGTAACCCCCTAAATTACACTTTTTCTCATCACTTCCCCTATGTAACCCCCTAAACAATTTTCACCATTTCATGTAACCCCCTAACCACTCTTTCTCATCACTTCCCCTATGTGTAACCCCAACCACTCTTTCTCATCACTTTCCTATGTAACCCCCTAACCACTCTTTCTCATCACTTTCCCCTATGTAACCCCTAACCACTCTTTTCTACATCACTTTCCCTATGTAACCCTCTAACCACTCTTTCTCATCACTTTCCCCTATGTAACCCCCTAACCACTCTTTCATCACTTCCCTATGTAACCCCCTAACCACTTTTCATCACTTTCCTATGTAACCCCCTAACCACTTTTCATCACTTCCCCTATGTAACCCCCTAACCACTCTTTTCTCATCACTTTCCCCTATGTAACCCCCTAACCACTCTTCATCACTTCCCCCATGTGGTAAACTCTAACCACTCTTTTCTCATCATTTTCCCTACAGTAACCCCTTAACCACTCTTTTCTCATCACTTTCCCTATGTAACCTCTCAACCACTCTTCATCACTTTCCCTATGTAACCCCCTAACCACCTCTTTCTCATCACTTTCCCTATGTAAATCCCTTAACCACTCTTTCTCATCACTTCCCCTATGTAAATCCCCTAACCACTCTTTCTCATCACTTTCCTCTTGCGTAACCTCCAACTACTCTTCATCACTTCCCCTATGTAACCCTCTAACCACTCTTTCATCACTTTCCCTATGTAACCCCCCAACCACTCTTCTCACTACTTTCCTATGTAACCCCCTAACCACTCTTTCTCATCACTTCCCCTATGTAACCCTCTAACCACTCTTTCTCATCACTTTCCCTATGTAACCCTAACCACTCTTTCTATCACTTTCCTATGTAACCCCCTAACCACTCTTTCTCATCACTTTCCTATGTAACCCCCTGTCCACTCTTTCTCATCATTTCTCCTTGTGTAACCCCCTAACCACTCTTTCTCATCACTTTCACAACTTCCTAACCACTCTTTTCTCATCACTTTTCCTCTATGTAACCCCCTAACTACTCTTTCATCACTTCTATGTAACCTCTAACCACTCTTTCTCATCACTTTCCCTTATGTAACCCCCTAACCACTCTTTCTCATCACTTTCCCTATGTAACCCCCTAACCACTCTTTCTCATCACTTCTATGTAACCCCCTAACCACTCTTTCTCACTTCCCTATGTAACCCCCTAACCACTCTTCTATCACTTTCCCTCATGTAACCCCCTAACCACTCTTTCTCATCACTTTCCCTATGTAACCCCCTAACCACCTCTTTTCTCATCACTTTCCCCTATGTAACCCCCTAACCACTCTTTCTCATCACTTTCCCTATGTAACCCCCTAACCACTCTTCATCACTTCCCCTATGTAACCCCTACATCCACTCTTTCTCATCACTTTCCTCTACAACCCCCCAACCACTCTTCATCACTTCCCCTATGTAACCCCAACCACTCTTTCTCATCTTCTCTCATGTAACCCCCTAACCACTCTTCACTTACTTTCCCCTATGTAACCCCCTAACCACTCTTTCTCATCACTTCCCTATGTAACCCCCTAACCACTCTTTCTCATCACTTCCCCCCCTATGTAACCCCTTAACCACTCTTTCTCATCACTTTCCCCCATGTAACCCCCTAACCACTCTTCATCACTTTCCCCTATGTAACCCTCTAACCACTCTTTCTCATCACTTTCCCTATGTAACCCCCTAACCACTCTTTCTCATCACTTTCCCCTATGTAACCCTCAACCACTCTTTCTCATCACTTTCCCATGTAACCCCCTAACCACTTTCTCATCACTTTCCTATGTAAACCTCTTAACCACTCTTTCTCATCACTTTCCCCTATGTAACCCCCTAACCACTCTTCATCACTTCCCATGTAACCCCCTAACCACTCTTTCTCATCACTTTCCCTATGTAACCCCCTAACCACTCTTTCTCATCACTTTCCCCCATGTAACCCCCAACCACTCTTTCATCACTTTCCCCTATGTAACCCCCTAACCACTCTTTCTCATCACTTTCCCCATGTAACCCCTAACCACTCTTTCTCATCACTTTCCCTATGTAACCCCCTAACCACTCTTCACTTTCCCTATAAAATCTCCTTAACCACTCTTTCCTCATCACTTTCCCCTATATTTCATTGAAACAACGGTTTCCCGTGCGATTACTGAAGTTAAACAACATTGAGTTTGGTCATTACAAAAATAGGTGACCGATTGGAAATACCAGTTAAGCTTAGATGTGCGGGTGGTGTAATGGATAATGACTCGGAATTTTTATTTGGAGATCCGAGTTCAATTCCCATTGGGTTCGTTATATTCACTTGCGCACAAATTCCCTTGGAAAAGATATGATTACATCACCTATCTCCTCAGCTATGGGTTAATTTGTAAGACTTGTATCACTAAATCATTACTATCTTTAAAAAATTCTATCAATCTAAAAATATTTGTGACTGTAAATAACCTACAAAAACCGTCGTAAACGTATCAATCAACCAAAGCCTCTCAAGGCAAAGAGTTATTAAATGTGCTTTTTGTAAGGGCCTTAAGGGAGGAAATAAGAAATATATATAGAATAGATAACAGTTGACTTTTGACTTCGATAGGTTAAGTTCGCCTTGATCAGGAAAGCATCATCTCGGGAGTCTGTTCCATAAAATAGCGGTTCTCGGGAAGTAGTTGTCTAAGTGGAACTTCCTTTTTACGAATGTAATACAAAATGACGTGCGTTGTGGTGCTTTGGATATCGGAGAGCCGAGTTCGAATTCCATTTGAATTCGTTGCATTAACTTACGCTTGGGAAAAGTGTTATTCCGTCTCTTCCCTCCAGCTATGGGTTACATAACAAGACAGATCGGGTTTTATAGCCTTGGTTCGCAGAAAAGTAATAGCAACCTACTGCGCGAAAATCTTCTCCCCAGTCAATCATGTCTCTTTCGAGGCATAATCGTCCAAGTGGGTATCACGTATGGCACTTAACTGAATACACAATGAATGAGGATAAAGCGATCCTGTGTATGTGGTATGGCGGCTCCTTGGTGTGAATGTCAGAACTGGTGTAACATTTGCCTTCAAAATTGTGAGTAGCGAAAGGCTAGCATCGTTTCAATAGCAGTGGGGTGGAAAATAATTAATCACCCACATCACCGCATAAACGCTTTTGAACTCTACCAAGACTGGGAAGTGAGCAATACCAGACCAGATATGGCAGTTACACTCCATTTTTCGCCTGGTTTGACTCTTGTACAGATACAGCATATCAGGAGTGAATCTGATATTTTCTAGAACGCTATAACAAATCGACCATTTCCCCAGCATTTTTAAAGATGGTTCGTATACACGAGTTCTACTTGAGGTTGTAGTATAGGGAGATGGTTAATGTTTCTTTGAGTTGGCCTTGTGTCTTACTTAACCGAACTTTCTACAGCTTACAAGTTTTATGCAGAGTTATTAGCAGAAGATTTTCATCATTATCATTATCAGAAGGTTGGTTGTCGGTAGGATGAAATGTGTGGAATAGTGTAAGAATAAAATAAACATTTTGTATTTTAAAATAGAAATTTATTAAAAGAAATGAATAACAAGAATTCGTAGAAATTAATGTTCAATGAGAAAGTTAAGGGTATAAAGAGTTTGTACAAAATCTTCGTAGTAGTAGCTGCTGAAAGATATAAGGAGAAAAAGAAAGAGGACAATGACCGAGTCGCTTGAAATTGAAGTTACATTTGAGATGTTTTGTCTCGCCGCTCCCATCTGACTCTCTAACTGACTAACGCTGATGAAGTCCTTTTATTGTAATATAGATTTTTGCACTGACTCGCGAAGTCCTCAAGTCTTGCAAGTCGCTCCCTTGGTCAAAAATCAATTTAACACCTACTTGCGAAATCTGGTTTCGAGACTTTTTCGTTAAGTACATGGTTAATCCTTTTTCTACTTGAGAAAACCAGGATTTCAGACGTCATTGTGAATTTTTTAAAAACGAAGAAGAAAATTGATTTTTAATTTCTTATCCGCTACAAGGTGTGAAGTGAGTTTGGGTTCTAATAGATGTGCGAAGAAAAGGGCCTCATTGAGTAAAACCGCTCGTCAGGGCTGCAGGAAATTTAGGTCTGCTTAGTGACGAGGAAAAACAATACTAGCTTGGTTTTTATTGTCCGCGTTGGACTGTGAGGGCTATCTTTTTCGAAAGTGTTGAAATTCATTCTACTTGTGTGAATATTTACGAAACGTAACATACGTCAGATCAGTCAGTTAGTTAGTGATACACGCTTGGGAGATCATGTCTCTTTTTATTCATTACTGACTAAGCAGAAGATTTTCCTGCAGTAGGTTGCTGTATCTTTTTGTGGTACACTGGCTACCAACCAAGGCTATATAAAATAATCTGTCTTGCTATTTAATCCATAGCTGGAGGAGGAGAGATGGATTCATACTTTTCCCAAGGGTATTTGCGCGTAAATGAAAGCAACGAATTCAACTGAAATTCGAACTCGGTCCTCTAATTTTTCATCCTCAACAGATATCCACAACGCACACCCATATCAGTCCACCTCATTTGGCAGTAAATTATGGACAATCTACTATTTTTAGATTAAGAACATACCTGAAACAACAGAAATATAATTTGAAGAAACAGAAATTTGAAGGATGCTGAGAATAATATGGACCGAACATGTGAGCAACGAGAAAGTTCTGAAGAAAATGGAAACAAAAAGAAACTTTACTTAATATCACAAAGAGACAGTTGAAATTCTAAGCGCACAGACGAGGAAAGGAGGCTTGTAAAATTTGATACTCACAGGGCAGGTTGAAGTCAAAAGAAACAGAGGAAAACGACGCATAATCGATTTAGAGAGCTTGAGTATGGCGGAAAAGGATGCGGGTGAGATTGCAAAAAGATAATTTATTAAAAGCTACAAAGGTCAGGAAATTGTGGAGAGCCATGATCGCCAAAGTACTGAAGGGACACGGCACATAGAAGAAGAAGAAAAAGAAGAAGAAGAAAATTTTACATCAGAGCAAGAACAAGAGGAAATAGAGGAAGGAAGATTGTGTTACACGAATCACCCTATGGGAGAACATTTGCCTGTCTAGATATTCAGTTTTTTTTATTTACGTTTGAACTTATAACGAGTATCGCTGCTAGGAAATACGCAACTGCTTCAGCCGCCAAACAAACGCTTCACTTTGTTTGTATGACGGTGAACACCCACCCTTGAACACCCACCCTTGAACACCCACTCTTGAACACTCACCCGTGTGGGTACAGCTTTATTCGGTTCAAAGATGAAAAAATGCATAAAAAACAAATCCATGTTATTTTGTGCGTCTTCTTTTCCATTTGTTTAAGCAGTCTTGATTGAAGAAATGCTTAAGTTCCAGGAAAGGAACATTGTAATTTAATCTGTGTAAAGAGCATGGTACCATGAAATTATATCAAAGATGATGAGGTTGAAAAGTCATCACTCAGGAACCAAAAGTCATGCAAAGATGACAAAAAACCTTGCATATACATTGATCGTGGTGTTGGTGTAGGTGGTGAAGGTGTTTGCGTATGGGGTTGTCAATATAAACTTTTGCAGACAGAGGACAGACTAATTGTCGATTATGACAGGACACATATATTTACGCATCTGAAACAGAAGGAGCTAGACAGATAATTTTCAACTTCCACACTGACTGTCATCAACTTTTTAATGTACAAATACAGGCATGTTCCCACAGATTCAAGTTCCCGGACCTATTGACGCCCATTTCTGTTTTAAGTAGATATGCCAGCTGACAGGTTTAGCCTTTATCTTCAGTACAAAGTCAAGTCTATATGTTCGTCTCCAAAAATAGATTTTCACTTCATTACAAAGCACTTAGTCTTGTGTTAGTCGCAAATTAAAAAAATGTATTTCTAAAGTTCACATCCATTTCCAATTGTAACTTTGGTGATTCTGTCGCTATAGTTTAGAACAATGGTCGGTAACAGCCCTTTGTAGACGCTATGAATTTTCAAGGAGTCAGTCAGTGTTCAGAAGTATTATGAAGGACGTTATAATTTTAGCGAGATGATATAACTTTTTCAAACCGGGTTAACTATTTTGGTTCTATTTAAATAAGTACCTATATTAATTCGATGAAAACCACCCCAAGCAAAGTTTTATCGTCAAAATGTGACAAAAAGAGAAAAAAAAAAATACAAAGTATTTTTTAATTATTTTTAAAATTTTAAAAAATCCTTTCTAACACGTTTGAAATTTGGGTTAATTTTCTTTTTACGTCAGCATGGAACCAGCTTTTTACCAGAATTTACTTTGATTAATGTAATCATTGTAAACGCTTTTTTCGATCCTCACTGGGTGCCTCATATTTTTGGCCTTGTGCCACTTCTAAGCTGCACTTAAAAAATTACCATTGTAAACTCCTTTGTTTCCGGTGAAAGACAATAATTTTGAAATTCTTGCAAAAATCAAATAATTGCCCGATTTTAATGAAACTTTCAGGACTTATTCACAAATGAATTAAATTATTATTTTTAGAAAATCTTGTTTAAATATATATATATATATATATATATATATATATATATATATATATATATATATATATATATTTACATCTGTTGCCCTCTCCAATGATAATTTTTGAATATTAGTAAAAAGGAACATATCAGACGACACTTATATATTTTGAGGGAATTTCGACGTGTTGTAATGATTAGTAAGCTTGTCTAGCTAGGAGCTAGGTTAGTTACGGCTAGAACATTTAATCTTCACTGGGTGCTCCATTCTTTTGGCCTTGTTCCACATCCATATATATTGCCTCTTGATCTGGACAAACAACGATGAACATACATATATATAAATAAATATATTATAATCTTGTATTTTTATTTTTCGTTGGTGACGCTTGTTTGGAGGAGGAGGGCAGCCGAAGAGAGATCGCACATATGAAGGAGCCATCGGGAGTCGTTATCCAGTCTCTTTCTCTTCAGTCAAAAATTCTAGACATTTATATCGTCTCAAAACTTCTATGTGATGCTTGTTTCTTTTTCCCGTTGTACTTTGTTGACATTATCTACGGCTGGATATATCTGTCAAACATCCTTGCCCTTTGTTAACTTTTATCTACTGTCGGATGTATCTCTCAATTAAATCCTTGCCGGTTGTCACTTTTATTGACCTTACCAAAGGCTAGATGTACCTGACAATTACATCCTTTCCGGGCCATCGTCTTTTAAAGTGGTTATCACTTTTGTTGATCTTATCTACGGTCGGATGTACCTGTCAATTACTTCCGCCGTTCAAGGTAATATATTACAAGAATACTTATGACTTATCAAAATACAAATGTCTTATTCAAACTGTTACTCTAATCATTCTTTGTTACAGATTATTATAGAAACGACGTCTCGACCAACTGCCCTATGGCCATCTTTAGGTGTCTGTTATCTTTGGCTATGAGATATTGTATGCATTGATTTTTTTTTTGTCCCTGAGATGATGGCTCTTATGTGTTTCAGATAAAATAGAATATATTGTTTCATTATTTGATGTAAGGCTTGAAATCAACCATTACATGATAACAACACTTGACTAATCAAAGCTCGTATCCACTACTCCACCATCCCAAACGAGATTAGTAATGTCTTTTTGGAGCTTTCAAATCCAATGCTATACAGCTTCGACATCACAGTGGGTTCGCGTCGGTTTTGGTTATTTTTCTTTTGAAACGTCTTGTGTATAACAATAACATCAGATTAAATTCAAAGATAAAACGATTAAGTCAAAGAATATTCATAATTCAACATCTCAAAAATAAATAAATAAAGCTTCATTCTCAGAAATAAAAACTCATTATAAATAAAAATAAATATTTATCTTTCATCGAATACCAGCGGTTATTTTTGTTTATAAAAAAGTATGTCTGGTTAGTAGTTGCTAACCAAGAATTAGAACAGCAGGGACGCTATCAGAATTTATAAAAATGATTAACAGCTTCCACTGATTTTATTTTGGATGAAACTGATATTAATCTGGGTGATGAAGAAACTGATTTTGATTTGAGTGATCAAGAAACGGATTTTACTTTGTCTGAGCGAGAAACTGATTTTAGTTTGGGTGAGGATGTGCGTTGTGGCGCAGTGGATATCGACTCGGAACGAGAAATCGGAGAGCCGAGTTCGAATTCCAGTTGAATCCATTGCATTCACTTACGCGCAAATACCCTTGGGAAAGGTATTAATCCGTCTCTTCCTTCCAGTTATGGGTTAAATAGCAGGACAGATTGGGTTCTATAGCCTTGGTCGTCAACCGCAGAAAGCAATGGCAACCTACTGCGGGATAATCTTCTGCCCAGTCAGTCATGTCTCTGTCGAGACATGATTGCCCAAGCGTGTATCACGTATGGCAATTAACTGACTGAGCGAGAAACTGATTTTATTATGGTTAAGTAAGAAACCGATTTTGATTTGGTTGAGCGAGAAACTGATTTTATTTCAGACGAGCAAGAACTGTTTCAGGCTTGCAGCATAAAGTACTTATCTAGGAAAAAGAAAATTAAATTTCTATAATTTAAGTTTCTATGGCAAAAAAATGAGTAAATTTAGCGTTCCGCTTAAATCGAATGTAGTCCAGAAATATGTGGAGAATAAAAAAGTTTTGACATCCCTAAAGTCCCAGAGTCGATTCAAATTTGCTACTCTGGGTCTGGGTGATAACTTTGTTATCTGTCGCAGCCTTGCTGAGAGGATTAAATAGTCAGCCAGGGTTCAAGACCACATCATATGTTTTTTCATTCTTATTATTCCTTAAACTACCCAAGTGAAACCGGGCTAAACTGCTAGTCTATATCTATAAAAATGACGAGGGTGGACGTTGTGTAGGTATTTGCTATGTAAATTCATCATATGTTTTTTCATTCTTATTATTCCTTAAACTACCCAAGTGAAACCGGGCTAAACTGCTAGTCTATATCTATAAAATGACGAGTTTGGACGTTGTGTAGGTATTTGCTATGTAAATTCATCATATGTTTTTTCATTCTTATTATTCCTTAAACTACCCGAGTGAAACCGGGCTAAACTTCTAGTCTATATCTATAAAAATGACGAGGGTGGACGTTGTGTAGGTATTTGCTATGTAAATTCATCATATGTTTTTTCATTCTTATTATTCCTTAAACTACCCGAGTGAAACCGGGCTAATCTGATAGCTAGTTTTATATGCAAGAAACTTTTATTCAACTTGTCGCTATACAATCGTTTTATATTATTTCTCGTTTTATTTGATTTTGCTTCATAAAATCAAAGTCAATAGTAATATCTGTTGAAATTTTTAAAAAAAGGCATTTTGAAATGTTTTTTTAAAAATTTTAACTTTATGAAGATGATTCCTTCATTATCGGTCTTTAATTGGAAAGTGCCTGAAAGCCATACCACTGGTTGATCCAAGCCTTGTGAGTGACATTGCGTAGACGACTCTCTTTGATGATCCGTCGATGGTTGAACTTTGCTCGAAGTCGCAAGTCATCGTGACCAAGGATTTGAGCGCTCTGTCTTTGTTCAAAATTGTTCACGCTAAATAACGCACTCTATCTTAAAAACTGTAACTAATGTTCACTCAGCACAGTTGTAGTATAAACCACTGTTAGGCTTGAGTAGCTAGCCACCCAGGTAGACGGGTATCCTCGAATACGAGTGGCCAGCAAATCTATCTATCTATCTATCTATCTATCTATCTATCTATCTATCTATTTTGTTATTTCTTTAATTTGAAACTATTTTTAAATTTACTTTCTCAAAGTTTCCAAGAGAGTGACAAAACCTAAAATTATTTATAAATGGAACTTCGTGTGTATGTGTGTGTGTGTGTGTGTCCGTTACCTATAGACTCCGAAATGACTGAGCCGATTTTCTTGAAAACTTACACAGTTGTACTATAAGCGTCTGCGCGTGTTCTTAGCTAGGTTTTGTGTCGAGGTACCCCCGATAAATATCGAAAATCGATAATCGAGAAACTCGGGTTATAGAAGGAGTGGTCCGATTTTAATCAAATTTGAGACACTCATAGACGAAGACATAAGAAACGATATTCAGAAGTTTCAAGGTTGCTGTTCTTACAATAGTGCAGAAAATTTATAATATATATATTAAAGCTTTCATTACACCCGAGCAACGCCAGGCTATACTGCTAGTCTATATCTATTTCCCTCGCAATATTACTATTAACAACTATGAATTAAGCCCTGTTTAATTTTGCTCTTTACATTTTTTAATTTTTAATTTTAATTTTAAATTTTACTTTTTATTCTGAATTTTTTTCATTTTATTTAAAATTTTAATTTATCTAGATATATTATTTGAATATTAAATTTTTACGTTTCATGATTTACGCCCCATTGGTTTCTTTCTATTCATTTGTATTTATTTTTAAAATTTTCATTTTTTACTTTTAGTTTAAGTTTTAAATTTAAATTTAAAATTTTTATCTACCTTAGAATATTTAAATTTTTAATCTTGTTATTAAAAAGCAATAATTTAGCTTTATAAGATTTAATTCTCCTGAACATCTAGTGAATTTAAATTAAAATCTATAAATTTTTCAGTTTGAAATATGCAACTGATGCACGAAAGTCCGAGTCATGCCATAGACGGAGGCTAATATGTATATTTAATCATACATAATACAGCTCTGTTCATACATTGAGCACTGTTTATATATCAACTAATTAAAACTACGTGAGAACATGTGAAAAACTACTACAAAATTGTACATTTTGTTTCAACATTGAAAGAACAATGCCTCAAGTACTCAGTGAGTTTTAATTAGTTGATGAGACATTTTTCTTTCAATGTTGAAACAAAATGTACAGTTTTTTAGTGTTTTTCACATGTTCTTAACGTAGTAATTAATAATAGGTATTGATGGCTCTATTTTTATATTGAGCACTGTTTTGAATTAATGTTTTAAACATTGCAATTTTATTCTGCGTTTTCATTTGGATCTATCCCTCCAGTTACGTTCAGAGAGAGAGAGAGAGAGAGAGAGAGAGAGAGAGAGAGAGAGAGAGAGAGAGAGTCGGCTCAGTTATTTCTCTTTACTACCAATTATTAAGCTTTACTACCAGTTATGAAAGCTCTTGCTGTGTGTTCGGTCTTTAACCCCTTGCTTTATCATTTTATGTTTTTTGCAATTATTATTTCGTCCAGTTGTGAAGAATATATATCCTCTCTATTCTAATAAAGACCATTGCATATATATATATATATATATATGCGGATGACTATTTACGCTCTCACCCACTGATTGAGCACTCTGGAAGAATGATAGACTTTGAAAAAACAGTAGCTACTCTAGCATCTACGTATCGTTCATTCAGTAATTAAAGTAGATCACTCTTAGCTACTGGCGTGTGTATACATGATAAATCACATGCTAAAAGTCTGCTTCCTTCTACCGAGCGCCCATAGCTCAGAGATAGAATCGCCGACTGACGCCAATTCGGTCGGGTTTCAATTCTGGGTAAAATCGGATGTCTAACGTACTGATGAGCTGTCATACAACGAAACAGATCTGTCTGCAGATGACTATAAATATATATATATATTAGTTTCGACTGGAGCTGGACAATGCTATAGCTATTACCCAAATGTAATCTCAATTTACAGATGAAATAAATGAATATCTGCTCTGTAAATTAAATTAAAGATTTAGATTAAATTTACACCGAACTCTCTGTTGGATCAGTTTTAATACTCTTCTTCTTCTTCTTCTTCTTCTTCTTCTTCTTCTTCTTCTTCTTCTTCTCCTTCTTCTTCTTCTTCTTCTATATGCATTCAGGGCGTTGGCGATCTTGGGCCTCCATAATTTCTTATCCTTTGTAGCTTTTAATAAATTTTATCTGTTATCTCTTCTAAAACTTGATCTGCCATCCATTTACTGAAGCTTTTTAAATAAGTCATGCGTTTCTTTTTTCTGTCCCTCTCACCTTCAATCTATTCTGTGGGTATCACATTTTCCAAGCCCCTTTTCCTCATTATACGCCCTAGAAACTAACTGTCTGTTCCTGATGTTAAGCATAAATGATTTTTTGTTTCCATTTTCTTTAAATCTTCATCATTGTTCGGTGTGTGGTCTTCTCAACATCGTTTTGTAGAACCATATTTTGTTGCTTCAAGTTACTTCTTCATCCGTGAGAATATTGTCGTGGATCCCGGCAATTGGAACCGCACAAAATAATGAACAGCAAGTCAGATATTTCAGATAGAAAAATAAGTATATTAAACGTAAAGATACAAACTTGAACGCAGGTTATTAATCCAAGAATACAATTAGTAAGAAATATAATTATACAAGCCTCTGAAGTGAAGCCGAAGTAGAATTAGTATGTCCACGTCGGAAGCTGACGGGTGCTACGTAGCAATCTTCTGTTTGAGTGAAGCTCAAAGCTGCTATGAACTACTGACGCTGTATTCTCCGTGAAACCTCGGTATTTGACGGTATCTGTCGGACACTTAAGGTAACTTACAGATCTCTCGTTATCTGTCGAACTCTCACGGTAACTTACGGATCTCTCATCTGTGGAACTCTCACGGTAACTTATGGATCTCTCGTTATCTGTCAGACTCTCACGGTAACTTACGGATCTCTCGTTATCTGTCGGACTCTCACGGTAACTTACGGATCTCTCGTTATTTGTCGGACTCTCACGGTAACTTACGGATCTCTCGTTATCTGTCGGACTCTCACGGTAACTTACGGATCTCTCGTTATCTGTCGGACTCTCACAGTAACTTACGGATCTCTCGTTATCTGACGGACTCTCACGGTAACTTACGGATCTCTCGTTATTTGTCGGACTCTCACGGTAACTTACGGATCTCTCGTTATCTGTTGGACTCTCACGGTAACTTACGGATCTCTCGTTATCTGTCGGACTCTCACGGTAACTTACGGATCTCTCTTTATCTGTCGAACTCTCACGGTAACTTACGAATCTCTCATCTGTGGAACTCTCACGGTAACTTATGGATCTCTCGTTATCTGTCGGACTCTCACGGATCTCTCGTTATCAGTCGGACTCTCACGGTAACTTACGAATCTCTCGTTATCTGTTGGACTCTCACGGTAACTTACGGATCTCTCGTTATTTGTCGGACTCTCACGGTAACTTACGGATCTCTCGTTATCTGTTGGACTCTCACGGTAACTTACGGATCTCTCGTTATCTGTCGAACTCTAACGGTAACTTACTGATCTCTCGTTATCTGTCGAACTCTCACGGTAACTTACGGATCTCTCATCTGTGGAACTCTCACGGTAACTTATGGATCTCTCGTTATCTGTCGGACTCTCACGGATCTCTCTTTATCAGTCGGACTCTCACGGTAACTTACGGATCTCTCGTTATCAGTCGGACCCTCACGGTAACTTACGGATCTCTCGTTATTTGTCGGACTCTCACGGTAACTTACGGATCTCTCGTTATCTGTCAGACTCTCACGGTAACTTACGGATCTCTCGTTATCTGTCGGACTCTCACGGTAACTTACGGATCTCTCGTTATTTGTCGGACTCTCACGGTAACTTACGGATCTCTCCTTATCTGTCGGAATCTCACGGTAACTTACGGATCTCTCTTTATCTGTCGTACTCTCACGGTAACTTACGGATCTCTCGTTATTTGTCGGACTCTCACGGTTACTTACGGATCTCTCTTTATCTGTCGTACTCTCACGGTAACTTACGGATCTCTCGTTATTTGTCGGACTTTCACGGTAACTTACGGATCTCTCGTTATCTGTCGGACTCTCACGGTAACTAACGTATCTCAGTATGGCATGAGTGTATGTATACTCAAGTCGTGTGCATTATCCTGGAAAAAGGGGAGACCCCACAGCAGATACTGTCTAGCATTCACTGTCATAGTTTAATGTATTTGTTCGTAGCTGTTCTTTGATTATGGAGATAGAATTCGTTAGCATCAAAAAGCAGTTACTTCAAGTTCATTTCAGAATATGACAGAACAATTCAAACTTGACTCAATTTAATCATCAACAATTTATTATTAACAACGTTTCTGACAAAAAATAAAAGTTCTTGAAGTTTCTGCTGCATTGCAAAATTATCTTTTTCTATGCCCTTCAGGACGTAGGTGATCATGGTCTTCCACATCTTCCTATTCATTGTCGCTCTTAATACTCCTTCTCCTGTTATCCCACTCAATCTCGGCTCTACCATCCATCTGATCAAGTCCATCAAGTATGTCATGCGACGCATTCCTTTGTCTCTCCTTCCCTCTATCCGCCTCGTGAGTATTAGGTTCTCCAAGCCCTCCCTCTTCAGTACATGTCTCAAAAACTTCAGCTGTCTTTTGTTGATGTTAAGTTTCCTTCTTGTGTTCATCCTTTCCAAAACCTCGTCGTTGATCACGTGTTCTGTCCATGGTATCCTCAGCATCCTCCTGTAGAACCTGTTACGAGGATACATTTATGTATAAAAAAATAATATTAATAAAGTCTACAAAGGTTAAAATTTATAGTAAGGAATTCTACTGAGTCCTAGTTGTTATTACAAAAAAGTTTATTTTTTATATTTGTAATATATATTTATTTTGTGTTATCGGAAATTAAATATTTGTTTGTGATTAAGCTCTGTGTTTTGGCCAATCACTTTGTTCTTTTGTTACAATTATAACAAGTAACAAACCCCATTTCGATTGCTTCAAGTCTTTCCTTCATCATTGATGAGATTGTCCAACATTCACTGCCATATTGAAGAACCGACATCACATAGCAATCCAGTACTCTCTTCGTTGTTTCTAGTGAAATTGTCCTGTTTCTTAATAGTTTACTTAACTTCTGGAATGCATCCTCGTGCTTTCGGATCTCAGGAATATAAATGTATAGAAACTGTTGTGACCACAAAGTGAGGGGTCAGTTTATATATTGATTGTAATATGGAATTGATCCCCCACTTTATATCCAGTATGCTTCTGTAGAACCCCATTTCAGTTGCTTCAAGTCTTTCCTTCATCATTGATGAGATTGTCCAACATTCACTGCCATATTAAAGGACAAGCATCACATAACAGTCCAGTAAATTTCTTCTTTGTTTCCAGCAAAATTTTCCTGTCTCTTAATACTCTACTCAACTTCTGGAATGCATCTTTGGCCATGCCATACATCTTCGGATCTCGGTATCGCATTTTCCATCTTCTGTTATAACACTTCCCAGGTATTTGAATTTCTACACCTTTTTGATTTTAGTATCCCCAGCTTATAATTGGCATTTCGGCCTCCTCTTTTTAGCTGATGACCACGCATTCTGTGTCCATGGAGTTTATATGTAGTCCTTTCCTTCTGCTCTACGAAAATGTTCATGTTCTCTTCGGTGGCAATGCAACTGAAAAAATGGGTTTCAACCCTATCTAATCTAAATCTAAACTTATTTATAAATGGAACTTTATCTCTGTGTGTATGTGTGTGTCTGTGTGTGTGTGTCCGTTACCTATAGACTCCGAAACGGCTGAACCGATTTTCTTGAAAGTTTACACAGTTGTACTATAAGCATCTGCGAATGTTCTTAGGTAGGTTTTGTGTCGAGGCACTCCCGATAAATATCGAAAATCGATAACCGAAAAAATCGGGTTATAGAAGTAGTGGTCCGATTTTAATCAAATTTGATACACTCATAGACAAAGACATAAGAAACGATATTCAGAAGTTTCAAGGTTGCAGTTCTTACAATAGTGCAGAAAATCGATAATATATATATAAAAGGCAAGATGTTTGTGTGTGTGTCTGTTTATCTGCCTGTATGTCTGTATTTTTTTTCAGCCCTTTTATTTTAGTTTTTGCTTCGGGTTTGGCTCTAAGTAGGTATAATTGTAATTTTTAGTCTCAGCCATGATACCATTTACTCAGAGGACTTATTTAGCCTTCAAAATTCAGTTTACGTCGAAAAAAACTTATTTGATATCGACACCAGGAAATCAAAATTTGACTGACATCCATTCATTTTTCTTTCAGTCTACGGTTTCGCTTTAACTGGAAACAACTGTTGCTTTTTAGTCTTTCGTGCCAACGTCCAAAGAGTCTGAGCTCCAGGGCCATGGATTAGTTTTAATGCTTTCATTGCACCCGAGCAACGCCGGGCTATACTGCTAGTTTATTATAATCTCAACTGATCGCAACATTCATAATGCATTGTAAAAACAAATAGAAAGAGCGTTAGAAATTAGTTTCTAATATATCATGTTGTTATAATAATGGCTTAGTGTTAAAGTTTTGGGGGAACACTTGCGAGCTCTGAAGGAAACTAAGAAATTTCGGTGCTACGATAGCGTAAGGTCTGCCTGAATCTATCGTCTACCCAGGTGCAGCGCGGAGGTCTCTCCTTACGTGGTCATTATATGGACCCAGAGGCAGGAGCACATACTCAGGCAATTGAGCGATGCTAAAACGATGATTCTCAAGAATCTTGGTAGTCAGCTGTTCCAATCACATATCGATCATTTTTGTCTGCTGGAAGATGATGAGAAAAATTCCAATGATCTATTCGTGCCACTCCTAGAATATATACAAAGTGTCTATCGCTAAATTAATATATATATATTGTGGTAGACTTCATGTTATAATCTAATCGGGAGGTAGACCTCACGCTATAGTCGAGACGGGAGGTAGACTCCGGGCTATAGACGAAACAAGAGATAAACCTCACGTTATAGTAGAAAGGAGAGGTAGACCTAACGCTATAGTCAAAAGGAGAGGTAGACCTAATGCTATAGTCAAAACGGGAGGTTGACCTCACGCTGTATTTGAAACGGGAGGTAGAAATCACGCTCTAGTCGAGACGGGAGATAGACCTCACGCTCTAGTCGAGACTTGAGGTAGGCCTCACGCTGTAGTCGAAACGGGAGGTAAACCTCACGCTCTAGTCGAAACGGGAGGTTGACCTCACTCTATAGTCAAAAGGGAAGGTAGACCTCACGTAATAGTCGAAAAGGAAGGTAGACCTCACACTATAGTCGAAATGGGAGGTTGACCTCACGCTCTAGTCAAAACGGGAAATAAAAATCACGTTGTAGTCAAAACGGGAGGTAGAATACATTCTATAGTTGAAACAGTAGTAGACCTCACGCTATAATCGAAAGGCGAGGTAAACCTCACGCTATAGTCAAAACGGGCGGTTGACCTCACACTCTAATCGAAACGGGAGGTAGACCTGACGCTCTAGTCGAAACGGGAGGTAGAAATCACACTATAGTCGAGAGGAGAGGTAAACCTAACGCTATAGTCGAAACGGGAGATAGACCTGACTCTATAGTCGAAATGGAAGGTAGACCTCACACTATAGTAGCACCAACATTTCATACGCGTTAAGTTATGAAAAACACTGTCACACATTTTTTAACAGGTGTAAACAAAAATAGAAACTATTCTTTTTTTATTTTTAGTCGTTAACTTTTGTGATAAATCTGATTTTGACAAATGAATACTTTAATAGATAAAAATAGATAAATATATTAATAGACTCATGTAATTAAGACAGTTTCGAAAATTTATTTTATCCTAATTAGTAAGTGGCTCCAAAGTCAAGCCAAACAGATGTCCTCTATCTTATCGAAATTTGCACTGTGAATAATCCGATTTTGAGTATTTGAATTCAAATTTAAAACTCAACAGCATTTTATCTAATTTAACTTTGGTTCAATTTTAATAGACCGGGAATAAAAGTTCATTTGTAATTATATAAGTTTAAACCTACAACCCTTTTTTAAAGTCTTTAAATTTGTTATTTTGTTTTTAACTTCTTGGAAGAACATACTTGAACTGAGTCGAATATTTTAAATCATTTCACCCCAAGGAAGGCAATAAAATCACTAAGAGGCAAGCAGTTACTAAGAGTGAAAGAAACAGAGAAGTCAGTCAGTCAGTCAGTCAGTCAGTCAGTCAGTCAGTTAAGTGCCATACGTGATACACGCTTGGGCGATCATGTCTCGAAAGAGACATGACTGACTGGGCAGAAGATTATCCCGCAGTAGGTTGCCATTGCTTTCTGCAGTAGACTGGTTGCCGACCAAAGCTATAGAACCCAATCTGTCCTGCTATTTAACCCATAACTGGAAGGAAGAGACGGATTAATACCTTTCCCAAGGGTATTTGCGCGTAAGTGAATACAATGGATTCAACTGGAATTCGAACTCGGCTTCCCGGTTTCTCATTCCGAGCCGATGTAAAAAAAAAAAAAAAAGGATCCAAGAAGACAGGCGTTGGCGATTGATGCTACATTTATAATTTTGAAGATTGTAGTTGACAGGAAAGCAGGAAGAAAGTTCCACAAGCGAGAAGTGCGAAAAAAGAAACTATTAACCTAGAACTTACGGTTACAAATAGTAATTTTAACAATGAAATTATGAGACCTAGCTGCTAATCTATTCAGTCAGTTAAGTGTCATACGTCGTACATGCTTGGGCGATCATGTCTTAAAAGAGACATGATTGAATGGGCAGAGGTTTTCTCGCAGTAGGTTGCCATTACTTTTGGCGGTAGAGTGGTTACTAATCTATAGAACGAAATGCATTCTTCAGTTCCAGACATTTACAGGAAAAGACCCACTTCACTGCACCCACAAGGTTCAATTACTCTCATTTCTCCCGTATTCTGTTAGTAAGAAGAAGGCAACCCACTGCCTTTATTAGTTTTTGAGTCTTCAATTAGATGAATATTAAGTAAAAAATATCTTTGCATTATTTTTAAAAGAACCAGCTCAAGAGGTCAATGTCACCGCATTTTCGGAATTCGGAATCTGTTTTGTCAGTATTAAGAAATAATACGAATAAGAGTAAACATTTCAACATTATCGATTGAAAATAGCATAATCAATATATTTTAATTAATTAGGTATTTTGAAATTAAAACAAAAAAGCTTTAATAAACTGTGTTTTATTACATTGGAATAGGTACCTCCACTAAATCACTGAAAAAAAAGCATAGTATGAAGAAAAAAGGCCCTAAACTTAATTAAAAACGAACTTTTTCCATCAAAATATTTGTTATTAATAAGAGAAAAGATCAAAGTATCTTTTAATTATTTTCAAAATTTTTATTTGTTTTTAACACGTTCGAAATTTTGGTAAAAATCTTGTTTTTATTTTCGTTAGCGAGAAGCCAAATCGTTACGAGAGTTTACAATGGAAAACGTAATATTACATAACTCAGTATTTTTCCGGTGACAAACACATTAATTTGGAAATTCTTGCAAAAATCAAATAATTGTCGGATTTTAATGAAACTTCCAGGATTCATCTACAAATGAATGGAATTATTTTTAAAATCATTATTTTTAAAATTATTGGTAAAAATATTTTTTTTTACATCTGTTACCCTCCCTCCACGTAAATTAATGAAATTTCAACAAATTAAATTTTTTACGCCAAATTGGTTTATTAGTTAAGCGTAGGACTGATTGGGAAATGTCAATCATCTATTATTTTATCAAACATTTTGCCTTTATTTCCGAAAAATCTGCTCCCAATAGTAAAAGAAAAAATGCAATAAAACTATTACATCTTTTAATTTGATAAGCTTTTAATTGCTTTAATAAATAATATATATTAAGGACATTATAGTATGAAGACATTTTTTTCGATCAATAATGAAATTTTAAAAGAATCGTTTTCATTTTTTAAAAATACTTCAAATATTTGTTGTGGTTAGTTTATAAACTTTTTTTGTGAAGATTATATTTACTAATCGAAAATTAAAAAGTCTAATACAAATCATCGTGCCTTCGTATTTTTAAAATAATTTAAACTTTTTTCGTGTATTTTTTTTTAAGAGATAATTTCTATATATACATAAAAAGGTAATATGTTTCAGGGTTTCTTCCCCTTACAAATTTGTACAATTATGTCACTTGTAATCGCCATACACTTATCTTATCTCGCATGTCAACCCGTCAGTACATTTGTAATACGGTGGGAAGGTTAGAAAATTCAATTATTCTGTTTAAGAAATAATTTCATCCTAAATTTCATGCTATAAATAAGTGATGATTGCGTAAATCAGATTAATTTATCATTAAATTTGCTAATCTTTAAAAAATAATTTGTCACAGACGTATTTTTGTTTTTGAAAAATTTTTTAAACCGAAAATGAACTTTTGTTTACAAATCTGTCGATCGCTCAAAAATGGCCAAAAACTTGAAAGATTAAAACAAATTCTCAAAATTTTATATTCCAATCAATATAATTTCTGTTTAAAATATACCAGAGTATATTACTTATTGAAAATAGTAAATTTAATCATTTAGCTTTCAATTAAAACTAAAATAAAAGTTTTTTAAAAGCTTTTTAAAAATTTAATTTAAAAGTTAGTTATCAAAAATGAGTGACGTACTGCATATAAATCCTTAGTTAATTCCGTGAATTGTTGCATTTTATGAAAAATTTTAAGCGAGTCAAATTCCCAACGTTATTCTTTTTCAAAAAAGAAAAAAAATAATTCTCGCCATTTAAAAAAAATAGATCCTTAGAAATCCCAGATTTGTAATTGTTATGGTCTAAAACGGTAACGTCGAACACTTTTGCTTAAGTTCTTATTCGGAATCTGTCGTAGTTACTAGTTACAAGTATTTTTGACATGAATCCTTCAAATCCTCATTCGCCACTGTTGTATCCTTGAGAAGGGTTCAATATACAAGGTTGTTACTCGTGGGGAAAGAACAACCAACACGGTATTAGACGGAAAGAAGAAAAGATTATCGCAATAGAGAGTACAATAAGCGATAAACAGAGAATAAATGTGGGAGATGGCCAAAGGGGAAGTGAGTTGAGGATGTTCTACACTGTCTATCCTATACCGAGCTAATCACATTTAAGACCCTGTCATTATTACAATTTATTCATTCACCATATATTTGAAAATTTAATGATATAAAAATGTTATCAACAAAATCTTTTTTGAATGAAAAATATCTGTGATTTAAAATAAAAATCTGTTTCCGGCCTTAAATGACCCTTTAGATGTTGGTAGGCCGTTAAACATGAGCAAACAAACTCTACAAAAGAATTTTGCACTCAGTTAATTCTTGTATCTGTATTTTCTACTTGTTAACATTTCGGCTACTTTACTCGACAAAAATAATTGTCTTCTCCAAATTTCATCTTGAAAATCACTTAAAATTAATACCAGCCACCTAAAAACAGGGTTACAGGGTTGCCATATACTAGGTTGCTATTCGAGGGGAAAGGACAACCAACACGGTATTAGATGGAAAGAAGAAAAGGGTTATTGCAATAGAGAGTACAATAAGTGGATACACAGAGATTAGTAAGACACTAATATTTATTACTGTAATCATATAATAATTCTACTTGTTCCTTCCTTAGTTAGTTAGTTACGTAGTTACTTAGTTCCTGACAGTCGAGAAAATCCACCACGACCCATTTGAAGGTCATGTCATTGAGAGATAATTTGTTCCAAATGAATCGCCAGGTAAGTGAAAACCCAAGGTTACTGAAGTAATTCGCCGCTGATCCCCAAGACCCACGGTTTGGTTACTAACAAGACGAGCAGATCACGTAGAGGATCCTTCGTCGCGAACCCCTTCGCTAATAAATGATAGAATTGTCTCCGAGGCTGAGAAAGGTCAGTAGAACGAGGAATGGTCCGCAAGGTTTCTCGACACTCGACACTCGACGTAAGAATTTCGATTGATTCCGGGGCTTACGTCGGCGCTAAACCCTCGAAACAGAAGGAGTTATACGAAAGGATACGAAAGGCGTCCCTAATACTCCTCTCCAAAATACTCCTCTCCAAAATACTCCTCTCCAAAATCGAATTTGCAGCATAGGAAAGCCAACGTCAAAGCGTGTCGGTGACTCACTACTTGTGGCATTCACAGCCCTCCATGACACGGACGTTTCGCGCAGACATTTCTGTTTACCTGATGCTTGCGTCCACCCTACAAGAGGGTGGACAACAAGCACTTGATCGCCTTCCTAATGTCATTACAATATCTCCGACCAGTTCTTCTCTAGCTGGAGGTCCAGCCCGAACCAAGAATGCGCACGGGTCCGTCAGTCCAACTGAAGGGCTCCGGAAACGCAACCCCTTCCAGGCACATAACCGCAAGACAGAAGATTCGTTGTGATTAATTTTGGCCTCCGTCACGTTCTTGTACCGTTCAAGCGTCTTCTGTACCACCGCAATGTCACCACGGCACCACATGAAAATGGATACATCATCGACGTACGCAAAAAACCTGATTCGAATCCGACCAGGGACATTGATTCCGCGTAAGTTCCGAAATGCACGCCCTTTCTCTTAACCGGCGAAGGAGGGGCTCCAACGCCAAAGCGTAAAGTAAGGGAGTAAAGTTAGGGCAACCCTAATTCCAAACAAAATACCTGTCAATGGGTTTTGACGATGGGTGACCCTAGGTCGAAATGAGGCCTTGACAATTTCCGGTATATTGATTTCTAAACCGGTTTGATATTAATTTCACTATGAAAAAAATAACAGTGAAGTTAACTCAAATATGATAGCCACTAGAAATGACTTTGTGGATGGCAATAATAGCAATAACGCTAGTAGATATTGACTTTAAATTGTCCCAGCAAAAGATGTGCATTCTTCAAGTAGTTAACCAAGCCTTGCTGTCTTCATTGTTTGTCGCGATTTAACAGGTAAGACAAGCTTCAGATAAAAGTGTGGTTGTCCTGTTTAAAAAAAGCTTAAATGTTAGATTCCTGTTACGAGGCACATTAGGTTAACACTTTTTGATTTTTTATCCGGTTTGATAATAATTTCAATATTTAAAAATAATAGTGAAATCAACACAAATATGAGTAGCCAATAAAAATACGTCTATAACAATAATAAATAATATTGCATAAAAAAACGAAAAAAAACTTTAAAATCATGTTGGTTATTTCATGTTTTATTCTCTTTATCTTTAAGAAGAACGTGTAGCATCTATTGCTGTATCAGGAGTATAGATATTGCATAGCACTTCGGTAAACTTTTCTTTTTTGAAGGATTAAATTATCATAACACCAAAACTGATTTGCAGAAAAAGTTCGAGGCCAAACTAAGTATCCGTGCAATGGCGTATGCATTTTGAAATGGTCTGCGTCTTTTGGATAAAAACGAGAAAAGTAAGGGTTTATCGTTTTACTGAGGTGGGAATAAAAGCCATAAATAAATATTGTTCAGTGTCAGAAAGAAGGAAACTGATAGATACGATATTTATAATGACTGTAGATGAAAAAGAAGAGAGATAGAAAGATAAAGTGAGAAAAAGAGAGCTAGAAAGAAAGAAAGAAAGAAAGAAAGAAAGAATAAAAAAGAAAGAAAGAGATAGATAGATAGATAGATAGATAGATAGATAGATAGATAGATAGATAGCAAAGAGAGAATGAGAAAGAAGGCAAGAAAAAGATAGATAGAACGAGTGAGAAAAAGAAATAGAGGGAGAAAGACAGAAAGAGAAAGAGAGCAAGAAAAAGTAAGGAGAGAGAGAGAAAAAAGCGAAAAGTAAATAAAGAGAGAGAGAGAGAGAGAAAGAAAGAAAGAAAGAAAGAAAGAAATAGATAACAAAGAGAGAATGAGGAAGAAAGAAGGCGAGAAATAGATATATAGAACGAGTGAGAAAAAGAGATAGAGGGATAAAGACAAAGAGCAAGAAAAATGTAAGGAGAGATAAAAAAGCGAAAAATAAATAGAGATAACAGAAAAAGAAAGAAAGAAGAAAAAGAAAGAAAAGGAAAGAAAAAAGAAAGAAAGAAAAAGAAATAAAGAACGAAAAAGATAAAGAAAGCGATAATGAGAGAGAGAGAGAGAGAGAGAGATTGAGAGTGGCATTCGTTGTTAAAGTTATATGTTTTTACTGAGAGAATTCATAAAACTAAACAAGGAAAAAATATGACATCAGTCATATAACCTCAACCTTCCCGCTCCTAATCATGATGTCATATATTCTGTTGAAGAAGAAGAAAAAAATGTAATGACGCTTCAAAATAATTGGTAAAACCCATTCTAAGAATTCGACAGTTGCTGAAGCGGGTGTTCTTCGTAAAATTCCATTATTTACGTCATTCCAACATTTAAAGACAGACTGTCGCAATAAAAATAGAGTCGAGTTACTGATTGACGTTGAATTATTGGCGTAATTGTTTGGGGAAATGTGGAAAATTTTTTGAATATTCTTTGCTGTCTGCTATAGCCAAACATTTCTATAACTGTTGAATGTTAGTAAATCTCAATGTTTGTCTTGTACGCAACCCCACTCCACCCCCCATATATATATATATATATATATATATATATATATATATATATATATATATATATAGGTACCGCCACTCATTTTCTATACCTAAATTTAAATTTAAATTTTAAAAATAAATAAGTTATCTTCAAGTTTTAAAATTAGCTTTAATTGAAAGCCAAGGGATTACATTTAGTAATCAAAATAACCTGGTGTATTTTAAACCGAAATTATATTGATCGGAATCAAAAATTTTCACAATTTTAAAAATTTCAAATTTTCCGCCATTTTTCATCGATTGTAAACAAAAGCCAATTCTCGGTTTTAAAAAATCTTACAAAAATAAAATACACCTCGCTGACACATTATTTTCTTCAAATTACAGAATTTAAACTTATTTAAGTTGACTTGAAACAAGTATTACTTGCTTATTGTTTGAAAAATGTTTCAAAAAGCATTTCTCAATTACGGTAGCCTTGTTATCACAGCTGTCAACACCTTATCAGCACCTTAGCAGCAGCCGACAAGTTATAGCATCCAGCCATAAGTATGGAAGACGAATTTGGTATAAATTTTATTCATACAAATCGTTTTTTTTTAACAATGTTAAAATTAAAAATTTAACACAGTTTTCAGCAATTTGGTGGAATTTTAGTTAGTTTAGTTTTGTAGGCTTACGTTTGAAGATGTTTTATGAAAAAAAATTACAATTTAATAACAGATTGAAAATAACGGTAGATGTAAGTCAATAATTTATGAAATGTTATGGTATTTATTAATTTTTATTTTTAATATCTATTTTTCATATTTTAGGGACATCCACAAATTGGGAATTTCACAATTACTATTATTTTTTTTAACAAAATTAGAAAATTAGGAATTAAAATGTAAAAGTTGCTTTAAATGTTTAAGGAATGACTTGCAAAACAGGCTGTTGAATTCTATAAACGTCTTGAAGAGACTTGAATCGGAAACAAAGTGCGGTTTCTGTCGTTTTCCATGTAAGGGGAATAATTTTAACTTCTAAAATAAATACGACCCCTATGGAAACTTGTTATGACCCCTATGGAACATCGTACTTAAATGAACATATTTATTTACACACACACACACACACACACACACACACACACACACACACACACACACAAATTATTTTAAAAATATTAGGGGTGCAAATTTTTTATTTTTTGATAGGCAATATAATCATCCATTCTTTACTAAAAAAAAAAGAGGACAACAGTTCTTTAAAAGATTTTAAAATATTTTTAAACTTTATGAATTATTATAATAATAAAAAATAAATAAAAACAATTATTTTAAAATTTTATTAATAATCGAAAAATTTTTTTTCTCCAGACTATAGTGTCCTTAATTATTATTATTTATTCCAGCAATTAAAAGCTTATCAAATTAAATTATATCAGAATTTTATTGCATTTTTTATTTTATTCTTCGGAGCAGATTTTCGGATAGTGCCGAATAATTTTAAATAATAAAAAAAAAAATAGATGATTTTTATTCCCCGATGAGTTCTGCGTTTAACTAATAAAAAAAGTAAATTGCAGAAATTAAAATTTATTAAAATTTCATGAATTCACGTGGAGGGTGGGAAAGAGAGTAAAAAAAAATTTTCATCAATATTTTAAAAAATAATAATTGCAAAAATAATTTAATTTATTTATGAATGAGTACTGAAACTTTCATTAAAATCCGACAATTATTTGTTTTTTGCGAGAATTTTCAAATTAATGTGTTTGTCACAGAAAAAGTGAGTTACGTAAAAAATTACGTGATCGATTGTAAACAGTCGTAAGATTTTGTGCAACATTATAATTTATAGAATTTTTTTTTTATAATCATATCGCCCCAAGGGAGGAAATTTATGAGAAAGAGTGACAGGTTATGGAGGTGTCAGGAAGTGGGTAAGAGAAGGATGAGTGTGACCATAAAGTGAGGGATCAGTTTATATATTGATTGTGATGTAGAATTGATCCCCCACTTTATACCCACATTATAATAGTACAGAAAAGAATTCTTTTATAATCATATCGCCTCATGCAAGGCATTTTACTGCCACTGTTTTGCAGGGGGTTACATAGGAGGAAAGTTATGAGAAAGAGTGACAGGTTATAGGGGGTGTCAGGAAGTCGGTAAGAGAAGAATGAGAATACTGATGAGAGTGGAGTGTACGGAGAAGGGAGCATGAGAGAGAGGATGCAGGTTAGTAATTTATTAAAGTTCTATCACTACTTGGAGAAAAAAATTATGGGGTAGATATTGGATTTTTAAGAGATTTCTGAAGTGTTTTAATTTCTCTTTTGTTGGCATGCCAATCATATAAAAGTCTCGATCTGAAGAGGCTAGTTAAAAACATGACTCAAGTTCTTAGGTTAACGCTTTCGTTTTGTAGCAATCTGCCATGTTGGGTGAAACTACCTCTCGATCAGAATATTCTGTATTCCGTTTCTTTATCTCTTATATTAAATTTGTTTACAACTGATCCATACACCGAAATATTTAAAGTATTTTGTAGTTCCATATCCGGAATTTTTATGATGGATTCGGGATCGGTGCTGCCATTGATTTTATTCCGATTCCAGATCATAGTTTCTGTTTCTTCAGTCCTGTTTCTTGGAACACTTAGTAGGCGATGTTGATTTTCTGTTCAAGACCATTATGAATACCTATGTCATCAGCAGAGCTCCCAAGACTAACTATGAATACCTATGTCATTAGCAGAGCCCCCTTCATCACAGTACATTGGTCTCGGGAGAGAAAGCAAAAACGCTTTCTATTAGTTGATTCGTTTGGCAAGTGGTATTGAATGCTTAAGTGATCAGTGCCCATTTTTTTTACGTCTGTGTTGGTATATTCACAAGGGGCGGACCTGAAGGAGACTACCACCACCTTTAAATTTGTTCTTTATTTATTTATTTTTACTTTTTTCAGTGCACTCTTATCGATTACACCCTAAACTTTCCGATTGACAAAAAAAAAAAAAAAAAAATTGAAAATATTTCAATATTTCAACAATTTGAGGGTGGGCTCAATTTTTCCTACAACGTTATAGTAAATCGATCCTCCATTTTGGAACCACTCGCCGGTTCGACATTACCACCACTTGTAAATTTGTTTGTTATCAATTTTTTTTTTTACTTTTTCAGTGCAATCTTATCGATTAAAACCTAAATTTTCCGATTGACAAAAAAAAAAAAAAAAAAATTGTAAAAATTCCAACATTTAAACAATTTTAGTGGGGGCTCAGTTTTTCACACAGCCTTATAGTAAATCGATCCTGTGCAATTAACTTTTTTTGTTTGCGCATATTGAACAACTGAATCCTTTGCAAAATTTTTGAATAAAGCCATTCTTGGAGTTTCTGAGGAAGATGTCATCGTAAGAATTGAAGAAAACTTGAAAAAGACAAAAACAAGAGCAACAACTCATCCCCCACCAAAAAAGCCAAAACAAAGCGACCCCGACGCGAGTGGCTCCAAAATGGAGGATCAGTTTACTATAACGTTGTATGAGAAAGTGAGCTCCACCCACTAAAATTGTTTAAATATTGAAATTTCTTCAAATTGTTTTGATAATCGGAAACTTTATGTAATAATCGATAAGACTGCACTGAAAAAAGTAAAAAAAAAAAAAAAAAAAAATGAAAAACAACAAATTTAGAGATGGTGGTAGTCTCCTTCAGGTCTGCCTCACAAGGCATTAAGTTTGATTGATTTTTAAGGTTTATCAACCTTTTGCAGGTTATTTAAAACCAGAATATATTTTTAGAGTGTAAGAATGTTTTTGGAGGTAATAATGATTTCCTGATACAATTTGAAATAATTAACCCATAGCTGGGGGAGAAAAAGGTGCGTAAGTGAATATAACGAACCCGACCAGAATTGGAACTCGGCTCTCCGTACGGGAGCTGATGTTTCAACGTAATATGACCATAAGCTGGCATAGTTAGAAAAAAATTGATAGATTAGGGCTCTCATTTCCTCCTTGTCGTACTCCTTTTGTGGTTGGAAATGTTTCGGTATTGAGATATTTCCTTTATCAGATCTAGTCATTCAGTGAAATCAGATCTTAGAAGGAAATCTGTAATGAATGAGAAGTTCAAGTTTTTATCTATGTGGCTATTTGCTGCTGTGAAGTCAACACAGCAAGTTTAAAATTTTCTATGCAATTTTCTGGAATTGCTTGATATGTAGGCCATCGTTACACCGTCAGTTAGTTAAGTGCCATACGTGAACACGTTTTGGGCGATCATGTCTCGAAAGAGACATGACTGACTAGGCAGAAGATTATCCCACAGCAGGTTGCAATGACTTTCTGCAGTAGATTGGTTGCTATAGAACCCAATCAGTCTTATTATTTGACTCATAGCTAAAGGAGGAAGAAATGTATTATATTATTATGTAGTAATTAGTGGGGGATCAATTTATTACTTTATAGCAATAGTAAACAGATCCCCTACTTTATGACCAGTAGAAGCCTTAATCATGATTCCATTATATTCAGTCAGTCAGTTAAGTGTCATACGTGATACACGCTATGGGCGATCATGTCTCGAAACATGACTGACTGGGCAGAAGATTATCCCACAGTAGGTTGCAATGACTTTCTGCAGTAGATTGGTTGCTATAGAACCCAATCAGTCTTATTATTTGACTCATAGCTAGAGGGGGAAGAAATGTATTATATTATTATGAAGTAATTATTGAGGGATCAATTTATTACTTCATAATAATAGAAAACCGATCCTCTATTTTATGACCAGTAGAAGCCTTAATCATGATTCCAACTATTATATTCAGTCAGTTAAGTGCAGTATACACGCTTTGGGCGATCATGTCTCGAAAGAGACATGACTGACTGGACAGAAGATTATCCCGCAGTAGGTTGCCATTACTTTCTGTGGTAGACTGGTTGTCAGCCAAGGCTATAGAACCCAATCTGTCCTGTTATTTAACCCATAACTGGAGGGAAGAGACGGATAAATATCTTTCCCAAGGGTATTTGCACGTAAGTGAATGCAGCAAGTTAAACTGGAATTTGAACTCGGCTCTCTGATTTTTCGTTCCGAGTCGATATCCACTGCACCACAATGCACATCCGTTAGACACCCTACCTCTTACTGGAACGAAAACTAAATCAGATCTTTAGAAGTTGGTTTTCATATAACGACGAAAGTTTAGTTAATACAATGTTTATTAGCACCTTCACTATGCTTCTTCTTCTTTTAAGTGCCATATTCCTTTAGGACATAGGCGATCATGGCCCTCCACATCTACCTGTCCCTGGTAGCTCGTAATACACTTTCTCTTGTTACTCCTCCAAAATCATGATTTGCCATCAATTTGTTCAAGCCCATCAAGTACTCCATGCGTTGCTTTCGTCTGTCTCTCTTTCCCTCTGTGAGTATCATGTTCTCCAAGCTTTCCTTCCTCATAACATGTCCCAGAAAACTTCAGCCGTCGTTTTCTGATGTTTATCAGTTTCCTTTTCGTTTCCATCCACTCGAAAAGTTTGTCGTTGCTCACATGTTCAGTCCATGGTATCCTCAGCATCCTTTTGTAGAAATACATTTCGGTTGCTTCAAGTCTTTTCATACATCTTTGATGAGATTGTCCAGCATTTGCGGTCATATTGAAGGACAGACATCACATAACGATTCAGTACTTTCTTCTTTGTTTCCAATGAAAATTTCCTGTTTCGTAATACTCTACTCGGCTATTGAATCCTTGTGATGCCAATACGCCTTCGGATCGCATGGTCGCACTTTCCGTCTTCCGTTAGAACACTTCCCATCCAAGTGAGATACCGCTGTATGCGTGAGGGTCTTGATGACTACAGTTTGGTTCCCATCGGGCCATCTTACGAGACCCAATCTACTTTTGGGGATGCGTTTCTGGTTTTACATTAATTAAACTTGGTTTTAATCTCCGGGAGACGGTATACTATTTTCATAAGTTCAACTACAATGTCAAATAAGGCTTTATCATTCTTTAGATTTTTTTAAATAATTTTCTTTACTTCCCCATCACTAACTTCCTTATTGTTTACGTTTTAAGACATAATTTGTAGCAATCAGATTTATATTGGTGTATGTTCTATTTTCCCGGGCAATTTCAGCTTCATGTGGCCAGGGTTGAAATGTGACTTACAGTTTTTTAGACATTTTTTTTGTGCTGGCTTCGAAACTAGCCTCGATAATGTTCGCCCCACACTGAAACACCTTATTTCTGTAATAAAGAATTATTTACCTTTGATTTTGTTGAATATTATAAATATTAAATACAAAACTATATTCATTGGATGGACGGGTAGTGTGCAGGGGCCTCGGTGATGCTTATCAAATTGGCCTTGTCAACCGAAGTCAATTTAAAATATCAGAAGGTTGGAAGTTGAAATATGGAAGGATAAAATATTTCGTTTTACATTAAAGTAAAATTTTTATTAACAGAATAACACAATTGTAAGAAGAAAAATAAAATGTTCATAGAGAAAATGCATGTAGTTAATTGTTCAAAGGGAAATGTAAGTATTTAAATGTTCCACAGAAATTTAGAGTTCATAGTTGATAGTAGCAGAATCTGTGTATGTAAAAAGATTAAAAAGGTTGCTAATAAAAGTCTGTGTTCTTTTCCTTTTTATGGCCGGAGAAAAAGTGAGAATGAAAGTCAGGCAATAAAGGAGATTGTACTTATCGAAGTCAGTTGAAGTATCTTGTTGTTTTCTTTGAAGGTGTGTAGGTGAAAACGAAGAAAGGAAAATTGGAAGGAGAGGTAGAATGAAACTTTGACGCGCCTTTACTTCCGGGTCGGCAAATTAAATTTTCTTTACTCACATTGCGATGAGGTCCTTCAGATTCGCTCCCATGCCGGACTGATTTGAACAGTCAAGAGACGCAAAATTTATCACGTAACTTGATCGAAACCACATATCCATTTTCTAGGTGTTAAGAAAAATTGACCGGCGTCATAGATCAATTTGCTATTTCCTATCCAATCAGAATCTAGAATCTTACTTTTCACACTAACTTGTGAAATTTGACTTGGTCTGGGTTTTTCTAAAATGTTTTTAGTAGTTTTGATTCAATTTTGCGCTTGTGCAATTTTATTTTTTTCGTTTGAGTTAATTATTAGATGATATAGGATTTGTATCCTATAAGTATAATGGATATTGGTGCGTTCACTTTTGCACAAATGCCATTGTGAAATGTATGAAGCCATTCCTTCTCCCACCAGTTATGGATTAAATAGCAGGGTAGAGTGAGCTAAGAGAGTGAAATATATGGATTCCAATCTGAATGTGAAGATAACAGGAAATCATTCCACTATCTTTCCCAAATTTTCTTGGCAATTCACAAATAATAAAGAAAATGGATGTGTGAAGAACCATGATCGCCCACGTCATGAGGGGAAATTATATCTTTTAAATTGTATTGAAACATTTGTAAGTCTTGTTTGCTGAGACTGAGTTATCTAAACTTATTTATAAATGGAACTTTGTCTGTGTGTGTATGTGTCTGTGTGTGTGTGTGTCCATTACCTATAGACTCCGAAACGGTTGAACCGATTTTCTTGAAAATTTACACAGTTGTACTACAAGCGTCTGCGAGTGTTCTTAGCTAGGTTTTGTGTCGAGGTACTCCCGATAAATATCGAAAATCGATAATCGAAAAAATCGGGTTATAGAAGGAGTGGCCCGATTTTAATCAAATTTGATACACTCATAGACAAAGACATAAGAAACGATATTCAGAAGTTTCAAGGTTGCAGTTCTTACAATAGTGCAGAAAATCGATAATATATATATATATATATATATATATATATATATATATATATATATATATATGAAAGGCAAGATGTTTGTGTGTGTGAGTCTGTTTATCTTTCTGTATGTGCTTTATACACAATCCACAATTTTTATCCGATTCTCACCAAACTTCACACAAATATTCTTTAGGCTGAGTCTGAGCTCCAGGACCATGGATTAGTTTTAAAGCTTTCATTACACCCGAGCAACGCCGGGCTATTCTGCTAGTGATTATATAAAATAAGAGTTTAAATTATAAAATACGGAACACGTTTGATATTTTTTCTTTTAATAATCTTTTCATATTTTCCATGATATTTAAACTTTTGTTTTGTTTCTTTGTTGGTGTTCACAGTAAAATTCATTTTCATACTGAGGTTCAGTCAGTTAAGTGCCATACATGATACACGCTTGGGCGATCTTGTCTCTCCACAACTTCCTCATTTAAATAACTGTAGATTCTTCCAGTTAAGTGCCATACGTGATATACATTTGGGCGATCATATCTCTCCACAACTTCCTCACTTAAATAACTGTTGACTTTTTTGCCAAGTGCTACATGATACACACTTTGGCGATTAAGTCCCTTTCGATCCATGACTGATAAGTTAAAGATTTTCCCGTTGTAGGTTGCTATTTCTTTCTACAGTAGACTGGTTGCCAACCAAGGCTATAGAACCCAATGTGTCCTGCTATTCAACCCATAGCTCGTCGGAGAAAAGATGGATTCATAACTTTCTCAAGGGTATTTGTGCGTAAGTGAATGCAACAAATTCAACTGGAATTCGAACTCGGTCCTTCGATTTCTTATTCCGATTTGATATCCATTGTCCCACACAAGGTGCGATCTGCAAAAAATGTAAGCAGATATCCGAACAAAATTTGGATTATTATTGACTGCAAAAAAGAAAAAAATTACACTATTTACATTGTTCGGACTGTTTTCCTCATTTTTTAAAAATCATATTCATAACGTTTCGGCCGTTGTACGCTCCGGCCTTCTTCACACACACACACACACACACACACACACACACACACACACACACACACACACACACACACATCTTTTGTTTCTTTTTCCACACTTACTTTCGTAGAGTAAGCTTCATTTTTTTCCTCCCCCAATAAGTTTCAGTTTAATTAACTTTTTTATTTATCTACACCACTCCATTTTGCCCTCAACAAGTGACAGATTAGTAACAGCAGGTTTTTCACTCTTTACAGATTTCATTTCAGTCAGCGATGAACACTTTTTTTTGGGGGGGGGGGGAAATATTGGGTTACTAAAAATGCTGTAGGAAAAAATAACTAAATAAAACAACAAAATCTAAACAAACAAAAAATGCAAAGAAATTGTCAAACCGAAAATAGGAATTCAGCTACGAACGTAACGATTAACGTCCGTTGTAAAAAGAAAGAAACTTACTAAGGTTTCTTTTTTGATACTCTAATTGTTACCAGATGGCAAGTTTCAAACTTCACTCGGCCGGAAGTCAACAGAGCGTTACTCTGACGTCATTTATTATTCACGAAGACGAGGCATAACGAATGATGGAGTCATAAAGTAATTTTACTTAGTATCGCTTTTCTTTCTTACAAGTTAAAAAGGTCTTTTGAGTTAGTCCCCCAGCACCCAACTAAAGTTAATGTCCGTAATTTTAAAATCCGGAAGCTTTAAAAAAAAAAGAGAATGAAAAAAAGTTGCATTTTTTTTTTCTTAGCCCAAACCCCAAAAATGCTGAGTTTTTTGGGTTTTTTTTGTTTTTTAGTTATCCAATACGCTTTAACTTGGGGGGGGGGGGGGAGTTTGGAAGAATAACGAATTAATTTTAACAAACTATTTTCGGCGGACCTGAAGGAGACTACCATCACCTTTAAATTTGTTGTTTTTCATTTTTTTTTTTTACTTTTTTCCCAGCAGTCTTATCGGTTATTACATAAAGTTTCCGATTATCAAAAAATATTTGAAAAAATTTCAATATTTAAACAATTTTATACAACGTTATAGTTGATCCTCCATTTTGGAACCGATCACTTTGTTTTGTTTTATTTTTTTGGACGAGTTGTTGCTCTTGTTTTTGTCTTTTTCAATTTTTCTTCAGTTTTTACGATGGTATCTTTCTCGGAAACTCCAACAATGGCTTTATTCAAAAATTTTGCCAAGGATTCAGTTGTTCAATATGCGCAAGCAAAAAAGTTAATTGCACAGGATCGATTTACTATAAGGTTGTATGAAAAACTGCCCCCACTAAAATTGTTTAAATGTTGGAATTTTTACAATTTTTTTTTTTTGTCAATCGGGTAATATTATTATTCTACTAACGCTTTACGACACAAAAATATGTTGCCATTAAAAATGAATACAGTATAACCGGGATATAAGAGATATTTTCTCTGGTCCCAAATTAAAGCCTGTGGTAATGTATATAAAATATACACAACCCGGATATAAGAGAACTCTCTTATATCAGGGTTACATCACTATGAAAACAGTTTTAAAAATCAATATTTGGAGTGACCGCCTTTATTTTCGGTTACTGCTTGTACTACAGATTCTTAACCAGATTTGTATAAAAACAGTCACTGCGATATTTTCCAACTCCGTTACTATTCATTCATTCAAATCTAACTCGTTAGATTGTAGCGGATAAGAAATTAATTAAAATCATCTCTCTTTTTCACTTTTACAAAAATTCACAACGACGTGTGAAATCCTGTTTTTTCCCCCAAACAGAAAAAGGATTGACCATGTGCTTAAAGAAAAAGTCGAAACCAGATTTCGCAAGTAGGTGTTAAAATGATTTTTGACCAATGGGAGCGACTTGTAAGACTTGAAAGGACTTAGCAATCCAGTGCGAAATTCAAAACGACATATAAATGTCTTTGTAAGGTCAGAGACTCAGATGGCCGACTCTGACATTGTCCTCTTTCCTTTTTTCCTTATATCTTTCAACAATTACTACGACGAACATTTTGTACGAACTCTACTCTTAACTTCTTTTTAGTGTTTCTAATTGTACGTTAATTCCTACAACTTATGTTAGTCTTTCACTTTAATAAATCTCTATTTTAACATGAAAAATGTATATTTTATTCTTACACTATTGCACACATTCCAACCTGCCAACAACCAACCTCCTGATAATAATTCTGATGATAATTCTGCATATAAATCCTGTAAGCTGTAGGGAATTCGGTTAAGTCTGACACAAGGCCGAATCAAAGAAACATTAACCAGCTCCCTACGCTACAAGGTAATCGTCGTCGGTCTACGTTTCGTTTCAATTCATTCCACAAGGGCTGAATAGGATTTGAAATCCAGCAATATGCTAGGCCAATCAAATACATTTAGCTTTTGCTTTTTCAGAACTATTTTAGCTGAGATTTTTTTATTATTGCCATGTTAAAACGCAGTTCTTCTTCCTAAGCCTGTGAATGAAAGTATATCTTTTCACTCAGTATCCTTCAATTTTCATGATTTAGTCGATGAAATGTAGTTCACCATTAACCCTTGTCGCACATTTACTCATCCAGACGTTTTCATCACTATTCTTAACCGCTGATGCCAAGAACTTTTCTATGGAATGCTATCAGACACAAATTCAGTCAGTCTGTTAAATGCCATACGTGATACACGCTTTGGGCGATCATGTCTCGAAAGAGACATGACTGACTGAGCAGAAGATTATCCCGCAGTAGGTTGCCATTGCTTTCTGCGGTAGACCGGTTGCCAGCCAAGGCTATACAACCCACTCTGTCCTGTTATTTGACTCATAGCTAATGTGGAAGAGATGTATTATATTATTAAGTAGTAATTAGTGGGGGATCAGTTTATTACTTCGTAACAATAGAAAAATGATTCCCCATTTTATACCCAGTAGAAGCCTTAATCATTTTTTCAACTATTATATTTTTCAACTATTATATTCAGTCAGTCAGTTAAGTGCCATAGAAGTTCTATCGTTTTACAGATATATCAGTCAGGTGCCATACGTGATACAAGCTTTAGGCGATCATGTCTCGAAAGAGACATGACTGACTGGGCAGAAGATTATCCCGCAGTAGATTGCCATTGCTTTCTGCGGTAGACCGGTTGCCAGCCAAGGCTATAGAACCCAATCTATCCTGTTATTTGACTCATAGCTAGATGAGGAAAAGATGTATTATATTATTAAGTAGTAATTAGTGGGGGATCAGTTTATTACTTCATAACAATGGAAAACGGATCCCCCACTTTACGCCCAGTAGAAGCCTTAATCATTTTTTTCAACTATTATATTCAGTCAGTCAGTTAAGTGTCATACGTGATACACGCTTTGGACGATCATGTCTCGAAAGAGACATGACTGACTGGGCAGAAGATTATCCCGCAGTAAGTTGCCATTGCTTTCTGCGATAGACTGGTTGCCAGCCAAGGCTATAGAGCCCAATCTGTCCTATTATTTAACCCATAACAGGAGGGAAAAGACGGATTAATATCTTTCCCACTGGTATTTGTGCGTAAGTGAATGCAAGGAATTATTCTGAGAGCATTATTGTGTATTATTCGAAGGATGATTATTCGATTATTCGATTATTCGAAGGATTCGTTTGATGAGGTGACTTCACGTGAAGATACCGAAATATTATAACTTGCTAATAGCGAGTTAACAAAAGTTCCTCCAGAAAAGCGTTACGAAGAGAAACGTTATATAAATGGCGACGAATATCTCGTTCTAAACTTTTACGAGGACTACAGAGAAAATATACGTACCCTTCACGTAGTAATTGAAATATTCAGCGGAATACAAGGACAATGTGCGAACTGAAATCAATTATGCTTCAAATGTTGGTACTGCAAAAGTAACTGCAAAAACTACAGTTACAATAAAAAGACCAACATAAATGGCAGCTTCAGTTACTAAAACAACAAAAAGGGTTTTTTGAATAGTTGTTTAAGAAAACGGCGAAGGAAAAAACGTCTGACGCATTCAATTCAGAGTCTATTGCGAATTCCATTACCGAGTTTGTATACAATCCAGACGTATTCAAACGTATTACAAAAACGCATAACAGAAGATATAAACGGATCTTCAAAAAGGATTGTTCGCAGTGGAATGACGAAAAGAAAGTTCGACTGTTATTGAAAATATTGTCTCCTGCTGAACATGAAAAATACATTTTATTTTGCCTAAACAACCAGGCGAGATAAATTTTGAGGAAAATGTAGAGATATTATCAAAAGTTTTCGGAGGTGGAACCTCATTATTTAATGCACGGTGGAATTGCCTAAACCTAGTAAAGTGTGACGATAACGATTTTGTCACCTCTGCAAGAATTGTCAATCGATAATGTGAAAAGTTTCAGTTAAACTTCCAACTCATTTAAATGTCTGATGTTCATTCAGGGAATAACTTCAAATAAGGACGCGAAAATAAGATCAAGGATTCTGACTAAACTAAAAAAAGGATTCAAAATTAACGATATAAAAATAGCTAAAGGGTGCCAGCGTATAGTGAATTTAAAACTTGATACTGCAAGAATTGAGAAGAGAGATATTTCACAAATATATAGAATTTGACCGTCTAAGGAAAAAAAATGACGTTTTTCAACTTCCAGCAAAACAATAAAAAAAAAGATACAATAAAATACCTAATATTTGCCACGGTTGTGGTGGCAAGCATTTTAAACGTGATTGTTTCTTTAGAAACAAAAAATGATACCAATGTGGAAGATTAGGACATAAGGGTACTTGTTATAAATCTAAAAAATTGAAAAATTAATAAAAAGTATGTCATCAAAGTAAATACATTTGGTAAAGTCGACAAGCGGAAAGAAAAAATTGGCAAGACTTCGAAGGAAACATCTCCAAAGACAAAAAAATGTTTTTGTCACGATTAACAATACGAAAATAAAATTTCAATTGGATACTGGGTGCGATATTAGTATAATTAATGAATGATTTTTTTTTTTAAATAAAGTTGCCGATGATACGTGAAATTTCCCTTAGGGATTTCATGGAGAAATGGCAATACAACTGATTTGAACATCGAAATTTATTCTATTTTATAATTGGCTCTGTAATTTAAATATTAATTAGGATCAGTTCTTTTGGATTTACCTTCCTGGTTTTCCTTTTGGATTTTTGGATTAAAGTTATATATATATATATATATATATATATATATATATATATATATATATATATTGTTATACTTGTCTCGAAAACCTTCCTCGAAAATTTTCAAACGGAGGCAAAAATGGTTTTAAAAAACAAAAAAAGAAAGAGCTTAGGACATAAAATTCTGTCAAAAGTGTTCGGACAGAAATCAGCACGAAGCCCAAAGAAAAAAAGAAAAAAAAAGCCCCTACACGAGTAACCATCTAACAGAAAGTGCTCAATACAAAGGTAGAGCGAACTTAATAGACCCAGCTTTCCTTGACGATTCGTTTAGGAGAAACCTAGGTAGGTTCGTCTGGCTCATTAGGTTCTATTATATATATATATATATATATATATATATATATATATATATATATATAACTATCGCCCGGTTCACACTCCACCCATTTCTATTGAACAGGTGAAGAGGCTCATCCCTTTTTTCCTGTTTAGTATGCGGTTTCCGGTTTTCTCTCTTTTCCAATCTCTTCAATCTTATGTAGCCCCTTTCACATCAGTGGCACTACCGCCTTGCTCGGGGTGATATGATTAAAATATATATATATATATATATATATATATATATATATATATATTGAGCACTGTTTTTTTTATAAAATAAATGCCAGAGTACTTAAAATAAAAAAAACCTTGAGTCCTCTTCACTTGAAATTATATATATATATATATATATTTCAGTGATGCTGACAGGTACGTGTCCTGCGTCCCTGACGCATAAAATTATAAAAGGATGCAAGAAAATCGTACCCATGCGTTTCAGTGACGTACCTCAGTTTTCAGTAACAAAAAAAAACAAAAAACAAAAAACAAAAAACAAACAATAAAAAAAAAAAATATGTGGGTTCTCAACTAAGTGACAGAAAGAAGCTGTTTTATTTTGAACCGAAAATATAATGAGAGAATTTATCTCCATTTTTGTGTGTTTTCTGTTTTCTTCCCAATTTCAAGCTAACTGTTGTCTGCTTTCTTGGAAACTGAACAATTTAAATTTGTGAGAAGGTTGGGAGAAATGTAATGAATTACACTGGATGGGGTAGAAGGTGTGGATTAGAGGGCTTTAGTTGTTTCATCAAAGAAAGCTTTCCCCGTCCCCTTTCCCAACGGATAAAAAGTTTGCCTTGAAGTAATTCATAACTTAAATAAATTGCTTTTCTTCAAAATAATTTGGAGCAATCAACAACGAACCTTACCAATAACATTATTAGAGATCGATTAAAGTATGTACCTCCATTAAATCGCTGAGAAAACAGCATAGCATGATGGAAAAGGCCCCAAACTTAATAAAAACGAATTTTTTTCCATTAAGAAAATTATGTTATTATTAGGAGAAATGGTCAAAATATTTTTTAATTGTTTTTAAAATTTTTTAAATCCTTTCTAACACATTAGAAATTTTAGTAAAAGTCTTTTCATTTTAGTTAGTTGGTAGCCAAATCCTTACGAGAGTTTATAATAGAAAAATTGATAATACGTAACTCAGTTTTTTTTTTCAGTGGAAAACATTAATTTGGAAATTCTTGCAAAAAATTGTCGGATTTTCAAGAAACTTTAAAACTTATTCATAAATGAATTAAATTATTTTTGAAAGTATTATTTTTTTAAAAATCTTGGTAATGTTTTTTACATAAACGCAGGACACATTTGAAAATGAAAATCATCTATTATTTTTTCCGAAAATCTGCTCCCAATAGTAAAGTAAAAATGCAAAAAAACCTATGACATTATTCAATTAAATAAGCTTTTAATAATAATATAAATGAAGAACATTGTAGTCTGAAAAAATGTTGAATAATAATGACATTTTAAAAGAATTGTTGTCATTTATTATTATAATAATTTATAAAGTTTCAAATATTTTTTAAATATTTCAAAGATTTGTAGATGTCAGTTTACTAAGTTATTAAGTGAAGACTATATTTACTAATCGAAAATTGAAAAGTTTAAAGCAAATCATCGAGCCATGGTATTTTTAAAATAATTTAAAAAAAAATTTTCTGTATTTGAAATTTTTTTGTATGATAATTTCTCAGTGTACTTTAAAAGATCATGTGTTTCAGGGTTTCTTCCCCTTCCATGAAAAGATTTGCACAATTTTGTCAGTTCCGGACGTCATACACTTATCTTATTTTACATCATCACAAGTTAAATATACAGGAAAAAGGTTAGAAAGATCAACACACCGTGTTTAATAAATAGTTTTATTCTAAATTTCATGCTATAAATATGTAATACTTGAGTAAATCAGATTAATTTAACTTTAAATTTGTAATTCTCTTTTTTTTTCTTTTTTCTCTTTTCTTTACATTAAACAATCGTCTATCTTTTTTTTATCCTTGCTTTCCTCTTTCTTTGGGGTTCTTTTCGAATGAGCGAGAAATTTTCGTAAATAACCGTTAAAAATGTCTATTCTATCTTTTTCTTTTTCTTTTTCGCTTTCTTTTTCTTTTTCTTTTTCTTTTTCGTTCCCTTTATTTTTATTTTTATTTTTATTTTTTTAAAATTTATTTTTTATTTTTTATTTTATTTTATTTTTTAATTTCTTTGCAATCTATTTAAAAAGGAAAAGTAGACTAATTTTTCTCCAGTTTCTGAAAGGATTTTTCTGTTGCTGAGGTGATGTGTTGTCCCCCGTGGGGATCTTCATATCGAAATGGCCATTCAACATCTTTGAATTAATCCTTTTTTAATATATATTTGCTCTGTAATATTTTATTACATGGAGCGCTCTTCCTGTATCATTTTTTAATATTAAAATAAAATTTTTAATATTAATTAGGATCGGGTTTTTTGGAATTTACCTTCCTGCTTTTTTCCCTTGGATTGAAGTATCTGAATTAAAATATATATATATATATATATATATATATATATATATATATGATAATTTGTACATGTTCTAAACTATAATTTATAATATATATATCCGGCTGGATAGCACACATTTTCGCAATAAAATTTATCGTAAAACAATCAGGCCGGTAGATATAAATATAAAATACTGTTTAATTAAAAACAGAAAATCTACTTAAATACGAGTATCGGTAAAAATAATGTTCAAAATAATTCATTACAAATTGTCGGTTGCTTATAACCAAGTTTCGTTAAAATTCGTTAATTTCCGTAACATGTTCACATATATATATATATATATTATATATATATATTATATATACATAATATATATATATATATATATATATATATATATATATGATAATTTGTACATGTTCTAAACTATAATATATATATATATATATATATATATATATATATATATATATATATATATTATAGTTTAAACTGAACTGAAATTGCTCAACAAAACAAGATTATGTTATTTTATTACAGAGGTGATATTTGAAACGTTTCAAGTGGGTTCTAAAAATGGATCACTTAAACTAAAAGTTATCTATTAATAAGAATAATACGATAAAATAAAAACACCTTGATTTGTGCAAAGTGTTTTGCCCATCAGCTTAACTCGTATCTTATAAATCATTATTTTGAATTAAGAATCTTATTTGTGCACCAGATTTACTTCCACTGCTGACTACGAATGTTTTTTCTTGTTTACTGATGTAAAATTGCCATTTACAATCCTTACAATGTATCACTTAAAAGGATCACTAAAAATACATAAAATGTACTTTTAATGGGTTCTTAAAATGAATCCTTAAAATAGATCACTTAATTGGATCACTTAAATAGATATAAATTAATAGCTAAATTAAAAACTTAATATCTACCTACGTACCTTCCTATCTAAAGTATGTGTCAAGCTCAAATGGTTAAAAATTAATGCGTCACTCACATTAAAAGAGTAAAAAACCTATGACGACCTGCCTTTTTCTTGTCTACATCCATTTTAAACGCTTTTTTTCGTTTGTCAATTTTCTATTTTTTTTCATTTCAGTCCTCTTCCTTATTTTCTTTTGTTTTGTGTGAATGAACAGATACCTAGTCTGTCTGTCGATCTCTTTCTTTCTACACCCCCCGCACACACACACACACACACACACACACACACACACACACACATATATATATATATATATATATATATATATGTAGTAAATAGCTAACCTAAAGAGCCAACGAACCTACCAAGATTTCACCAAATCGAATCTTCAGGGAAAGTTTGCTACTTTATTATTAAGTTATTTACTTAGTTTGCTCAACTTGCGTATTAAGCGCTTTTTGTTTTAGGTTACTCGTCTCGGGTTTTTTTCTTTGGGCTGCGTACTTTGACTGATGCTCAAATGCTTAGATCGTATTTTTTTTACCATTTTTTCCTTCTGCGTATGTAGTCGGAGGGTTTTTCGAAACGAGTATAACGACAAGTTTACATTTATATATATATATATATATATATATATATGTGTGTGTGTGTGTGTGTGTGTGTGTGTGTGTGCGTGCGTGTGTGTGTATCAATAAATATACATATACACGCAAGTACACTCTCATATATAACTACTAGCAGTATAGCCAGGTGTTGCTTGGGTGTAATGAAAGCTTTAAAACTAATCCATGGTCCTGGAGCTCAGATTCTTTGGACGTTGGCACGAAAGACTAAAAAGCAATAGTTGTTTCCAGTTAAAGCGAAACCGTAGACTGAAAGAAAAATGAATGGATGTAAGTCAAGTTTTGATTTTCTGGTATCGATATCAAATAAGTATTTTTCGTCGTAAACTGAATTTTGAAGGCTAAATAAGTCCTCTGAGTAAATGGTATCATGGCTGAGACTAAGAACTACAATTATACCCACTTAGAGCCAAACCCGTAGCAAAAACTAAAATAAAAAGGGTGAAAAAAATACAGACATACAGACAGATAAACAGACACACACACAAACATCTTGTCTTTTATATATCGATTTTCTGCACTATTGTAAGAACTGCGACCTTGAAACTTCTGAATATCGTTTCTTATGTTTTTGTTTATGAGTGTATAAAATTTGATTAAAATCGGACCACTCCTTCTATAACCCGATTTTTCGATTATCGATATTTATCGGGTTTACCTTGACAGAAAACCTAGCTAAGAACACTCGCGAACGCTTATAGTACAACTGTGTCAATTTTCAAGAAAATCGATTGAGCCATTTCGGAGTCTATACGTAACGGACGGACACACACACACACACACACACACACACACACACACACACACACACACATACAGAGTTCCATTTATAAATAAGTTTAGATTTGTCAGGTTTTAATAAAACAATACTCAATGTAATACAGTCAATCAGTCAAGTGCCATACGCGATACACGCTTTGGGCGATCATGTCTCGAAAAAGACATGACTGACTAGGCAGAAGATTATCCCGCAGTAGGTTGCTACTGCTTTCTGCGGTAGATTGGTTGCCAACCAAGGCTATAGAACCCAATCTGTCTTGTTATTTAACCCATAACTGATGGGAGGAGACGGGTTAATACCTTTCCCAAAGGTATTTGTGCGTAGGTGAATGCAATAAATTCAACTAGAATTCGAACTCGGCTGCAGAGGTTTGTCATTCCGAGTTGATATCCATTGTTCCACAACCCACATCCAATGTAATAGAGCAGAGCTGTAAAGTATATGTTAATGAATATGCATATATATATTCATAATAAGCACATGATGATTGCATAAAACACTAAACTCCGAGTTGAGCTATCAGTCAATTAAGTGCCATACGTGATACACGCTTGGTCGATCATGTCTCGAAAAAGACATAACTGACTGGGCAGAAGATTACCCCGCAGTAGGTTGCCATAAATTTCTGCGGTAGAATGGTTGCCAGCCAAGGCTATAGAACCCAATCTGTCCTGATATTAAACCCATAACTGAAGGGAAGAGACGAATTAATATCTTTCCCAAGTGTATTTGCTCGTAAGTGAATGCAAAGAATTCAACTGGAATTCGAACTAGGATCCCCGATTTCTCGTTCTGAGCCGATATCCACTGTACCACGACGCACATCTGTCGGATAATATGTATATTTATTATTACACACCTACACACGCGCACACCTATCGTTTATTACCTATTTGGCAAGCTATTTCAGTTTGTTCATTAGCCACCTCTCTCTCTCCCCCTTTCTCTCATATGTATTAATAAACAGAAATTATGTCCAAATGTAATCCTAGGTATTACCTAGTAATACTTACTAGGATCATGCAATCATGGATGTAAATGTTCCAAGACTTTGAAGTAACGTCTCCTTATTTTGAAAATTGCGCGTTCATAAAGGATCCCGGTTACGTGAGCGTTTTCAAAAACTATATATATATATATATATATATAGGGCGCGTATAATGATATGCGCTAAAAAGTCTGCCTACTTCCACTGAACGCCCATAGCCCAGAGGTAGAGTCGCCATTTCGGTCGGGTTTCAATCCTGGGTTAAAAAGCAATCGGAGTTTCACCGTACTGATGAGCTGTGATACAGCGAAACGGATCTGTCTGCGGATGACTATATATATATATATATATATATATATATATATCTGGGGATCACCGCTTGATTGCACAATAAATGGACTCGCCTAAGGTATACAAATAATCCTGCCTATACTGTGAGAGGAAGTTCATTTGAGTAGTTGGACCGTCGGGTGTGGTCACGTTGTTGAGAAAAGGCAACAATGTTGGGAGAGAACTAGATGGTTACAGGCCCATAAATCTGCTAAACACAAAGTTAAAGATTATGGCCAATATCCTGACGCATCATTTGCAGATAGTTGCCGAGTCTCTATTGGGACCTGAACAGACTTGTGCTGTGAGGGGACGAACAATTCAGAGAAACCTGCATTTGATCCGCAAGATCTTAGAGGGTGTAAAAGACGACGATGAATCCGCGCTGATCAATTTAGATCATTCCAGAGCATTTGATAGGGTTGACCATGGCTACCTGGCGGCTGTCCTGCAGGCCGCTGGATTCGCACCCGACTTCTGACGCTGGATTAGTCTTCTGTATCAATCACCCCACGGCTGTGGTACAGGTGAACAGGAAGCTGTCAAGCGCTTTTGCGATGTCTAGGTCGGTCCTTACTTTATGCTTGAAACCCTTCCTTCGCCGGCTAAACACGTTGCTAACGGGCATAGTGAGGGACATGTTCCCTACCCTTACTATCACTCCCCCGGTCTCGAGGCGGTGCCGTAAGCCTCGAAGGCGATCGAGTTTTCTCCTCGAATGTCTGGCGGCCTTGGAAAATCTTCTATCAGGAATTAGTGGCGGGTGTCGCGAAGGATACACTACGCGAAGTGCTCGGTATGTCGGAGGAGGTGTATCGCTCTTATTGGTCTTGGGCGCAAGGTGCCGATTATCTCAACAACTCTGAGTTTTCACTTACCTGGCGATTGACACAGAATCGGTTGTCTCTCAATGACGCGGCCTTCATATGGGGCCTGGGGGATTTGCCAGATTGTGAACGCTGTGACCTTGGTTTAAAGGAGACATCTGTGCACGCCTTCTACCATTGTTCTCAGGTTCGCCCCCTATGGGACCATGTCGGCGAGTTGACTGCTCGTATCGCACCGCGTGAGCTCGTGCTCATTGATCGTGCATACGCCTGTGACAATGTGTCGCCCCCGTTTTCGGGAGTGAAGCGAATGGTGTATCTGTCGCTGCTGGCCACGGCTCGAATGGTGATATGGACGACGCGACTGGAGGAAGTCTTGCGGAGTGGCCGACTTTCACATCAGGATCTAGTCCTTATTTTGAGCATCAGCTCAAAATTAGGATTAGATCTGATTGGAAACGGTTGACTTCGACAGGCATTAGCGAAAGGTGGGTAAATGTGGCGAGCCTGGTTCGCGGGAACGGGACTAGCCTTGATTTTCTCTTTTAGACCTACTAGTCACATCGGGGTGGATTCATTTGGAACCCTCCCCTGGTTAAGGTAGTTCCTTTTTGTGTACCTAGTTAATGGGAATGAATGTGATTTCTAGCCTGTCCCCAGCATTGTCTTTTGTTATGATCCAGGTTGAGATTCCCAATTTCCCCAGTTTTTATTTTGGTCCCGTTCTATCTCGTCTGGGTCGGGATTATATTCTCCCCATCCATTTTATTTTCTCCTCTCCACTCCTTGTAGAAAGATTGCCTCTTGATTTTGTCTTATGGGCAGAATGCAGCGGCCTCTTTGTTTTGTGGGTTGGTTGGGTCAAACTAACATCATGATTTCTGTTTGTATCTTTTGTTTAAAATTTTTTGTTTTGGGATTTATGCCATGCCCCTCCCCACATATTATTTCATGATATATTTTTAAATATATTTTTGTATTTATCATTCACAATAAAATTTTTATGCGCATTTGAGTTTTTTGTAGGTCCCTGGTACGTTTGAAGTATTTTGGTGTATGAAGGACTGAATGCTGATGGACAAGTTCTTTTGGTGGATGAGAAAATTATAAAGTATGTTTGGGTCGGATTAGCTAGGTATACTATAGATACAGAAGACCAGCCTGAGTTTTTGTCCCCACCCCTAAATCGGCCTTTTTTTTTAATCATTTCACCCCAAGCAAGGCATTCCACTGCCACTATTGCGCATGGGGTTACATAGGGGAAGGTAAATAGAAAGAATGGTTAGATATAGGAAATGTCAGAACGAGGGTGATAGATGGGTAAGGATACCGAGGCTGAGGGTTGGGTAGATGGGAAGTGTGTTTGAGAGAATGGATGCGAGTTAGTGGGTTCGGAGGCGTCTATTGACATTTACGGCGATGGGTAAGTAACCGAAACCGGGATGTCAGGCCAAGACCGAAAACATTCGTTGGGTTTTATCAAGAATCTCTAAATACATTGCAGGAGCACCAGGCCTGATGTGGCATCAATATTTAAAGCATGGATAAATGCTAGATTTGTAGTGACTTTGAAATAGTCATAAATCTCGTTTCAAACTCCCTTCAAATTCGGGGGACTGTGGAAATAAGCGGAAAAGAATTCCCGAGCCGTGTGAAATTTTCTTTGAACCAATGAAAACCTTACCTTCATAAAAATTGACAAGTGAGCTGAAAAGAAGGATGAATTGAATTCGTGAGCCCGTGTTAAATAGAAAAAAAAAAAGTAGCGAGCCTATGCGAAATTCATTTTGATTTAAAATGAGGAAAAAGTTTAATTAAGTGAAGAATGTCTTTTTACTGTTATTTCGTCATTTAATCTGTTTTAAGAACATTTCCACTTAATGACAATTCATTTTTACGGATTTAAAAAATTTTTGATATTTTTTTTCTGAAACGAGCTATTAAATCCGGGTGTGAATTCCCAACTGACTTGTTCGGAGCCCCGAAGACGAAATAAAAGGACGACACAAGAAAACAATCGAGAGTAGAGAAAATACGAGCATAATTAACACGTCCCTTGACAAACGTCAAGCGATCGTATTATGTTGCCTCTTCTTTCTCTCTCATCTTCTTCTTCACTGTTCACTGAACCACTTAATAACTGACCGGTACCCGAAGGACTGAGCGGAGACTTCAAAGACACTCCTAACAAACAAACGCTCACACATACATACGCACAAACTCTTTTCGGCAATTACTACAATGAACATTTTTCAAGCGGGTAAATTCGTAAATAAATCCCTTAAATTGTTTGTGTTAAAAAAGTGTTTTTTCGCCATTATCATTTTCCATTAATCTTCTTGGCGTAGAGATAAAAAGTAACCAATCATTTAAGCCTCTAAGCTCCACCGCACTATAAACTTTTTAAATATGTAAATTAGATTCTGACAAGAAAAATTACTTAATCCTTTTTCTTTTTTTTTTTTTTTTTTTAACTTAGTGCTTACTTTTTGCGGCTTTTGTGAGGGGGGGAAAAATGTCTATCCCACACACTAATATTTGAAGATTAATCCTCCAACATAAAACACAGTAAAAACGTTGTAAGGGACATAACTCGTTAGCGTCTTAAATCATGTTAGTCACTTAAATTTAAATGGCTAAAAAAAGCAAGATTTATCAAAAATAGTTAATACGTGTTAAAATGTATACTTTTTACTTCGATAAATCATAACAAACACAAACCGCTGAGGCAAGAAAAACCTGTTTTTTAGTAAACATTTCGAATTTTCTAAAAAGGAGCAAATATTTAATGAAATATTTATTAAATACTTTGTTGATCCGTCCTCTTAACACAGATTTTGACGGTAAAACGGTTTTCATTACGTTTGGATTTAGGAACATATTTTAATCATGGTATGTTGATTTTTAGCGATTTGGTACCTAATATATAATATTACTCAAAAATTCTCATGAATTTCAAGTTATATTTGCATCTAATTTTTATTGAAATTATATAAAATTATTGTAATGTGGTGATACCGAGCAAGCAAGGGACCGGATATTTGCCCTCAGAGGTCCAGATAGCAAATGACCAAAACTGGTCTTTGCGCATCTGGGCTCCACGCAGATGTTCCGGTGGAAAACCAAAAATAAATAAATATCAAATTCCTTTTACGGACCCTTTTTGCGAGCCGACGTGAATTTTGTTTATCGTCCAATGGGAAGCCCAGAATTAAATCCGGGTGTGAATTCCCAAATGACTTGTTTGGAGCCCCGAAAGCGAAATAAAAGGACGACACAAGAAAACAATCGAGAGTAGAGAAAATAGGAGCATAATTAACACGTCCCTTGACATACGTCAAGCGATCGTATTATGTTGCCTCTTCTTTCTATCTCATCTTCTTCTTCACTGTTCACTGAGCCACTTAATAACTGACCCGCACCCGAAGGACTGAGCGGAGACTTCAAAGACACTCCTAACAAACAAACGCTCACACATACATACGCACAAACTCTTTTCGGCAATTACTACAATGAAGATTTTTACGACCTTTGTATCAACCAAATAACATTACTTTTATTTGTAAAAACCTTAATTGATATATATATATATATATATATATATATATATATATATATATATATATATATATGTTGTCTCTATACACATTTTCTTGTTTTATACCCCTTTTATAGTGGGCTATCTACTAACAAGGCCAAATTCAGTTAATCTGTTCCAACACACAAATACAGTTCACTATATCGGATAACCCACTATAGTAACTTGTCTTTGATGTAAAAAAAAAAAGAATTTTTTGGGGAAATTGCCTCTTAAAATATTTTTGTAAATTAGTTACAAATTCTTTACAAATATGCATTTCTTAAAAATCAATCCATAAGTGAACTTTTATTATGAGTTACAGAGTTCTTTAATCACAGGTATTTGATTCGTACATAACCTGAATTAAAATGGCGTATTAAAATTGCCCGAAATGATTTAGAAGAATAATTAAATAGTTGTAAGTTCAGTCAAGTGTAGTACAGTAGATATCGGCTCGGAACAAGAAGTCGAAGGGCCGAGTACGAATTCAATTGAATTCGTTGCATTCATGTACGCGCAAATACTCTTCCCTCCAGTTATGGGTTAAATATCAGGACAGATTGGGTTCTATAGCCTTGGTTGACAACCAGTCTACCGCAGAAAGTAATGGCAACCTACTGCGGGAAATACTAGAATAAAAATGTAGGATTGAAGAGATCAATATAAAAATTTGATATCATTTGTGATGTTATCAGTAACAGACGACAATTGTTGTCGTCTGTTAAATTTGATAAATGACGAAAAATATACAATCGCCACTTTTATTCAAATTGCTTAAAAGTTTGAAGAACTTAACGACTATAATAAGAAAAGATTTCCAAACAAAATTATTTATATACTTTTTTCTCCCACATTTCAAACCGATAAATCCAATTTACATTTGTCCAAGTTTAATGGGAAAGGTTATATAGATGGACTTTTTGTGGGTTCGAAATTTGGCCTTGTTTTGTTCATAGTCCACTATAAGGGATGTGTGAAAATAAGAACAATTAAGATGGTGTATTAAATTCAGCATATATTACAAGAACATTTTCCAAGAACCTTTTTCAAGGACATTTCCTAAGACTATTTAAGAATATCTTAAAGACATTTCCAGAATTATTCACTTTTGACTGATCTCAGCAGTCAAGGGAGGCAACTCTTGACTATTTTATATGGTTCACTTTAATGCATGCCTTTCTCTAATGAATGTAAAATTGTTAATACATATTTATTGTTACAAATAGTCGTTGTTGTTTTTTTCTCTGCACGAATCTTTTTTGCTGCTTCTGATTCTGAATTTAAATAAAATGTGGTGGACTACTCGTTGGTACGCCACACATCTGTGACAGGTTATTTAAGGAAAATTTGAAAATTTAAAGTTGAATTACACCGATTTGAAACAATTGTTACTGGTTTAAGGCATGAAATTTAAAATAAAAGTATTTCTTAATCACGTTGGTCATATTTTTCTGACGCGTTAAGTGATTGATGACAACCAGAAGTGACGACAAGCTAAGTATGGTTGATCAGAATTGACATTTTTTTTTATGTAAGAGGAAAAAACCGTGAGACTTGTGATCTTTAAATGTCACACATGAAATGCCATACTTAAAAAAAAAAACAAAAAAACAAAACAAAAAGAAACAACCTTTCTAAACACACACACAAACAATTTATTTTAAAATTGTTTTGGCTTGAAGATTTGTATTAAGCTTTTCAATTTTCGATTAGTAAATATAGTCATCTGTTAATAAACTAACAGTATCAAGGCTTTGAAGAATTTTGTATATATTTTTGAAACTTTATAAATGATGATGACTAGAAAATTAAAAATAAAGAAATTTCTTACAAAAATTAATTATTCATTGAAATTTCTTTTCTTCAGACTATAATTTCGTTAATATATATATATATTTTAAAAAGCAGTTAAAAGCTTATCAAATTAAATAATGTCCTAATTTTTATTGTATTTCCTATTTTACTATTCGAAGCAGATTTTTGAAAAAAGGTTAAATGTTAAAAAAACAAAGAGAAAAAGAAAATTAGATAATTTACATTCCCTAAGGAGTTCGGCGTTTAACAAATAAAACAAATTTTCGGGACGGTATTTAATTTCTTGAAATTTCAAGAAAATTACGCGCAGTGGAGTAACAGACAAAAAATATATTTTTGCCAAGATTTAATATATATATATATATATATATATATATATATATATATATATATATATATATATATATATCTCTATTATATTCTCTATTATAATGAATACATAAACTGATCCCTGACTTTGTGACCATCATGGACTGTTGTTGCTATATAATATAGATTCGGGAGATTGATTCTCTATTATAATGAATACATAAACTGATCCCTGACTTTGTGACCAACATGGACTGTTGTTGCTATATAATATAGATTCGGGAGATTGATTCTCTATTATAATCAATACATAAACTGATCCCTGACTTTGTGACCACCATGGACTGTTGTTGCTATATAATATAGATTCGGGAGATTGATTCTCTATTATAATGAATACATAAACTGATCCCTGACTTTGTGACCATCATGGACTGTTGTTGCTATATAATATAGATTCGGGAGATTGATTCTCTATTATAATGAATACATAAACTGATCCCTGACTTTGTGACCAACATGGACTGTTGTTGCTATATAATATAGATTCGGGAGATTGGTTCTCTATTATAATGAATACATAAACTGATCCCTGACTTTGTGACCATCATGGACTGTTGTTGCTATATAATATAGATTCGGGAGATTGATTCTCTATTATAATGAATACATAAACTGATCCCTGACTTTGTGACCATCATGGACTGTTGTTGCTATATAATATAGATTCGGGAGATTGATTCTCTATTATAATGAATACATAAACTGATCCCTGACTTTGTGACCAACATGGACTGTTGTTGCTATATAATATAGATTCGGGAGATTGATTCTCTATTATAATCAATACATAAACTGATCCCTGACTTTGTGATCATCATGGACTGTTGTTGCTATAAAATATACATTCGGGAGATTGATTCTCTATTATAATGAATACATAAACTGATCCCTGACTTTGTGACCATCATGGACTGTTGTTGCTATATAATATAGATTCGGGAGATTGATTCTCTATTATAATGAATACATAAACTGATCCCTGACTTTGTGACCACCATGGACTGTTGTTGCTATATAATATAGATTCGGGAGATTGATTCTCTATTATAATGAATACATAAACTGATCCCTGACTTTGTGACCATCATGGACTGTTGTAGAATAAACCTCAAGTGCAATAATATAGAATGCAAGGTTATCAGTGAAAAAAAGGAACAGCCCAAGATGCAAATTGTAGATAACAAAACCTAACACGTACAACAAGGTAAATATCAGCGAAGTGTTTTAACAGAGAACAGAAAGTGTCGGAGGCGCATTGCGATAGCGAAGGTGCTTTCCAAAAGATAAGCAAAGTATTAAGAAACAGGAAAATTTAATTAGAAACAACATATGAGTACTGAACTGTTACATAATATTTGTTCTCCTATATAGCAGTGAATGTTGGATAATCTCTTCATAGATAAAGACGAGACTTGAAGTAACATAAATGTGGTTCTACAGAAGTATTCTGAGAATGCCTTGGACCGAACATGTAAGCAACGACAAAGTCTTAAAGAAAAGGTAAACAAAAGGAAATTTATACTTAACACCAGGTAGATACAATTGACGTATCTAGGGCATATAATGCGGAAACAAGGCTTAGAAAAATGGATACTCAGAGGACAGATCGAAAGCGGAAAACAACGCATAGCGCGACGGAGTGAATGAGCAGGGTTTAGGAGAAACATGAAAAAGACAAAATTTATGAACAGGTACAAAAGATAGAAAATTGTGGAGAGCCATAATCGCTAACATCTTGAAGAGAGATAGCACATAGAAAAAGAAAGCTGGATTGTCATAATAATGTCCATTTGAGTCAATCTTAGTATTTGTAAAAACTGAAGCTACTAAAAATATTCTTGTTTGTCCGTTCCAAATGAAGACATTGTTCAGAACGGGCGTTGATGATGATTGTTCTGAATATGTAAATTAATATCCGGTTGCCATGAACGTCGATGGGTGAGTTTGTAGCAAAGGGTCTGGCCACGTTCCCAAACATGGCCACGTCCCAAACACCTCCACAAATTGATCAATAAAGACGGTCTGTTGCCAGCCAGAAAAATATATTTTTGTTGTGCGTAAAATAATTTTTCCATTTGCCAAAGAGAAAGAATAATCTACATGCAACATCTTCGTTTCATAAAAATAAAATGTTATTGCGAATAAATACATGCATATCTATCTATCTATCTATCTATCTAACACACACGCACACACACAATTTTTTAGGTTTTATGTTAAACTTAAAAAGTAAATGATGTAATAAGAGTGATGCAGGTTCAAATCCTGGAGAAAACTTTTGCTTTATCAAGTCTATCTATGTACAAGCCGGTAGATGTAATTCACACAAAAAACAGGGCGTTTCTTCAGACATGGATATTCGCGGAATAATCTTTGGAATATTAGGAAGTAGTGTAGGAAATAAATGATTTCTCATAAAAGTAGAGACTGAGATCAACACTGAGTGTCGACAGTCAGTTTCATGCTTGAACGCAATCTTCAGGCCATGTGTGTTGAGTTTTGGCTCGACTCTATATATACTAGTTATGTAATGGTGTCTTATAGATAGCGAGAACTGTTATATTATTCTAACGGTTATTTACAAACAGTAACGGTTATGTTTCCAATGATTCTAGAGACTACTGAGTGGAAATAATTATAGATCCGAATGCAGTTATTTGTAGCTATCCTATAATCTTGTCATTTTTTACTTTCTTTATTATTAATTACTTGTTGTTGATTAATATTGCTGTAGATTTTGCCGTAGCATATCTGGACGACATCTTCATGAGAAGTCCAAGTATAGCAGAACACGTGGAAAATGTAAGTGCAGTAGTTTCAAGAATACAGGAATTTGGATTTAAACTCAAGGAAAGTAAATGTGAGTTTTTTTATGGAGAAAGTGAAATATCTGGGGCAGATCATTGATAAGAATGGTACAAGGCCAGACGCAGAGCGAGCAGCGGCTATAAAAGACACGCCAGCTCCGATTGATATGACCACATTACAAAGTTTTTTGGGATTAGCAAATTATTACCAAATATACATCCCTAAAATATATGATCTGCCGGCACCATTAAATGATTTATTGGAGAAAGGAAAATCCTGGAAATGGACTGATGAATGCCAGAAAGCATTTGAAAAGTCTGTTTATTTACTTTTTAAAAGAATTACGCTCTGTTTACTAAGCATTTATTTTGTTTCCTTTGTTTTATATACATTTTTATTTTCTTTCCTCAATAGAAAGAGCGATAAAAAAAAAAACACTTAACGTATTGTATTAATTATAATTATTTTATATATTTACCTTTCTTATAAAACATTTTTATTGCACATTATTTATTTGAATCATTAAATGCTGACTCATTCAAATTGCTTAGCGACTTCTTACTCTCCCACATTCTGTTTCTTTTGTTCGACTCTGGGATTTTTAAATCATTTCACCCCAAGCAAGGCATTTTACTGCTACTGTTGCGCTGAGGATTACACAGGGAAAAGTGATGAGAAAGAGGAGTTAGTTATAGGGGATGTCGGGAGGAGGGTAATAGACGGATGAGAATATCGGTGTAATGGGGGTGGAGTGGATGGAGAAAAGAGCTTGAGAGAATGGATGCGAGTTAGTGAGATAGGAGATGTCTATTGACCTTACATTTAAATTCCTGGAGATTGTAGCTGTCGGGGAAGCAAGTATATGGAAGGGAATTCCACAGGCGGGAAGTGCGAGGAAAGAAGCTGTTAGAGTAGAAATTGAGGTTACATTTTATTGGTTTGACTGTAAAAGAGTGGGACCTAGTTGCTAGTCTAGTAGCTCGTGTAAATTCATGCATGGGGGGGGGGGGGCGGCACCAGTGAATTGCGATGTTTATGTGAATGTGTGTATTTGCTTGTCAACAAACTTGTGTGAATATCGACGTCATTAATTTTTGAGTGAATTTAAAACGCATTCACACTCAGAGTTTAGCCCCCACACATTAATTGTTTGCTTTTTACATCTATTGTTGTTGTTCTTATTATATTGAAAGTCTCGCGTCTTTTATTTAATCGCACTCAACTGTTTTCCTCCTTTCTCTGTTTTCTGTCAAAGAAAGGCAAGTTTTATAAATCGACTAGCAGTATAGCCCGGCGTTGCTCGGGTGTAATGAAAGCTTTAAAACTAATCCATGGTCCTGGAGGTCAGACTCTTTGGACGTTGGCACGAAAGACTAAAAAGCAATAGATGTTTCCAGTTAAAGCGAAACCGTAGACTGAAAGAAAAATGAATGGATGTAAGTCAAATTTTGATTTCTTGGTATCGATATCAAATAAGTTTTTTTCGTCTTAAACTGACTTTTGAAGGTTAAATAAGTCCTCTGAGTAAATGGTATCATGGCTGAGACTAAGAACTACAATTATACCTACTTAGAGCCAAACCCGAAGCAAAAACTAAAATAAAAGGGCTGAAAAAAAATACAGATATACAGGCAGATAAACAGACACACACACACAAACATCTTGCCTTATATATATATATATATATATATATATATATATATATATATATTATCGATTTTCTGCACTATTGTAAGAACTGCAACCTTGAAACTTCTGAATATCGTTTCTTATGTATTTGTCTATGAGTGTATCAAATTTGGTTAAAATCGGACCACTCCTTCTACAACCCGATTTTTTCGATTATCGATTTTGGATATTTATCTTGTGTACCACGACACAAAACCTAGCTAAGAACGCTCGCAGACGCTTATAGTACAACTGTGTAAATCTTCAAGAAAATCGGTTCAGCCGTTTCGGAGTCTATAGGTAACGGACACACACACGCACACACACACAGTGATAAAGTTCTATTTATAAATAAGTTTAGATCCGCATCAAAAAAGTCGATGGAAATCTCATTCATATAAAACGTGACCTTTTTGACATGCTTATATTTGCAATTCCTTGAGAAGTCTGTTTTTCCGATTTCAGAAAAAACCTGCCTGCTAAGAAATTAAGGTCATTCTTTTTATTTAATCAGATGTTTGAACGGAAATTTCCAAAATACTTTTGTTGTCGATCAGTGCCGTTTAATAATTTTCTTTAATTCACAAAAGTTCTGCGCTAACAAACAAAAAAACTCCTGAGGTGATTCATTTACATACGGAATCCCAAGGACTACAAATAGCTACGGCTATTATCCATGAGGCAGTTTGGTGCATACTACTTCCTGTGAGTAACCAACACAACTCAACGGACTCCAGTAGGAAAAAAATTAGTAAAAGCGAAATAAAATTTGTTATTATCAATCAGTCAGTTAAGTGCCATACGGGGTACACGTTTTGAAAGAAACCGGGCAGTTTTTCCCGCAGTAGGTTGCCATTAATTTCTGCCATAGACTGGTTGCCAACTCCCAATCTGTTTTGCTATTTAATCCATAGTTGGAGGGACAGGAGGCGGATTAATACCTTTTTTGAGAGTATTTGCGCGTAAGTGAATGCAATGAATTTAACTGGAATTTGAACTCGACACTCCGATTTCTCGTTCCCAGTCGAAACCTATTTTGTTAATCAGTGATTATTTTTCTTACAGTCTTCAGGTACGCCGCACAGCGTTCCGATGAAACATTACCTAAGCAGAAGTGGTTCAGTTACCAATAATTTATGTTGGAAAAAATTTGAGCGTTCCCAGATGTGAAATCTTTTTTTGTCTACTATGTCTCTCTACTAAATGCAACATTGAAGCTCGAGACATTTCGCCTGCGGTTTGTAACGCGGAAGGCGGGAAATGACAGTGGTCTCCTTATTTGTGACTCGCCGTTAACCATAGAAATAAACAATTCATAAATTTTTGAAGACCAAGAAGAATTTAATATTTGTGAAAGCTCAACAAACCGTGAAAATGATTAAAACTGTAAAAATAGAAAATAAATAAAGAGCACGTAAAAAGGGGAAGTAACTTTAACTTTTATTGGCAAAGTTACCTCCCTTGATCACTCTTAACTCAATTCTCTTCCTTGCAAGATACCAGTCAATTACGAAATCTGCATTCATATAATATAATATTATATTTCCTGTGGAGTAAATGGAAGCATGCAGTATACAAATTTTCACTCCTTTGTCAACTAAGAAAACAATAATAATGAATACACAAAGTTTGTAATATACTGGCCCTTTATGGCCGGCAATAATTCTTTTTTAAGCACGCATTGTAAAAAACTATTGATATTTGGTGTCTATTAAATTGGAAGATATTTATCTAATGTACGAAAAAAAAAAAACGAATTAGGTCAACATCACCTGTATAGAAGGCCTGTTCGATGTTGGGGGTTGTTTATTTGCTTACGTCACTATATGTAGGATAAAACCTCAACACCGAGATAGAAGATCTGTTCGACAGTGGGGAGGTGATTGTGATTTTGCTAACGTCGCTCTATGTAAGATAAACCAACACAACAAAGATAGAAAGCCTGTTCGATGGGTGAGGAGTTAATTTGCCGAAGTAATCTGTGTGTAGAATATACCAGCAACACCGAGAGAGAAGGCAACACCGAGAGAGAAGGCCTGTTCAGTGGGCAGGGGTGATTTGCTGCTGTTATATTTGTAGGATAAAACAACACCATGAAGATAGAGGGCCTGTTCGATGGGCTTGGTTTATTTTCAGATGTCACTATATTAAGGATGAATCAACACCACCGTAATAGAAGGCTTGTTGGTGGGGAGACTTATTGTAGACATCACTATATGTTGGATGAATCAACGAGAACACCAACGAGATAGAAAGCCTCTTCAATAGAGGGAGTAGCTTATTTGCCAACGCTCTTATATGTAGGTTAAACTAACAGCACCAAGACAGTACTTCTGTTCGATTTCTACCCACTACAAGATGTTGACCACGACATAGAACACTCAACCATCACTACATAAAATGGCGACTTACCGTCTCCAAGGCAAGAAAGAAAGGACAGAAGAAAAAAGAAAGAAAGAGTCTCAAACGTCTGAATGACCCCGACACCAAATTATACGCTGATACATTATCAGCCTCTAATGAGAACTGGGTAATTTCAAAGAACTATATTCAAATGATAAGCTAAGTACCTTGAAATATATCTTTCATTTATTTGAATACATTTATATAACTTTTATTTGAAAAACGAACTTTCTCAATTTGTTTGAAGCATTTTGGAAATTTATGCGTCTGAATAAATTCGATGTCAAATTATACGCTGATAACAGCGGTGGAATTTCAAGGAACTCTATTCAACTCCGAAGCTAAGTACCTCAAAATATATCTTTTCAAAGAGGTTAAATATAACCGTATTATATTTTCTCTTCTTGACTATTCATCGCATCTCAGAGTCTCACACGTCTGCATAACTCCATGTCAAATTGCACGCTGATACATTATCATGAGAGCAGCGGAATTTCAACATCGAAACTATGATCCTTTTAATGATTAATTACTTTTCCTGAAACAAGCTACTGGCAACTTCAAATGTTTAAATTTGTAAAGAAATTCCTTATTTTTGTTTCGTTCTGAATAACAGGCCATTATTCTTACGTTACCACACTGGGGACATACGACGTGCGAGGAAACTAAACAGACCTATTCTTAAGGCTTTCAAGATGTTTAACGACGAAATGAATATGAATCAAGTAACTGCAGAGGCCAATTAATAGACATAAACTATCAAACCACCCATGTTCATGGGATCGAATGTGCGTGCTTAGTTCACAATTGTTGAAACACGTTTCGATCTATGATGAAAAAACAGCAAAGTAAAACCAAAACTACTACTTGGAAAAACGACAACATATATCATTACAATCGAATAATTAACTTATTCAAGTACTAAAGCAGACTCCGTCAAATGAGAAGAGAAGTGAGTACGAAATAAAAATAACTCTCTTTTCTTCACTGTTTGCAAATTCGCGAGCCAGTATGAGATCTATATTCTGACCAATAGAAAAAAAGGATTGACTTCGTATTGAAAGAAAATGACCAAGTAAAATTTCACAATTCACTATATTTAGAATAAACCACCCGTAGATAGAAGGCCTGTTCGAAAGCAGGGTGGGATCTTATTTTTCCAGTTAACAATGTTCTAGAGTGTAGTAATTGTTTTGTTGAGAATGATTTCTTTATTAATTTATATTTTTAGGTTTGTGAACTGCATTTTCGACCTGAAGACATAAAGCAAGAAACATCAACATTTGCAAAAAAAAAAATTGCTCCCACAATTACTGTTTGCCTTAAGAAAGCTATTCTTCTTTTAAGTGCAATATCTAGAATTTTACCAAACTGTCCCTCATATCTATATTTACTAACCTCCTTGAGAGAATCACCAGAGTCCAGAAAACTTTAACTAGAGTATTCTGCCCTTAAAAGAGCTTTGACTCAAAGTATTACTGATGACTTGGAATACAAAGAGAAGAGAAAGTTCCATAGCATTAATGATATAGAGAAAAAAATTAGATTTTCTTGATAAAAATTACTGGAGTCTAGGGATACCAGAGACTCTTCTTATACATCGCATTGTAGTGGTTTGTGCGTCGATGTTATTAAATTGTTGTGTTGGAATTTGTATCAGAAGGTTAATTTCTTAGATTGTCGTATGTCCTTTCACAAACCACACGTTATAGATTAATAGAAACAAGCATGAAACGAATTATCATACAATAAATGGCCACATGAGAGTAATTAAAATTCAACAGTAAAATGATTTTATATATACGATAAAAGATACAGGCATGAACAATTGATTCTTGTTGTGAGTTACAAGTTAGAAAGGGTACGAAGGATTGTTCGTGCAAAATTCAGTTCAGCAAAAGTCAATATTTGAGATTTGACAAAGAAATTAAAATAAATTGTTGCTGTAAGAGAATTTGTCAAATGTGGGTATATGTGTTGTTCTATTACGTAGAAATAAGTTGTTAGGAATTATTTTCCCTTGGCTGTTGGTTTGGATGAATTTTGTGTACATTAATTTTGTTCATGAGATAGAAAGGATTTTCACTCTTTTCAAGTTAATTGTAGGTTGAGTTTTTTTTTGTTTTTTTTGTTTTTTGGCGCGAATGTTTGTTGATTCAGGGATTGTAGCATCTCGAAAGATTTGCTGGCTGACTGACTCGAATTCAGTTAGGGTACAACTTAAAAAAGATTTCTGGTTCCCAATTTCGGCTCCCGAAACCATGGCGGGAAAAAGCAAATCCATTTTAATTGTTAGTGTCTATATCAGTTGACCTTAAGGAATATTCATTAAAATAAAAATGCATTTTTAATTTGTTTATTTTTTGTTGTTTATTTATTAAAAGATGTAAGGAAGAAATCGAACACTGCTTTATTTTTCTTCGTCTAATATGAAAAAAAAAAAAAATCTGTCAATCAATATCAATTGTCAGTATTGTAACTTTACGGAATAAAACGTTTTCATAATATTGTTTGCTTGTTTTTTCTTTATTTTTATAAATTAATATTGACAAAAGTTCCAAGATGAAATTCGAATATTGTTTTTTCTTTTTTTTACCTTAGAAAGCAATGGCAACCTACAGCGGGATAATCTTATGCCCAGTCAGTTTTTCGAGACATGATCGCCCAAAGCGTGTATCACATTTGAGATTTAACTGATTGGCGTTAATTTAAGGGAGATAATTCATTTTTAACTTGGTATAACGAAGTTGCCTCCCATGTAAACAACGTTGAATACTATTTTCCAGTTTCTAACGAAACCTTTGACGCTTTACAAAACTTGGTTGTTTGCCTTTGGCTCCGCTTAACTTATGCTTGCGTAGCAATTTAAAAAATGAATCACATGATCGTCTTGTTAAAAGCGCAAAAAAAAAAGGTTCCTTGCCGAGTTGGAGTCAATTTATCAGTGTCATTATTTATGCATCAACCTTCCATAATCTCTTGCGAAGCCATATCACAGACACAAGATACGGCCCAGCCAAATATAAAGTAAGACCTTCATTCTCTTCTAATTTCCATGTCTACTAATCTGTGTTTGTTTCGTTGCGTTAACATTCACATTCTGCAAGTATGTAGATCGTGGTTTTCTTTCAAACCGATCTGCCTGTCATTTTCTGTTTTTTTTTTCACCATATAAGTTATCACGGGTAGGGTAATGCTTATACTGGAACCCTTATGGAATTTCTCTCCACCAGTCATTTCAAATATTCACCTGTTTCTCATGGCTTTGGGATCGAAATATAATTTTCATATGAAACCGTCCGCTATCATATAAATTGGGATCAAATACAGACGAAATAGAGATCGGAATCCAACAGAACGAGAGGACAAAGAACAAATACGAATCATTTCTAACTCTAACATGTCTTCTTATTACTAAAACTTCAACAGAGAATGAGATAGAGACAAACATTCTGTTATTTTTATTTTCTGTTGTTTGAATTTTATTGGTTAATCAGACATCACATCTATTTGAATAGTCAAGCAGCGTTCGTGCGTATAATTTACATGCGTAAGTTATTCATAATTCTAGTTTGCCTATGCGGGATTCGGATGATAATATATATATATATATATATATATATATATATATATATATATATTTTAATTCAGATACTTCAATCCAAGGGAAAAAAGCAGGAAGGTAAATTCCAAAAAACCCGATCCTAATTAATATTAAAAATTTATTTTAATATTAAAAAATGATACAGGAAGAGAGCTCCATGTAATAAAATATTACAGAGCAAATATATATTAAAAAAGGATTAATTCAAAGATGTTGAATGGCCATTTCGATATGAAGATCCCCACGGGGGACGACACATCACCTCAGCAACAGAAAAAACCTTTCAGAAACTGGAGAAAAATTAGTCTACTTTTCCTTTTTAAATAGATTGCAAAGAAATTAAAAAATAAATAATAAAATAAAATAAAATAAAAATAAAAATAAAGGGAAAGAAAAAGAAAAAGAAAACGAAAAAGAAAAAGAAAAAGATAGAATAAAATCAAATAAATAAGAAAAGAAAAAAAATTGACATCGTCTGGGTTCGCAAAAAAAAGCGGAGAATGTAACTAAAAATTAACAGACAGCCGTGTTAAATCGTAAGTTTAAGCAACACGGAAAAAAGGTGGTAAGAGAGATAAAAGAAGGAAGGGAGGGAAAAAGAAAGAAACTAAAGAAAAAATTTTTTTTAAAATATTACAGACGCTGGACAAATTCAAAAACCTAATTTCCCCAAAACGTTGAAGTATTAGAAAAAGGCCTTTACTTAAAAAGGCATAATTATTAATAAAAGGGAATAAATACCACCTTTTTTCCGTGTTGCTTAAACTTACGATTTAACATATATATATATATATATATATATATATATATATATATATATGTATGTGTGTGTGTGTGTGTGTGTACTCTTGAAAAAAATTTTGAAATTCCGAAATGGTCATCCATTAAGTACTGACCAGGCTCGATGTTGCTTAACTTCGGTGATCGGACGGGAACCGGTGTATTCAACATGATATAGCCGTAGACGGATATGCGTCTAGTAGGCATTATTTATACTTGAATGTTGTCCGCCTGTTGATTTGGGGACGTTTTTACGTCAAAACCCTTCACGGTAGTTAAGTATACGCTACATTCTTCAAGTGTTGACGTAAAAACGCTCGATTCTTCAAGTGTTGGTGATGTAATATAGTATTTTTGATGCGTGTTTATAGTTGGTAAAATATTTATCAGGATTCCCTTGAAGTATTTTCGACATAAAGAATTACATTCTTTTTTTAATTTGTAAAATAAAAGTTATGTCCAGTTTTGTTTTTTGCTTATTACAAGTGAGTTTAAATAGTTGTCCAGACGTAGAAATCTCTTCTATTCGCAGATGCTGGCATTTTAACCTCGCAACGTCTCTCCAATGAAAGTGTATTTACATTGCAAGCACTTTATCTGATAAACCCTTGCATCTTAACGAGTGTCGGATCTATTTTTCTTTCTAATTGTATCTCCAATTGTCTTGGTGGTGATAAATAACACTGATTAAAAAAGAAAATGAAATGTTTTCAAGACACCAAACATCTTTTTTGCTAATTTGAGTGTGCTGGTTAGCTACCGTTTTTGCTGTATAGAAATGCTTCATTTTTGAAAAAAAGCGTTTTTTTCATTTGTTTTCTGTATATATATGTAATATTGACCGATGGCAATATTTCTCACAGTAAAATCGTAGAGACTTCTCAATTCGTATTTAAACCAACAAATATTGATCTACTCATTCAGAAATACTATTTTTCTAATTATAATCATATCCTAAATCTTACAAAATAACACAATTGAATATCCCAAGACCAACAAGTATTTTCATCAAATCATTTAATAAACTAACAGCCGAAATATAACCTTTTTGAACATAAGAAGTATGTTAAAAATTTTCTCTTTCCTGATTGTCATGTTCAATGTCATTTATATCACTTTTGATATTCCAGCAGTAGTCAGTCATCAATTGTTTCTTCTACTGTCCCTGGTAGCACTTTTCTATTGTTTGGATATCATGATGGAATGGTTCTCCATGCTCGTCACTCCCAACGCCGCCATAATTCTATCTAGATGGCCATGTAAAAACTGAACCTTAATACACATCTTAGCGTATTACTGATAAAATGTATTACTGATAAAGTTTATCAGTTAATTTGAATTCTGGCGATAAATTGGAAACATTTGGTGTTCTATCTTAAAAGTTTTTACTCAAAAACACTTTTTCTTATAAAAATAGTTTAATTCAGGTGACTGACATAAATTACTTGGCCTACCAGAAAATTGATGGGTTTCTATGATCGTTATTAACTAAATGTTGCGAACAGCGAAAATCGTAAATTGATCTTTTTTTCCAAAAATGAACAATTTCAGTCAAGAAGAAACGGCAGCTGACCATGAAAATATAAAGTCATTTTCGGAATCAGCCTCCATCAAATTAGGTAAATAAACGAGTTTTGTTTCTTGGTACCAAAAATCGTGTTGACCAGTGTAATTCATTTTCATATTTTGTAGATAATGTGTTAGATTTGTTTAAACATACAAAAACGCATTCTTGAAATGAACTTTTTTCGACCAACAAACCTTCAGAATTACACGGTGCTAATTTGTTTCATTTTGTTTATTTACGAAGGTACCAACATACTCTCCAGAAGACGTGTTGGTCGAAAAAGGTATCTATCAAGAAAGCGTTTTTGCATATTTAAGGTAGTATATACATATATATATATATATATATATATATATATATATATATATCCAACTTGGTCGGAGTCGCTAACCCCTAAGCCATAGGCGTGTGGAATCAGAGAAACGAAATTTTAGCGTGTTGTATATAAGCGGTCTATACACATGCCAGTCACTGACAGAACTCAATTCATTGCTGGAGAGCAATGCATAAATTGCGGAAGTGGTAACTGTTGTTTTTATTTTTCTCTCTAGAGAGCTCAATCGTAACGAGAGCATAATGTATTCGTCATCCACATACAAGCCTGTTTCGCAGCTCATCATATTCTGGCCGGGATCGAACCCCTATGCCATACGATACCTCCACTAAAACAGTATCGTATGAATAAAAAAAGATCCCAAACTTAATAAAAACGAGCTTTTTTTTATCAAAATATTTACTTTATTATTAAGAGGAAAGATCAAAGTATTTTTTAAATTATTTTTAAAAAATAAAATAATTGTAGAATTTTAGCGAAACTTTCAGAACTTATTCATAAATAAATGAAATTAGTTTTGAAATTATTACTTTTAAAAATCTTGGTAACAATATTATTTTTACATTTGTTAGCATCCCTTCACGTAAATTCATGAATTTTAAGAAATTAAACTTTGTTGGGAAAATTGTTTTTTTTTTAGTTAAACGCAGGACTCATTGGGGAATGTAAATAATCTCCTATTTTAAAAAACATTTTGCCTTCAATTCTGAAAATCTACTCCCAATAGTAAATAAAAAATGCAATTAAACTATGACATTATTAAATTTGATAAGCTTTTAATTGTTTTAATAAATAACATTATAGTCTGAAGAAAGAAAGTATTTCGATTGATAATAAAATTTTAAAATAATTGTTTTCATCTTTTTAATTATAATAATTTATAATGTTCCAAAAATATATTAAAAATACTTCAAAGATTTGTTATCTTTAGTTTTTTAATTTATTAAGTGAAGATTATATTTACTAATCAAAAATTGAAAAGTTTAATACAAATCGTCGTGCCTTTGTAGTTTTAAATAATTTAAATTTTTTGTGTATTTGAAATTTTTGTATGGAAATTTTTATGTGTACATTAAAAAGTCACGTGTTTCAAGGTTTCTTCCCCTTACAGGAAAAAAATTGTACAATTATGTCATCTGTGATCGCCATACACTTATCCTATCTCGCATCTGTCAAGCTGTCAACACATTTCAAATACGGTGAAAAGGTTTGAAGTTCAAATCTGTGTTTAAGAAATAGTTTTGTTTTAATTTTCATGCTATAAACAAGTAATACTCGTGTAAATCAGATTAATGTAACACTAAATTTGATAATTTTCCAAAAATAATGTGTTACAAATGCATATTCTATTTTTGCAAGATTTTTAAAACCTAGAACTAACTTGTGTTACAAATGCGTCGATCGAACAAAAACAAAACAAAACAAAAAAAAACAAAACAAAAAAAAACGAAAAATTGAAAAATAATAATAAAAAAAAGAATTGAAAAACTTTAGATTCCAATCAATACAATTTCAGTTTGAAATACACCAGAATATTTTGCTTACTGGAAATAGTAAATTTAATAATGTAACTTTCAATTAAAAATAAAATAAAATTTTCAAGAAAACTTTTTTCTTTTTAAAAATTGAATTTAAAAGTTATCGAAAATAAGTGGAAGTACCGAATATATATATATATATATTACCTAAGTTGACAGCTTCTGTTGTCCGAGACGGTGATTTGGAGCAGGGAGTTGTTTGAAAAGTGTTTTAATAAACCTGCAGAAAATTATTCTTTTGTTTAAAGCAAGGTAAGATAACATATCAAAATAAGAATTATAAGCTCTTAAAAATGCTATGCAATACAATTTTCAAATACAAGAACTTGAAATAATTCGTTGAATTCTCTTATATCAGTTATAGAAAAAGGCTAAAACAAAAACAAATAAGACTCAAAACTACTATGTGAAATTTAAAAGAAACATAAATTTGTTATATAGACATTAAAACAATACCAGGAAAACTTTTTTTATAATCATATCACCCCGAGCAAGGCATTTTACTGCCATGGTTTTGCAGGGGGTTACATAGAAAGAAAGTTATGAGAAAGAGTGACAGGTTATAGGGGATGACAGGAAGTGGGTAAGGGAAGGATGAGAATACAGATGAGAGTGAAGTGGACGGAGAAAGGAGCATGAGAGACAAGATGCAGGTTAGTGAGATAGGAGATGACTATTAATTTACATTTAAATTTTTGGAGATTGTAACTGTCAGGCTATCTATCTATCTATCTATCTATCTATCTATCTATCTATCTATCTATCTATTTTAATCATTATATCGCCCCAAGGCATTTTACTGTCACTGTTTTGCAGGGGATTACATAGAAGAAAAGTTGTGAGAAAGAGTGACAGGTTATAGGGGTGGCAGGAAGTGGATAAGGGAAGGACGAGAATACTGATGAGAGTGGAGTGGACGGAGAAAGGAGCATGAGAGAGAGGATGCAAGTTAGTGAGATAGAAGATGACTATTGACTTTACATTTAAATTCTTGGAGATTGTAGCTGTTGGGGAAGCAATTAAATGGAAGGGAATTCCATAGGCGGGAAGTGCGAGAAAAGAAGCTGTTGGAGTAGAATTTGAATTTACATTTTATTGGTTTCACAGTAAAAGGGCGGGACCTAGTTGCTAATCTTGTAGCTCGAGGAAATTCATATATAGGGAGCACCAGTGAGCTAAGTTCATTGGAGCAGAAGCGGTGAAAATATTTGTGGAAGAGACACAGGGAAGCCATATTGCGCTGGTGAGAAAGTGACTGTATCTGAGCTGCTAAGTCGCGGTCAATCACATTGCAGATTCCCCGTTGGATTTTATCAAGGACACCTAGGTGGATAGCAGGAGCTCCCGACCAGATATGGCAGCAGTATTCAATGAACGGGCGGATGGTAGATTTATATATGTGCAGGATTGATTCAGGCGGAAAAAAAAAAAACTTCCTGGCCCTACACAGAGAACCGACTTTCTTAGCAGCGGATTTAGCTATGGATTCTATATAGTCATTCCACTTAAGGTCTGTTGTGAGAGTTAACCCGAGGAAAAATATCGCAGAAAGTGAGTGTCTCGGTTATTGGAATATTTAACGACCATTGATAAAACGATAGCGGCCTAAGAATCTGATCTGAAACAGAATTTCTCCTGGCAGGCGGGATTTTATGACCTCTAGGGACAGACATCCAATGGTCAGAAGGAGAAACAAAATTCACAGAAATAAAGCTTTCCTTTTTTCTCTATGGAATTTTGTGACGTTGATAATTAGAAGAGAAACATATAGTTTTCTTTTCGACAGAAGCTAGAGAATTTATTACGAACAGAGATAGAACACAGGCGTGAAACGACCACACACCAAAGATTCGATGGGAAATAAATTTTGAAACAATAATTAAAATTTGGCCGTTTGGCTGGACCACGCCCATCGAGCAAAGGTAAGAGGCACTCACACGATAGAGAAGGAGACAGAGTTGATCAGATGACCAATGGAAAAAAAGGCACCGGTGGATTTTGAAAAGGTCGGAGAAACGTTCCACGTTCCTCGACCAGTAGTAAGAGGCACTCACACAGGAGAAAAGGAGACGAGGTTGATCAGGTGACCAAAATGAGCATCCCTTATTGGTCATATGAAAATGTTAAATGTAACCAAAGTGTGTCAAAACCATCCCCGCTGGATGCGAGGCTCAATATAAGCAAGAGTTGGTGGGTTTTCAGACAGTTTAGTACAGTTGAGTTGAGTAGTTCAAGAGAGAACGATTTAACACGAGAGACTTGTTAATTGACTGCTAGCCAGATGAACTTCCGACTTTAGCCTGGTGCCAGACCAACGAACTTAAAGTGTTGCATCCTACAGAAGCTGTGGTTTTGGAGTTACAGTTGTCTGCATGCAAGTTTGATAAACTCTTACCAAACACTGTATTGAACTGAAGGTACACCACCGGCCATAATTATTAAGCCACCCCAGTGTTTAAAAAAAAAATGATGGATTTCATACTATGTTTTAGTATTTATTGCTAAGCGAATAATTGTAAATAAAAATAGAATGGTTGTTTTGTTAACATGTGCATCAAATGAATTTGTAAATATTTAATATTTAATTGCAGTTCCATCAATGAAAGAAAGAATTTAGGGTTATTCGGACGAATTCATCTTTGCTTCCTTGCCTTGTAAAATTTTGCAAAGTAATAATAACAAAAGAACGTAATAATTATGGCCGGTAGTGTGTGTGTGTGTGTATATATATATATATATAAAAGTTGCGATGGGTAAATTGTCGCTATTTGCCTTGTAAAATTTTGCGAAGTAATAATAACAAAAGAACCATTCTATTTTCATTTAGAATTATCCACTTGGCAATAAATACTAAAAATAGTATAAAATACATCATTTCTTTTAAAAAACTGGGGTGACCCAATAATTATGACCGGTATGTGAATGTATATAAACACCTTATTGTTAAATTCACAAAGATTTCCTTTTCTTATTGTGGTTCTCAGTTCTGTCTAGATCGTCGATGCAGTGGATTTCGGTGACTTTCCTCCCTAACCGGCTTTGTGATCAATCAAACACAACGTGGGCAGAGCTCGGTTGGGAACAAAGTGATCAACAATCCATCGGCCACAGAGATTTGGGGCGTTGACGCAAAGGACCAGAATCGTGGCGTTTCAAAAATAGTCCCCTAAAAAGATACACAATACAATCTTAATATAATTAAAAAACCTTGAGAAGTCAATACAAAACTTTTAAATAAGGTTGAATTATTCTTTAAAAGGTGCTTCATAGACGATAAAACAAAAGGGGGATTTGGCAAATCCATTTGCGTCACTGGAATATTTAACATTTTTTCTTCATTAGAGCACAGTTCTATTCATAGGTTTAATTCATTTCTTTTGTACCGTTTGAGAAACAGCCTGACTCATTCACACGTGACAACCAAAAATATATTTTGGGATCTTAATTTTATGCATTCAGCCCGGCCAAGGAATTGAACTCAAAATGACTATGTCATCAAATTTACGAACCAACGTTTTAATCCACTAGACCATTATCCCGGGACAGTTGTGAGTTCAATCCCTGCGATGGGCAGTCTGCATTTGAACTTGGTGGAAACGAGACGATTAGTAACTGAACATTTCTAAAAATATCAGGAGATATGGGCGGTGGAACGAGAACAGTAACCCCTTCAATAGAGGATTCAGTTCGGAAATGCCTGTAGGTCACCCAGATACACCTGATGAAGACCAGAGGGCCCAACGACCGCAACGTTGAAATAACAACAACAAAGATTAGGACAATATTCAGCATGTAAATAGTATAAATAATGATAATTCTATATGTAGGAAAGTCAGACAAAAGATATCGGGAACTAGATTATTATATGCGTTATTTTAAAAATATGATAAACAAGATTTTCATCATTAAATCTGACATCAAAGAACTTATTGTAAATATTTATAATAAAACAAATATTACAAGCCGAAAGCCTCGTGGCATATATATAATACGAATATATCTTGAAAATGTCGTTTATATCAGTGGGTTAATGCCAATACAATTATCAAAATATTAGCTTGCATAATAATATCTGAAAATTTTTATCTGAATATCTTGGAAGATGTGTATTGTTGAGCAGTGGACATCGGCTCAGAACGAGAAATCGGAAAGCTGAGTTCAAATTCCTGTTGAATTCATTGCATTCATTTACGCGAAAATATCCTTGGGAAAGGTATTAATCCGCTTCTTCTCCCTCCAGCTATGGGTTAAATAGCAGGACAGTTTGGGTTCTACAGCCTTGATTAGCAATCAGTCAACCGCAAAACGTAATGGCAATCTATTGCGGGAAAAAATTCTGCCCAGTCAGTCTTTTGAGACATGATCGCCCTATCGTGTATCACATATGGCACTTAACTGATTGACTGATCTTGGAAGAGGAGTTACTTATATTTACATATTTATTTACATATATTTACATATTTATTTAAATGGTTGGGTTCTATCGCCTTGGTTGGCAACCAGTCTACCGCTGAAAGCAATGGCAGCCTACTGCAGGATAATCTTCTACCCAGTCAGTCATGTCTCTTTCGAGACATGATCGCCCAAAGTGTGTATCACGTATGGCACTTAACTGACATAGTTTATATACGGACTATAACTCTTATCTTCATTGTTATTATCACAACGCTTTGACCTTTGTACTGCTGGTAGAATTTAGAGAATTTTGAACTGAACCAGTTATTAATCTCCGTTGAGATTGTTCTGGCTTAGTAGCCTATGGTCCAGTTCGCATTCTTCCCAGTTTTTTTTAAACAGGAGTAAAAGTATATCCATTGATTCCAGTTTAGGATCGGGTTTCCGGTCCCTTCTAAAGTCTTTTATATTTTCGTTCATTCCCAGTATCCCCTTGCATCTTAGTGGCATCATCACCTTACTTGGGGTGACCTAATTAAAAAAATCTAGGGATATCTCGTTTGGTTCTTTTTTAATCGAGTGGATAAAAACGTTTGTTCGTGAATTTGGTGACATCAGGCAACCAGACTGGCAACAAGGTCACACCCTTTTACAGTTAGATTAACCAAATGCAGGCGACAATTCTACTGCACGGCTTCTTTTCTTGCGCTTCCTGCCTGTGGAACTCCATTCCATATACTTGCTTTCCTGACAGCCATAAATTTAAATGCAATGTCAATTCCCATCTCTTATTCACTTGACTCCAGTCCTTTCTACATCACCCCGTGTATCTTGTTCTTTTCCTTTCTCTCTACCTTCGCAACTGTCTTCACCCCTGTGTTCACATCCTTCTCTTGGCATTTCTCTTTCACCCTCTGTAGTTTTTCCTTCTGTCTAATACTTCAACTCTCTTATGCAACCCCTTGCACATCACTGGCGTTAACGCCTTGTTTGGGGTGAAATGATTAAAAAAAATTGTCAGATAAAAGACGTGCTCATCAACAGGATGCGTTAAATCAAAGACGAAACCCTGAAATTAGAGGCAGAAAAAATACTTCAAAGATGGAAGAAATATATTTGAGAATTCTTCCACGACGAGAGTAAAAAATAACCGTCATTATAGAGAAATATCGACGGACAGGAAATATCAAAATCTGAAGTGGAATCTACACTGGCCAAACTGAGCAAAAACAAACAGGTAGGGACAGATAGAATTGTCATAGAGATGCTGGAAGCCTTAGATGATTTTTGCATAGACAAAATCACAGAAATAATAAATTAAATCTACAACATTGAAGACTGTCTTTTTATAGTACTGCCTAACAAGCTAAGTGCAAATGAATGCGAACTCCATCGGACAATCGGCGTAATAAGCTAACAAAACTTATCATTCGAATTCTGACGACTAGAGCACGCAGCAGAATCAGACCAGAAATAAAACAGGAACATTGCGGCTTCACCCAAGACACCAGAAAAAAGGGACGTGATATTTTTGCTCAGAATGTTACCAGAAAGAGCGATACAAATTCAGTTTTACAGACAACGCAAAGGCGTTCGATAAATACGCCATTAAGACCTACTGGAACTGCTCAGCAACCTTCATATATTTTGGAAGAGTATGAGAATAATCAAGAAACTATACTAGCAGCCAACCGCCTATATAAGGATAGAAAATTAATCAAGAAAATATACTAAAAAAAACATATAGTGATGTAAGACAAAGATATGTCATCTCACCAGACTTATTCAGCCTATACAGTGAGACGATTCGGAGAGAACTAGCATTCCTACCAGAATTTATTACTGATGGACACAATCTTAACAACATAAGGTATGCAGATGACATATTATTGAGAGCAGACACAGAAAGGAAACTACAAGAACTCTTACAGAATTTAGTGAAGGGAAGCTTGAAGAAAGGATAAAAGGTCAAGGTAAAATGTATGGTTATTAGCCAAAGGATTAGCCCCAAATGCGATTTACAAATCGGAGATACCAAAACAAAACAAAACAAGAGCGGAAATTCAAGTATCTGGAGGAGGTGTTTTAACAGATGACGGAAAGTGTGACACTGAGATCCGAAGACGTATTGGAATAGCCAAAAAGTTAAGCACAGTACTAAGAAATAAAAACATTTCGTTGAAAAAAAAAAAAAAAAAAAAAAAAGGACTAAACTGTTACGTGATATTTGTCTCTCTGTATGGCAATGAGTGCTGGACAATTTCCTCAAAGATGAAGAGAATGCATGCAACAGAAATATAGTTCTACAGAAGGTTGCTGGGAATGCAATGGACCGAGCACCTGAGCAACGACAAAGTCTTAAAGAAAATGGAAAAAAGAACACTTATACTTATTATTAGGAAGAAGCAGTTTCTGTGGAAAATAATACGGGAGGAGGGCTTGGCAAAGCTGATACTCACGGGACAGACGGAACACAAGAGAGACAGAGGAAGACAACACATAAAATACTCAGTTAGCTTGACTAAATAGATGGCGAATAAGGGTTTGGAAAAATATCAGAAAGACAATATTTATTAAGTGCTACAAGAGACAAGAAGTTGTGGAGAGCCATGATAGACTACGTTCTGGGAGAACTAAGCAGATAAAAAAGTAATAAGCGTAACAAAACATAACAAGGTGGTAGTTGCTCACTTCCTCAAAAGGAGACGGCATATTCATGCACCCCCTCACAAACACGCAGTCAAAGAGAGAGAGAGAGAGAGAGAGAGAGAGAGAGAGAGCGAGAGCGGACATGTTCAGTTGATTTGAAAGGAAAGCCCTTTGCAAGCAATATCTTCAAAAAATATCAATCTGATGAATCAACTCTCGACCAGAGCTAATCACGAACTCAGATTTCAGATTCTGAGACGGCGTGAGTCAGGAAGGAAACACAAAGCGAAAGTATGAAACCTTTGGATTTACGGCTCAAAGTGGCCAAACATTTGATCTTTTTCCTCCGCGCATTCAATTGTTGTTACGCGCCCAAAGTGGTAGCAAAACTTGGCGAACAAGAAGTGAATTTGACTTCTGTCTTTTGATCCGCCCATTCATTAAATGATCATTTCAAATGATCATTTCCAAATGCTGATATGCTTTTTCATCATCATCGTCACTTTTCTATATACCCCATATCTATCTATCTATCTATCTATCTATCTATCTATCTATCTATCTATCTATCTATCCTAGTCTGTTGTATCTATTCTATCTATCTTAGTCGTTCGTATCTATCTTATCTATCTATTCGTATCTATCTATCTATCTATCTATCCTAGTCTGTTCGTATCTATCTATCTATCTTAGTCTGTTCGTATCTATCTATCTATCTATCTATCTATCTATCTATCTATCTATCTATCTATCAATCTTATCAATCTTAGTCTGATCGTATCTATTTTAGAATGTATGTATGTATGTATGTATGTATGTATGTATGTATGTATTTCGGCCTGTTCATTATCTATCTATCTATCTATCTTAGTCTGATCGTATCTATTTAAGAATGTATGTATGTATGTGTCTTAGACTGATCGTATCGATTTAAGAATGTATGTATGTATGTATGTATGTATCTATCTATCTATCTATCTATCTATCTATCTATCTATCTATCTATCTATCAGTACATTTATATATACATCTGTATGTATGTAAATATCTATCTATTTCAATTCAATAAATCCTGTCTTCGTTCTCACCGCATCCGAATTTATCTCAGTCCATTCCCATTCATGTTATCATGTGTGCCAAATCTATAAGATACTTAGATGTACCATTTCTAGCTCTGACCAATAAATATTTAAATGAAACAATATGATTTTTGGTCTGACTTTGGAAAGCGAGTCGGGCTGAGAATTTTTCTAGCAGATCTTCTTAAAATGCCGAAATACGTTTAGTCACATTGCTACATATAAAATTCCTGAAAACATCACCATCCATCGAAATTGTCTGCTGATTTCAATTTTTAACGATATTTTTTCTCTCTGATTTGCCGCTAACTTTTTTTTCTGAAAAAAAGCAACGCGTGTCGCTTCCTGTCACACAACAGACAATTATTAACGATTTGAAGTGGTTTATTCATCAAATATGTATTACCTACACTTACAGACAGGTTGCTCAAGTCGAGATAGAAAGGAACTGATTAAATATAGATAGTGACGTATGAACAGACTATTAGATAGACAAAGAGATAGATGAAAGCAGACTGAGATAAATAGACAGATAAATATAGATATCAATAGTTTTAAATGTACACACACGTCGGAACAGATTAAAAGTGAAATACACAGAAAAATATCAAAAGGATCAAACTTAATAGATGTGTACAGAATAAGATACATTCATAGAAACAAACTGATATATATATATATATATATATATATATATATATATATATATATATATATATGTGTGTGTGTGTGTGTGTGTGTATATATATATATATATGTCTGCGGATGACTATAGTATTTTCGCTCTCACACTCTGATTGAGCACTCTGGAAGAGTGGCAGGCTTTGTAAACAGTAGCTACTCCGGCATTTACGCACCGCTCATTCGAAACAGATCTGTCTGCGGATGACTATATATATATATATATATATATATATATATATATATATATATATATATATATATAGTGTATCAAGGCAGTAGATAATTTTCTAAACATATATTGTTAAATATAACAGACAATGAATGTCTATTATGTTTAATCACGAGCCGTTCTAAACATCGTATTTTTGCTTCAATTTCAAAAGAAAATAAAAACAAAAATTGTCCAACATTTGGATATTTTCTATGATAGTTCCAAGCTTTCGGCTCACACGAACCATCTTCAGAGAGGTTAACATAAAGACATCCACCATCAAAGATGATATTATCTTGTGCTGACATAAAACATTGCTATGCGACGATAACAGTCACCGAATATCAGACGTAGGTTGTAAATGTGTAATGCGGTTCTATGACGTCACACCGCGTAAGAGACCAAAATGTTAACATTATTGTCTATATACGATGTTTAGAACGGCGCATGATTAAACATAATAGACATTCATTGTCTGTTACATTTAACAATATATATATATATATATATATATATATATATATATATATATATATATATATATAGTGTTTAATTGTGACTAGCATCATAGCCCGGCGTTGCTCGTGCAACTCAGAACATTTTAGTAGTAGGAGAAGATGCCCCTTTTTATTTTACATATTTTGTTTTTGTTGATTTCTTTTGTTTCAAAATTACGGGGAAAAATATTCACATTTTTTTGTCGACCAAATGAATTTTTAAAACGCCGGAAAAAATTAAATATATAGGCTCATTGTTTTTTATTTTGTTTTTAATAAAAAAAATATTTTAGTCGCGTTTTATACGTGTGTTTTGATTTCTGTGACGCAATTTAGCAACCATCTTAGATCTTATATGTTTTACGGAGCAAATATAAATAATCGGCTCCATTGGCCAAAAAGTGCGAAATGGAAAATTGCTGAACTTAAACTCAAAAAGTATGTGTCGACCTGGCTTCCCTGTAGATATGTGTCCCTAGAAAGTTTGAATGGCATAGCTTCAAAAATGTAGACGTGCATAGGGAACAGTCACACACAGACTCACAGATTGCCTTTTATATATAATGTTTAGCACCAAAGTGGTTCTTTTCAGTGGTTTTGCTGGTAAAATATATTTTGGCCAGGAATTTTTTTAATCGTAAAGTGCTCGATATCGATGTGTACATAGAGCGTTGATGAGTTTGTCTTTAACTGTGCAGATTCTTGCCGACTTCAAGTTTCGTGAGAACACCGTCATGATGTTTTTTTCACTCGTCAGGGCTGTTTGAAATCGGTCTGACTTTGTATGCAAAACAGATATTAAAAAAAAACAAACAATATTCTCAACGTCCCCTCTTTTGTGTTCTGAAATGAAGAGAATCTTGAAAAACAATAACGAGTGAGAACATCATAAAGGTGTCCTCACGAAACTTCGAAGTCGGCATGAATCTGCTCAGTTAAAGAGACGAACTCTTTGTACTTACATAGCTCAGAGTTATAATCGCCGACTGATGACAGTTCGGTCGGGTTTCAATCCTGGCTAAAAGCAATCGGATGTCTAACCGTACTGATAAGCTGTGATGCAGCGAAACATCTGTCTACGGATGACTATTTACGCTTTCACACCCTGATTGAGCACTCTGGAAGAATGGTAGATGTTGAAAAAAACAGTAGCTACTCTAGCATCTACGCATCTTTCATTCAGTAACGAATTAGAACATTCTTTGCTGCTGGCGTGTGTTTACATGGTATATCACACGCTAAAAGTCTTTTTGTCTTCTTCTACCGAGGGCCCATAGCTCAGAGGTAGATTCTCCGACTGATGATATTTCGGTCGGGTTTCAATCCTGGCTAAAAGCAATCGGATGTTTAACCGTACTGATGAGCTGTGATACAGCGAAGCAGATCTGTCTGCAGATGACAATATATATATATGTGTGTGTGTGTGTGTGTGTGTGTGTGTGTGTCTGCGTGTGGCAGGAATGACATTTTGTTTCAACACTTCTTGTGTCTTATTAAGTGATGGTGACTGTGTGACTACTTTTGTAGTGACATTATAACATACTTATGTTATATATATATATATATATATATATATATATATATATATATATATATATATATATATATAATTACTTACCAGTTATTGGTCAGAGTCAAATTAGACCAGTAAACAGTTGTATCAAAAAGTTTTCAATACATATTTAAGAATTTAACATGTAGAGCTTTTAACATGTAGCTTTTTAACATGTAGCTTTTAACATGTAGAGCTTTTAAATATTCTAATTCGGAAGATCAGCCGATTACGTTCATCTTGGTTTCAACGTTTTGGTATTTACAGCCGTTTTATATTAACGGATTATAACATTAAAGACCAGTTAATATAAAACGCCTGAAGATGCCAATAGTTTGAAACCAAGGTAGTGTAGTTGGCTGATCTCTCCCGAATTAGAATATATATATATATATATATATATATATATATATATATATATATATATATATATATATATATATATATATATATATATATATATATATATATGTATATATATATATGTATATATATATATGTATATATATATATATATATATATATATATATATATATATATATATATATGTATATATATATATTATATATATATATATATATATATATATATATATATATATATATATATTTCTACTTGTTTCTCCGATGTACATTGAGAAATAATTTTGGTAATTTATTTTGTATATACCTGCTTGTTCGTTGTTATGATTTCGGGGTTTTTTTTCTTTTTTTTTTTATAGATATGACAATGTCCATAAATTTTTCGAGGTAGTTGTTATTATTTGTGTGCGTTTTAAATGAGATGAATTATTTTGGACAGTAGATGCAATGGAGTGTGTGGGTAGTATAATGTGTCCATTATTGTTTAAATAATTATTGTTGATAATGTTGCTTTTGTTGTGGTTGTATATTTTATGTGCCTTTCTTTTTACATTGTGAATAAAGTGATACGGGTACTGTAAGTTTCTGAATGTATTTTCTACGTATTTTTCTTCTTTTGCTAAATATTGGGGGCTGCAGATTCTTCTTCTTCTTCTTTTATGTGCCCTGTCCCTTCAGGACGTAGGCGATCATGGTTCTCCACGTCTCCCTATCCCTTGTGGCTCTTAGTATGTTTGCTCCTGTTGCTCCTGGCAACCCCCGTTCCGTCATCCACCTGATCAGGCCCTGCAAATATGTTATCCGCTGCCTTCCTCTGTCTCTCCTTCCTTCTATCTGACCAGTGAGTATCAGGTTCTCCAGGCTCTCTTTCCTCATTGCATGTCCCAGGAACTTCAGTTGTCTCTTCTTGATGCTCAGCATCAATTTCCTTTTTGTTGCCATTCTTTCCATCACCTCCTCGTTGCTTGCATGCTCAGTCCACGATATCCGTAGCATCCTTCTGTAGAACCACATTTCGGCCGCCTCCAATTTTCTCCTCATTTTCGATGATATTGTCCAGCATTCACTGCCGTATTGAAGAACTCACATCACGTAGCAGTCTAGCACTCTTTTCTTCGTTTCTATTGAGATTTTTCTGTGTGTTAGTATTTTGCTCATCTTCTAAAAAGAAGCCTATAATACCAGATTTTATTTTGGTATAGTGGTTACAATAGAAATTGATCAGCTAGTTTTTGTTGGTAGCTTTTCTATAGACGTCAAAATTGAGTTCATTCTTATTTTTGTGTCTAGGAAAGGAAGAGTATATTTAGATACAGTTACGAAGGTAGGGTCAATGTTATTGAGTTTATTGATAAGATCTGCTAAGTTAGTCGTTTCTGGATAGATGAGAAGGGAAGGCAGACTTCGAGAAAATCATTTTCACAACAATGAGTCAACATTGCCTGATGATGAAATAAAATCGCTAAACATAGAAATTTCCGTGTAGTAATGTAAATTAAGATGGTTTTAAATAAAAAAAAACAAGTTTAATTAAAACTTAATTATAGATCTCAAAAAACGGAAAGCACGCCATTTACTTTCTACCTAGGTCTTTGCCTGAAAAGACCGACGTGGTGAAAACCTAGGTAGCAAGTAAGTGGTGTATGTTTCGTTCTCTGACATATTTTTAGCTCCGCATATTCAGTTCATTTGTTTTGATTATGCTTTGAGCACTTTTTCTTTTAATTTCCACACGTGTTTGGCTAGTTTGGTACAATTTTTATGTGCGTTGTGGTGCAGTGGATATCGACTAGGAACAACAAATCGGGGAGCCGAGTTCGAATTCCAGATGAATTCTTGCATTCATTTACGCACAAATACCCTCAGGAAAGGTATTAATCCGTCTTTTCCTTCCAGTTATGGGTTAAATAATAGGACAGATTAGGTTCTATAGCCTTGGCTGGCAACCAGTCTACAGCAGAAAGCAATGGCAACCTACTAATAATGTGATAATAGAAGATCTCCCGCAAAGGATCAGAACTTGTGAGAAATGGGACATAACTTTCCTATGGATGATCTAGCTGTAAAAAGCACTTTCTATACGTTGTGGTATAGAGGCTACCGGCTCAGAACGAGAAAAATTGAAAAATTCGAATTCCAGTTGAAGTCACTGCATTCCTATACGCACAAATAACCTTAAGAAAATTATGAATCCGTTACATCTCCCTCTATGGGTTAAATAGCAGAACAAATTAAGTTCTATAGCCTTGGTTGTCAACCAGTCTACTGCAAAAAATAACGTCTACCTACTGCAGGAAATTCTTCTGCCCAGTCAGTCATGTATCTTTCGAGACATGATCGCCAAAATAAGATAGATAGATAGATAGATAGATATGAACAAAAGGAAATAGATAGATAGATAGATAGATAGATAGATAGATAGATAGATAGATAGATTTGAATAAACTGAGATGGATACATACGAAAAGACTGAGCTAGCTAGCTAGCTGGCTGGCTAGAGAAATAGATAGATAGATAGATAGATAGATAGATAGATAGATAGATAGATAGATAGATAGATAGATAGATAGCCGAGGTAATGTTATCCCTTTACGTATTCACCCATTTATTAGAACTGGTTAAGTAAGTCATCTACATTTTTCACGATTTTTTTAAACTCTTGGAAGAATCAACATTCACGCTCATACGCGCACACAGGCACAAACAGAGACACGCCCACATAGATACAGATACACACACATAGACAAAAAAGAAAATATTAAACCATTCTGATTATTTTGAGGACAAGTTGTGCGGCCTTGACATCAACACATCGGAGGAGAAGTAACTGTGCGAAGTAAAACTCCATTAAGGTTCCTCAGTCATTATCGCTACAAATATGCGAACACAGGGTTTGGAACAAAACATATAACCGCCCAAGTTTGTCAGCTTTTCTGCTACAGACCACCTTTGGCTCCCGGCGATTCCCCCCTGCCCCCGAATCTAAGCTTGCCATTGAAACTTCGTGGACAAGATTAAGGAGAAAAAGAACAAGACAGATGATGTTGTTCCCGAAGAAAATATTTTGTAAAAGGTTGGGAAAAGCGGAATCGACACTTTGATAAATGAGTTCCAAATGGATTTCTTTCCAGGGGTCTAAGGCGCCACTGCCCTAGATGAAGGTGCTTTTTTCTTGTTATTAAATGTTTGGATACTTTCCAGACAGACCTCATACCTTCTTATCTATCTATCTATCTATCTATCTATCTATCTATCTATCTATCTATCTATCTATCTTTCTTTCTTTCTTTCTTTCTCAATGACAGGAAGTAGATAATGTGCGTATGTGTATGTATAGCTATTTCAAATAGTGTGTGTGCGTGTTATTTATGTATTATATACGTTGAGAACGAAATAGAAAAGGTCATAGCGGTGATGGTGGAGGATGACGCCCAAGTGGTTCTTCTGATTCATATGATTGCTTTAACTGTCGAGGATCAAAAAGAACCTGTACAGTTGATGTGCCTTCATTGCGGTTAAGGCCCCTAAATGATGGGATGCCTTGTAGGTAAGCATTCATTGCTTACGCACACAGATCGCACTTGCTGTCATATTACTGGGAAGATGGAAGGGGCGGAACTATTTTTGATTAATTTCATGATATCTATAAATAATCAGCGATATTCATGGAAGATGTAGATGGTCTGATTGCTAACAGTCCTAAAAATAGAATGTGCCAGTTCAGTTCAAAATCAAGACGAAGCAATTTGCGTTCAGTTTTCACTAATAGCTTTTGAAAAAGGCATGAAACTACATCTACCTTCCCAATATTCATTAGACTTAGGTCGAGACAAGTATAGGAGAGGGATAATTTTGAATTCAGACGCAGGGGTAGAATCCACATATCGCCGCCACCTCCACCTCCACCTCCACTCAGCTATAAGTAAAAATACAGCATGTGTGGGACGAATAATCTCATTTCGTAACAATCTACTTGCTAAATATGAATGGCACATCAAGCGACGGACTGATCAAATCCAAGATTTAGAATTAATCTCACCCTTGTTGGGTTATCAATATATTTCGCCCAATATATTCTTCGGCCTGCCAGAGATATCCAGGAAGGATTTTCGTATTTCTTTTTAATCGTTTCATCCCAAGCAAGACGGTACCGCCACTGATGTGCAGGGGGCTACATAAGAGTAAAAGCTTAGACAAGAGGAGATTGAAGAGAAAGACAGACCAGTTACAGGGGTGCCAGAGAAAAAGCAAGAGAAGGATGGAAAAACAGGCGTGAAGACAGTTGCAATTTTTTTTAATCATTTCACCCCAAACAAGGCGTTAACGCCAGTGATGTGCAAGGGGTTACATAAGAGAGTTGAAGTATTAGACAGAAGGAAAAACTACAGAGGGTGAAAGAGAAATGCCAAGAGAAGGATGTGAACACAGGGCTGAAGACAGTTGCGAAGGTAGAGAGAAAGGAAAAGAACAAGATACACGAGGTGATGTAGAAAGAACTGGAGTCAAGTTGATTAGAGATGGGTATTAACATTGCATTTAAATTCCTGGAGGTTGTAGCCGTCAGGAAAGCAAGTATACGGAAGGGAGTTCCACAGGCAGGAAGTGCGAGAAAAGAAGTTGATGGAGTAGAATTGTCGCCTGCATTTGGTTGATCTAGCTGTAAAAACGTGAGACCGTGTTCTGAAGCCACGAAAAGTACCGAATTAAAGAAAGTAATTTTATCCCAAGAAAGGTCATATGGTCACTAAGACTGAGTGTGAGGGAATATGAAAGAGAAAAACACACATTAAGAACACAGAAGATAACGATTCATATTGCACTTAAGAGCTACTGAGTGTGAAACAATGAGAAAAATATAAACTCTATTAAGGAGAGAGAACAATATAAGAACCGGAAGAAAGAAGACAAACGGTAATGATTAATATTGCATTTTCAAATTTTGTATTTCATTTTCAAGTGAGAATTAATATATTTATTTTAGTATTAATACAGTCTTAGATTTGAATTTAACTTAATTTCCTAATTGATCTAAAATTAAAAATCCCTAAAAAAGTTGTTTTATTTATTCTTATTAACCATATAACCAATTTTATTATATAATAACTGACCATTCTTTAATCAGGTTTTTTCGGTTATATTTTAAGTTAAGTGATTGAACCAATTTACTTTGATATTAACATTGTCTGTAACACTTTAAGACGAGCATTTTAAGGCCATTATTTTATCTGAAGTATTTCTTTCTAGCATCTACGCATCGTTCATTCAGCAATGAATGAGAACACTCTCAGCTATGTAGATCAGAAAGAGCGTAGGACCTAGGATAGAGCCTTGAGGGACACCCGCGTTCGTATGGGAGTTCTGGGAGGCATGTCCGTTTAATACCACCTTCAATGTGCGGTTAGAGAGAAAAGACTGGATTAGGTCAAACAAATGTCCAGTTTTACCATAGCTACGTAGTTTGCGTAGAAGGCCAGCATGCCAGACTTTGTTGAACGCTTTGGAGATACCCAAGGCAACGGTTCGGGCTTCGCCATTCTTAAAGAGAAAAACACTAGTAATAAAAACATTAATTAAGAACACAGAAGATAACGATTCACATTGCACTGAGTGTGAAACAATGAGAAAAATACAAACTCTATTAAGGAGAGAGAACAATAAAAGAGCAGGAAGGAAGAAGACAAACGGTAATGATTGAAACTGCATTTTCAAATTTTGTATTTCATTTTCAAGTGAGAATTAATATATTTATTAGGTTGTAGCCATCAGGAAAGCAAGTATACGGAAGGAAGTTCCACAGGCAGAAAATGCGAAAAAAGAAGCTGATGGAGTAGAATTGACGGTTGCATTTGCTTGATCTAACTGGAAGTGGGTAGGACCTTGTTGCCAGTCTAGAATCAGAATATTTGGAGATTCTCGATGTTGGAGATGTTTGCAGGCGGCTCGGAACGAGAAATCGGAGAGCCGAGTTCGAAATTTTTTTTTTTTTTTTAATCATTTCACCCCGAGCAAGGCAGAAACGCCACTGATGTGCAGGGGGTTACATAAATGTAAAAAGATTAATTAGAAAAGAGTGAGGAGTACAAGCTAGTTAGAAAGGAACAATAGAAAGCTGAGAAAGCAGGTGCAATGACAGGTACATGGGCGGAGAGAAAGGGAAGGTTATACAGGGGAGGGGAGAGAGCTAGAGTCCAGTGGTTAGTAGGTGAGTATTAACTTTGCTTTTAAATTTCTGGAGGTCGTAGCCGTCAGGAAAGCAAGAATACGGGAGTGAGTTCCACAGGCGGGAAGTGCGAAAGAGGAAGCTGCAGGAGTAGAATTGTCGTCTGCGTTTGGCTAACCTGACTGTGAATGGGTGGGACCCAGTTGCCAGTCTGGTTGAACGGGTAAACACCTGTTGAGGAGGCATCAGTGACTTAAGCTCATCCGAGCAGAAGCCATGAAAGTATTTATAGAAGAGACAGAGGGAGGCCACATTTCGACGATGGGAAAGTGGCTGCAGACGAGTCGCCAGATCAGTACCTATCACATTACAGACTCTCCTTTGGAGCTTGTCAAGAACACTGAGGAGAACGGCAGGGGCACCTGACCATAAATGGCAGCAGTACTCCATGCACGGACGGATGGTTGACTTGTATATATGCAGGATGGATTCAGGTGGAAAAAACATCCTGGATCGACATAGTGACCCAATCTTCTTAGCAGTAGATTTTGCTATGGATTCAATATAGTGCTTCCATTTGAGGTCTGAGGACAGGGTAAGTCCGAGGAGGCGTAGTGTATTACTCTCCGGGAGAATCATCTGGTCCATAAAAATTCGTTGCATTCACTTACGCACAAATACCCTTAGGAATGGTATTAGTCCGTCTCTTCTCCCTCCAGATATGGGTTAAATAGCAGGACAGATTGGGTTCTATAGCCTTGGTTGGCAACCAATCTACCGCAGAATATAATGGCAACCTAGTGCGTGAAAAACTTCTGCCCAGTCAGTCATGTCTCTTTTGAGACATGATCGCTCAAGCGGGTATCACGCATGGCACTTAAATGAATTTAGTCTGGTATAAAGTCGTAGAGTGTCCAATGTGGATCGACATCTCTAGACAAATCAGTTTACCAGATGAACTTTCCAAATATTGCGTGATGGTAGGCGTTCAAGTGTCAGCTTTTATTAATTAGGCTGAAAAAGAAATTCTGTTACATATTTCCAAAAATGCGCACAAAGTCTAATCTCAGGATAATTATAAGACATTAGAAATACTACTGGGCGAGTGGATAGCTTGTATGTTTTTGTCTTAAGTGACTATAATTACACAGTGTATCCGAAGGCGAATTGGCATGGCGAAGGACGCGTTCCAGAAACTGAGTAAAGTATTAAAACACAGGAGATTTTCACTAGAAACAAAGAGGAGAGTACTGGATTGCTATGTGTTGTCAGTTCTTCAATATGGCAGTGAATGCTGGAAAATATCATCAAAGATGAAGGAGAAGCAACTGAAATGGGGTTCTACAGAAGCATACTGGATATAAAGTGGGGGATCAATTCCATATTACAATCAATATATAAACTGACCCCTCACTTTGTGGTCACAACAGTTTCTATACATTTATATTCCTGAGATTCGAAAGCACGAGGATGCATTCCAGAAGTTAAGTAAACTATTAAGAAACAGGACAATTTCACTAGAAACAAGGAAGAGAGTACTGGATTGCTATGTGTTGTCAGTTCTTCAATATGGCAGTGAATACGGGACAATATCATCAAAGATGAAGGAAAAGCTTGAAGCAACTGAAATGGGGTTCTACAGAAGGATGATTCGGATATCATGGACCGACCATGAAAGCAATGATGAGATTTTGGAAAGGATGGAAACAAAAAGGAAATTAATATTGAGCATCAGAAAGAGACAACTAAAATTCATGGGACATGGAATGAGGAAGGAGCGCTTGGAGAACCTGATACTAACAGGCCAGATAGAGGGAAAAAGGGACAGAGGAAAATGGCGGATAGCATATTTGAAGAGCCTGTGCAGGTGGATGACAGAACGGGGTTTTCGTGGTGAAAGTGTCCTCAGAGCCACCAAGAGTAGGAAGACGTAGAAGGCTATGATCGCCTACACCCTGAAGGGACAAGGCACATAGAAGAAGAACATAAATCTGAACTTTTTTGTCTTATAAGCGTTACTTCTTAATTGCATCCGTCTAGAAAGCAAAGGGAACGACTTCCCTTCAAATTTTTTGTGAACTGGTCATCAATGTTTTGAAACTAACCTATTTTCCATGACATTCCAGACAGGTTCAGCACTGAATTGCTGAAAGAGAATTTTCTAGAAATTTCTAGAAGTTTCAAGAACTTCTGAGAAGTTTCTAGAAGTTTTAATAATTCCTAGAACGTTTCGGCAAATACAGGGAAAATATTCAGTTCAGTTTGCTTCTCGTTGTCGAAGTGTAGACAGTCCATCGTTGATTGAAGCATTCGTCACAGATTATAAATCCGGCATACGCATTTTTCTATCTCTTGGGTCGAATTCATCAAAACCAGAGTAAAAAAGTACTCTGTGGCACCATTTGTTACGAGGGTCATTCAATAAATAAGGTAAGTTTTCGGTATAAGGACTTCTAATAAAGATAGAAGCTTACATTTTTTCCTTTACTTTTTTTCAAAGGGATATTAATTTTTTTTGCAGATTGGAAAAAAACTTTGAGAGTTTTGGAGATTATCAAAGATGGCCGACCAAGAAGCATGCTCCAGGATTAAACAGATGTCAGTTATCAAGTTTTTGGTTGCTAAAGGTGCAAACCAGTTGAAATTCATAGGAGAATGTCAACTGTGTATGGTGCCACATGTTTCAGCCAAAAAATGTCTACAAGTGGGCTAAATTGTTTAAAGAAGGACGGAGCAGTGTTGAGGATGAAAACAGGCTTGAGAGGCCTAGAGAAGTGTGGTCTCCTGAGGTGATCGAATCAGTCAATGACCTCATTCAGTCTGACAGAAGGGTGACAGTGGATGACATTGCAAGGACTTTGAGCCTATCTGTTGGGACATATTGTCCATGATGACCTTGCCTACTCGAAGGTCAGCTGCTGGTGGGTGCCAAAGATGCTTACTGCAAATCCCAAACAGAAGAGCTGGGCTGGGAACTTCTCTCTCATCTCCCTTACAGCCCAGACCTTGCACGAAGTTTGAAAATAACGATGAAGTCAAAAGTGCGGTGAGCGATTGGCTGAGATATCAGTCCAAAGATTTTTACGCTGAGGGAATACAGAAGCTTGTGCACAGATGGGAAAAGTGTGTGACACTGCTGGGAGACTACGTTGAAAAAAAGTAAGCTTCTATCTGTATTAGAACTCCTTATACCGAAAAATTCACCTTATTTATTGAATGTCCCTCGTAAAATGTGTGAGGTCTACAAGGTATATTTTGGCATGCCTGTCGGGGATCAAGACAAAATCTGGGTACCTTATTTCACCTGCGAAGTCTATAAAAGAACTTTAGAAGGTAAGAAGGAAAATTTTGCTTATTTGGATACTGGAATTGTTAAGCATAAAAGTTTTGGATTTTAAAAAAAATTAGATTTTTTTTTTTTTTTTTTTTTTTTTTAATCATATCACCCCAAGCAAGGCGATAACGCCACTGATGCGCAGGGGGCTACGTAAGGGTAAAAAGAATGGAAAAGAGAAAGCCGGAAACCGCATCCTAAACAGGAAACAAGGGATGAGCCTCTTCACCTGTTCAATAGATGTGGGTGGAGTTCTATTTTTTGAAGATAGTAATATTGAATCATATACAATAAATGTTTCAACAATCCCGTATTATTGTTCACAGTATCATGGATGTTTTCGATACTGGATCACTGACAAGATCTATAAAAATACGGAATATTAGAAACATTGAGTATTCAAGATTCCGTATATTTGTTACATTTGCTAGGTGATTAGGGGTCCACAGTCGGAATTCTGCATATCCAGCACATGATTTTTAAGAATAAAAAAATGTAACTTTTTCGAATTTTTCAATAACATTGGGTAAAATATATTTATATTTTTAATCTCATATTTTTTTTTATTTTGGTCTTTTGCAGGATGGCACGGGTGGAAAATAGAGTCATTTACAGACCCACGAACTTGGAGGGGAATCAACTGACCTCTCACATATTTGCTTCTTCTGTAAGGTGGACCCTTCCAAACGTCAAGATACCAAGAATGCGCCTATATATCATATCATATAACTAAACTTTCTATCACGCATCGCCCTAGTGCTACACAGCCGCGAGCTCCCTGTAACCAATCCTCCAAAGAGAGGGCAGCTGACTTTAGAAAAGAATAGACATTCAGAAGTCATTGATAGATTCAGTCAGTCAAGTGCCATACGTTATACACGGTTGGGCGATCATGTCTCAAAAAATGACATGACTGAATGGGTAGAATATTTTCCCGCAGTACATTACTATTACTTTCTGCGGTAGACTGGTTGCCAACCAAGGCTATAGAACCCAGTTTGTCCTGTTATTTGATAGCTCCACAACGCACATCCTTGGTTCAGATTACAGGGGCAGTTTTCCAGTGGGAATAAGTAAATTTCAAAAATATCATCATCCTGGTCAGAAAAGCAAAGTTTGAAGGGAATACTAACCATTTTTCATACTTTCTAGGCATAAGTAAATGTCAACAGTTGCTACTCAAGGACAAAGTCGTGTTACACAATATTATTCATATATGACTTTGGTCCTGGGTATGACGGTAAACTGCACCCGGCAGCAAGGCCTCTGATTGGGAGGTTGTGATGAACATGGAACCACCGCTTAATTGCTGTTGTTCTCAGGTCCACCCTGACACGGAGTGGTAGCACCTGTTAGGGTCCCAGCTATGGGCAAATATTTAACCCCACCAAACTGTGGTCAGAACATTATGAAAGTATAAAAATAGACTTTTATAGAAGAATATACATTTTTTGAAGAAAAACTATTACCAACAATACATTTTTGAAAAAAAAGAAACATTACCGGTAATACATTTTTGAATACAAAACTAGAAGATATCTTCAGTTTTCTAAAGTAAAAAAAACAAAACAAAACAAAAAAAACTAAAAAAAATTTAAAAAATTTAAAAAATCAAAACTGACTAAATTAACCTTTTCACTGTAACTGAACATTAAAAAAAATACCTTAAAATCCCACGTTTTTGGTATTAAATAACTAACAGACGTTGATATGCCGTTAAACAAAACCCATACTCAAACTCCGCTGCTAAAAACGTCGGTTCTCTGTGCAGGGCCAGGAAGTTTTTCCCGTCAGAAACAATCATGTACATATGCAAATCTACCATCCGCCCGTGCATTGAATACTGCTGCCATATCTGGTCGGGTACTCCTGCTATCCACCTGGGTGTCCTTGACAAAATCCAACAGAGAATTTGTAATGTGATCGATCCCGACTTGGCAGCTCAGACACAGTCACTTTCTCACCGGCGTAATGTGGCTCTTATGTGTCTCTTCTACAGATACTTTTATGGCTTCTCAGATGAACCAAGCTCACTAGCACCCACCATACATGAATTTTCTCGAGCAACAAGATCCCACCCTTTTACTGTGGAACCAATAAATTGTAAACGCAAATTCAACTCCAGAAGCACTTTCCGCAAGCGGAATTCACTTCTGTTTACTTGCTTTCCCGACAGCTACAATCTTCAAGAATTCAAATGTAAAGTCGTCATCCCTCCCTCTCTCATCAGTATTTTCATCCTTCTCCTTCCCTCTTCCTAACACCCCATGTAACCTGTCACTCATTATTATTATTATTAATGCATCACACCCAATGGCGCATAGGGCAGCAACTTTTTGTTGCTGTAACAAACTGTTTTTTACGGGGCAGGGTTAACAACCCTGCACCCAGAACACAAACCGCAAACCTGGAGGATCGGTGGACCATTCTTGGTCCTTACGTTTACAGCACCTGGTATTCCCAAATAGTCACCCATTTAACTACTAACCAGGCTCGTTGTTGCTTAACTTCGGTGATCGGACAGGAACCGGTGCATTCAACACGATATAGCCGTAGACATATAACTTACCTCATCTCATAACTTACCTCCTATGTAATCCCCTACTCAACAGTGGCAGTAAAATGCCTTGCTTGGGGTGACACGATTAATATATATATATATATATATATATATATATATATATATATGACACGATTAATATATATATATATATATATATATATATATTTTCCTTTAATCCGAAGTAGAAGAGTAGGAAGGTAAATTCCAAGAACCTGATCCTAATCAATATTAAAAAAAATTTAACATTAAAAAGTGATGCAGGCAGAGAGCTCAATGTATTACGAATACAGAGCCAATATAATTTTTTCTCTAATAATTTTCAAAATAATAACTTCCTGTAATTGGAATTCAACTCGCTTGTACCTAAAAGGTTTAATCAAATAAACTTAAAAGAATTTATAAAATCTTATATTGAAACCCATTCCTTCTCGCCTAAATACACCTCTTCAAAAGGAATTTAACTCATTTCGTTGTCTATCTTTATAAAATATGAACTCCTATTCCTCCCCTTCCTAAATATACCGTTTCAACACCCTGTAACCCCGCGACTACCAGCTCTGTCCTGCTCTACTTTGTGACCTTTGTTAACCTAAAACCCCTCCAGACTCTACTCCAGGGCCTTCGCCATTTTGAAAAACAATGTCGCTGACGTGACATAGAGTCTCTATTAGAGATCCTATGTCGTAATGTACATCCGACACCATTGAATTTTGAAAATTTTCTCTAATTTATATATATATATATATATATATATATATATATATATCACTGATTTTTCTATTCCCTTGGTTTAATCATAAAAACAATAATGATTAGAATATTATTCGGCGCGCCTCGTTTCTGTATAGCTTGTCGCAATTCAGAAGTAAGTAAGACTTGAGTCCTACTGAAGCTTGGGTTTTATTGCAGTTTCTTTTTTTTCCTTTTCAACACTGACTCAGCAGTTTTCCTGTAAAGACTGTCTCTTTCCATGTCTGTGTTGTTCATTCAATGTAGTCGACATTACAGAAGGTCAGGGTCTTTAAGGAGTCATTGTAATTCTTTACTGGCTTTCTTCTGTCTCGTCGATCAGAAGACATGTTTACCAAACAGTAAAACCTTTGCTAGACGATAATATATTTTTCTTGATACGTGGTCTGCTCTTTAAAGATGTATGTTCGAGGAGGTGATAAATTAGTGTTAATGGCTTATAATTTCAGATAATTACCAACGTTTATATTTGCCTGTCCGATTAAGAAAAGAATAGTATGTATATGTAACGAAGATTTTCGAATGTAGGCGTACGTTTGTGATTATGCGCATAAATGTGTATGTTTGTGCGAGTATGTATTTATATGCATGTTGATGAGAGAATTTATGTGTGTACATGTATGCGTGTAAATTTAGTGTATCTACGTAGGCGACAAAGAGTGTGTGCGTGTGGGTAAATTAGTGTGCTTGAATATCTAGAAATATATTAATATCTGATTTTTATTGCATGCGTATATATGAGTACTTGTGTACACGTATGTGTGTAAATACATACACATGCACGCATGGGCAAAAGTCCATAACTTTTAGGGTTTACATGTGTATTTGGGTATATAGTTGTAAGCACACATATAAATACTTATACCTATATTTATATACATGTACACATCTATCTATCTATCTATCTATCTATCTATCTATCTATCTATCTATCTATCTATCTATCTCAGTCTATTCATATCTATCTATCTATCTCAGTCTATTCATATCTATCTATCTATCTATCTATCTATCTATCTATCTATCTATCTCAGTCTATTCATATCTATCTATCTATCTATCTATCTATCTATCTATCTATCTCAGTCTATTCATATCTATCTATCTATCTATCTATCTATCTATCTATCTATCTCAGTCTATTCATATCTATCTATCTATCTATCTATCTATCTATCTATCTATCTATCTATCTCAGTCTATTCATATCTATCTATCTATCTATCTATCTATCTATCTCAGTCTATTCATATCTATCTATCTATCTATCTATCTATCTATCTAGTCTATTCATCATCTATCTATCTATCTATCTATCTATCTATCTATCTATCTATCTATCTATTTAATATGGTGACATGCAGATAGCTAGCTAGCTATCTACATGGCATCATATTTGTTCAGAAATGTCGAAAATGTCAGCTGTATAAAACTTTCTCAGAGAAATGAATGAAGTTAATGAATCCTTTAGGTTTTAAGCAGGACCATTGTTTTTCGAATCTTGTGACCAAGCGGTACAAAGAATTCTACTAAATAAAGAAACCACATCCACTTGAAGGCTTTTAACAATTAAAATGGATACAAATGTAAATCGATGGCAGGAAATAATGATATAATCAGAATGTTGGTTTTCCTCACTACTTCAAAGAAAAGGTCAGCAAGATAACTTTCATCAATAAAGGAAAGAACAATAACAGCTCCTGGATTTGAGAAACCCATTTTTCTCAAGAAATATTTTAACAGAAGGCTTTTATAAATTCCAACCAGCAGTTGGCAGCTCAGTCAATAAATACAGAATGTTTCCTTATAAGGAAACAGCCAATATTACTATTAGCATTATCTATCCACACACACACACACACACACACACACACACACACACACACACACATATATATATATATATATAGTCATCCGCAGACAGATTTGTTTCGCTGTATCACAGTTCATCAGTACGGTTAGACTCCGATTGCTTTTAACCCAGGATTGAAACCCGACCGAATTAGCGTCAGTCGGCGATTCTACCTCTGGGCTATGGGCGCTCGGTAGAAGAAGGCAGGCTTTTTAGCGTATATATTGTCATTATACCCGCCCAATAGCCAGAGTGCTCTAATCCATTACTGAATGAGCATGAATGAGTACACGCCAGAGTAGCTACTGTTTTTCAAAGTCTACCATTCTTCCAGAGTGCTCAATCAGGGTGTGAGAGCGTAAATATATATATATAGGATCAATGTAGAGACATTTGTCACTTAACTGAGCAGGTTCATACCGACTTCGAAGTTTCGCAAGGATACCGTTATGATGTCGTCGCTCGTCAGGACTAAGCTATATGATTTGCTGTTATGTCCCATTTTTTATTTATTGGTGTCATTTGATATTTTGCTGTGGCAGGAGTCTACCGGTGGTTAATTGTTTTTGATTGCTTTTGTTTTGTTGATTTCTTTGTAATGTATTATTTACGATTGATTTATTATCTCTTTATTGCGAAGATGTTTAATTTCTACGACACACAAAAAACTACTGAAAAAAGCAACAGCCTAAGCGCTAAACATTATCACAACTCAACACAATATGTGTGTGTGTGTGTGTGTGTGTGTGTGTGTGTGTGTGTGTGTGTGTGGATGATTTAACAGTTTGTCAAACGCGATGTAATGTCTTTAATGTGTGTCCCAAATATGTTCCTCAAGGCAATTAATCTCTATATATAAAAGGCAATCTGTGAGTCTGTGTGTAACTGTTCCCTATGCACGCCTACATTTTTTAAGCTACGCCATTCAAACTTTCTAGGGACACATATCTACAGGGAAGCCAGGTCGACACATACTTTCTGAGTTTAAGTTCAGCAATTTTCCCTTTCGCACTTTTTGACTAATGGACACGATTGTTTACATTTACTCCGTAAAACATCTAAGATCTAAGATGGTTGCTGAATTACGTCACAGAAATCAAATCACACGTGTCAAACGCGATTAAAATATTTTTTATTAAAAAAAAAAATAAATATAAAAAAGCCTTTATATATAATTTTTATTCCGACCTTTTTGAAAGTTCTTTTAGTCAACAAAAAAATGTGAATATTTTTCCCCGTAATTTTGAAACAAAAGAAATATTTTTTTTAAAAAAAGTGTTTTTTCAAACAAAAACAAAATATGTAAAATAAAAAGTGGCATCTTTTACTACTACTAAAATGTTCTGAGTTGTTGCACGGGCAACGCCGGGTTATGATGCTAGTATTTTATACATTAACAAATCAAATAAATTATTTCTTGTCGATGATTTTATGCAGTTAAAAAAAATAAGTAAAAGTGATAATTTGAATAGTACTAAAAATGAAATTTGTTTATGAAAGATAGTTTTCTCAACACTACCCTCTTCGGAGTTACACCCCTTTCAATACACCCACGTCGTTTTATATATGATAATAAATGTACCTGGTTTACTAGATTCAGGTTATTGAATTAAATACAGAAGATAAAATGGCAGTTTGTAAAATATATGCAACACTGAAAATAATTTCAGAACTTCATAAAATATAACGAAGGCCCAAAATATAGAACAAAAAATGTTGTGTGTTAAAAATAATAAAAAAATGGGGATAAAAATAAGAAATATGAATATTATATATGCGACGGAAAAAATGTTTAGCTATCTTTCTTTGGTTCGAGCAGAGCAAAGAAAAAAGTTACATCCACTATAAAAAGTATCAATTCTTTTCTTTATCTTTTCGAAGCAGTCAGACGCTAGAGAGAATCTTATTAAATGCCAAGTTTAGTTGCCGTATAAAAAACGCAGTAAACAGGAGCTCAAAGCCTGTATAAGAAACACACATTTAGTTATGCATCTTTTTCCAAGCAATCATTATCTAGACTGGGCTTTTAAATACAATTTAATGATATCTACATTCTGTTATTCAGCCTTTTCACGAAATCAAAGCCCAGACAGTTCCTATCAAACAATATCATTACTCGACATGTAAAACCAGGGCAGTAGCTGATGCTAAAAAAAAAAACACCTGGCACAGAGAAAATTGCCCGGATTTATTAGCTGACAATGTGATGAGGTCATCAATGTCATCCGTTTCCAGAAACTATGATTTTTGAGGATTTTTTCGGCTATTCCAATGGAAATTAGGCACAGAACGTGAACGAAAGCAGGAAATCGGGTTTGGACTTTCTGAGTTTAACCAGTCTTTTCTCCCAAAATTAAAACATAAACAAACAGATTTTTACTGCGTTCATTCGGATGTTTTCTTCGTTTTTCTTTCTTTCTTTCTTTCTTTCTTTCTTTCTTTCTTTCTTTCTTTGTGAATTGTTCAGTTTGATTTCTGACAGAGACATTTTTCTTTGCCCGGATTTTCACTATGGTTGCACGGATCGGTCAGATACGGCCACGTAAAATTTTGCAAAATGAAAATTACAGCCAATAGCAAACCAGAAACTCGATTAGTCATCTATTTGCGAGCAATCAAAAACGAGATAGATCATACTAAATTCTAATGGAATTCGACGTGTAAAAATCTGTTCGAAAAGGGAATCTCGGTCTAGGAATTTTATTATTCACCTTTTTAAAGCAATAAACTTGCAAAATGCTAGACAAGAAATGATTAAATTTTTTCAAGCAATCAGAAATTGGTTAGATTCTGCTGAATACTTCTTCTTTTTGGTGCTGTTGGGGCGCCGATGTGTTGGACCGCCCATCAGTCTCCTTCATCTCTTTTGCATTGGTCTCTGCGAACGATTTCTCTATCCTTTCCACATTATTGTCATTCCATTTTGTTTTCTGTTTTTTCTTCCTACGTCCCACTGGGAAAACCCACTCTACTCGTCAGTCACTTAAGTACCATACGTGAAACACGTTTGGGCGATCAAGTCTCGAAAGAGACATGACTTACTAGGCAGAAAATTATCTCGCAGTAGGTTGCCATTGCTTTCTGCAGTAGACTGGTTGCAAGCCAAGGCTATAGAACCCAATCTGTCCTGTTATTTAACCAATAATTTTAGAGAAGAGACGGATTAATACCTTTCCCAAGGGTATTTGTGCATAAGTGAATGCAATAAATTCAACTGGAATTCGAACTCGGCTCCCCGATTTCTCGTTCTGAGCCGATATCCACTGTACCACACTTCGCCCAAAATCAACGCCTAAAATCCTCGCAGCCAATCGATAGTTGATCACGTCGTTCTAAACCGGGCTCTGCCCAAGTTGTGTTCGATATATATATTTTTAAAAATCCAGAAAGAATATTTAAAGTTAATATTAATACTTCGTAAGCAATTTGAATTTAATAAAAGGCATTAATCTTCTAAAAAATAGACAAACCATGAAAACGTAAAAAAAACCCCAAAAAAACGAAAAAAAAAAACGAAAACGAGTCAAATATCCTGGCAGTCTCTCGTGGCATAGAGTTTTACTATTGTTTCTTTCTTTTCTGGAAAATCTCCGCGTACCGGCAGACTATGGCTCGCATACCGGCGACGGTACGCGTATTACACTTTGAGTAGCACTGTTCTATAAGATGTAATACTCTAAGTTGGTTGATCTGGCACCAGACTAAAGTCGGTGGGTCTTCTAAGGTCGGCAGTCACATGACAACACGTCTCTCGTGTTAACTCGCTTCATATCGGTCCAACACTATACTCAACTCTCACTTTCGAACTAACTGTCAAACCAATTCTACCGTGTGTGTCGAATCTGTCTCGTGGGTCATGTCACCATCGGGTCTCTCTGGTCTGATCATCGCCGGTTCTTTTCAGTCAGCACAAACTGTCTTCTGGCCTGTGCCAGTTTTTGTTTTCTTCGCTGGGTGTCTCCGGTCTGTGTTTCTTCCGGTTCTCACCGGTCTACACACTGTCTTTTGGTCTGCACCGGTCTATGTCTTGACTGCTTTTTTGCTAGGTCTCTCTGGGTTGTGTCTGTTCACGTCTGTCGACTTTTCCTCTTCACGCTGAATCTCTAGCAGAAGGTGATCGCCACGGACCCGGGAGGCGACGAACACCAGCTGAGCCCGCGCTGAATCTATCAGTGTGGCCGATCGACAACCTCAGCTCTTGACTGTTTGAAAACTCATCGACTCTGTCATATTGAGCCTCGCATCCAGTGGGGTTGGTTGTGATCACTTTGGGTACACTAAGCATTTTCAAATGACCAATAAGTGATCCTTCTTTTGGTCAGCTGATCAACCTTGTCTCCTTCTCTCCTGTGTGAGTATCTCTTACGACTGCTCACGGGGAGTGAAACGTTTCTACAATTTTCCGGAAATCTACCAGGTTTTTCTTTTTACATTTTTCATCTGATCAACTTCGTCTCTTTTTCTCGTGTGGAACGTTTCATCGACTTTCTTGAAATTCACCGGCGTCTTTTTTTCTCATTGGTCATCTGATCAGCCTTATTTCTCTCTCTCCCGAGTGAGCGCCTTTTACACTGCTAGAGGGGCATGGAACGCTCATTATTTGAAGATTGTATTGCATATCTTTTTAAGAGCCTGTAATTCTTATTTTGGTCTGTTATCTTACCTTGCTACTTAAAAGGCTCACAAAAGAAAATTTTTCTGCAAGTTTTTATAAAACCGTTTAAAAAATACTGCAAGCTCCAAATCACCGTCTTGGACAACTGAAACTGTCCAATTAGGATAATTTAGGTATCTCCATTCATTTTCGATCACTAACTTTTAAATTTAATTCTAAAATTTTTCTTGAGACTTTTATCTTATTTTTAGTTGAAAGCTAAATGATGAAATTTTGTATTTCCAGTAAGCAAAATACTCCGGTGCTTTTCAAACATAAATTATATTGATTGGAATCTGAAATCTTTCAGTTACTTTATAAATCTTATTTCTTTTCGGCCATTTTTGAGCGATCGACACATTTGTAAATAAAATTCAATTCTCGGTTTTAAAATTCTTGCAAAAATAAAATATACATTTATGACACATTACTTTCAAAAATTAGCAAACTTAATGTTAATCGGATTTACACAATTATTATTTATTTATAACATGAAATTTACAATATAAGTATTTCTTAAACACAGAGCTGTACATTCGTACCCGTTTCAAATCAAAGAACTGTCGTTAAATTTTTCCATAACTGAGAAACTTTTTGCGATAATGGCTATTCCGAACTTTGTGGCCAGCACTCAAGAGTCATAAAAACTTTATTTTTCTTGGGTGGTCTCTTAGAATATCCCCCCTTGCTTTTTGCCGGTGAAGAAAAAAGAAAATATTCAATTATTATCTCTGTCCCCTTTCTCAGCACCAGTATTACACTACAACGGTTCCTTGAAGAATTGTCTTTGCAAGTCAATCCGATTGTGTTACGTAAGATTTCAGCTTTTTTTTATTTCACTATCGTAGGAAGATCGTCGTGGGCGCCAATGTGCTGCTGTCTTTTATCGCGTAATCGGTCGTTGGTGATGTGGTAAAGGTATGAGAAGCCTAGGATGATGCGATAGCATCTCATTTCCAGTTGCGTGTATCTTTATTTGCAGCTCAGCTGTGAGCCTCTACGTCTCATATGCATACAAGAATATAAAGGATACCAGATCTTGTACTGTATGAAAATGGTGCTACTCCCCCTCCGCGGGGGCGTCAATTTAGTGCCTGCGTCAAATACTATTTCTAGTCAATGTGTAAAAATTTGTTGAAAAATGTGTTCATAGTTAACATGGATCTTTTAATGTTAACATCTTTTGAGATATCTCGGGCAACAGCCTGGGCTTCGCCGTTCATATAAAAAATTACCAAGATATTAAAAAAAAAAACAATTTTTCAATAATTTAATTCATTTGTGAATAAGTTCTAGAAGTTTAATTAAAATCCAGCAATTTTTTTGATTTTAGCAAGAATTTTCAAATCGATGTGTTTTTCACCGAGTAAAAGGTACAGAATCACTAATCGTAAAAATGACATAGATAACGCAAAAACAAAGTTTTTAAACGAAATTTTGAACGTGCAAGAAAGGATTAACAAATTTAATAAAATAGAAAAAAATTTTTCATATCAGTCAAACATATATATGGCAATCGAATTAGCGAACAACCAGATTCTTCTAGAAAGGAAATAGAGAGGCCGAAATAGCCGAATGTCCTAATCAAGCAAGCGCAGAAATTGAAATCCCTGGTTAGGTAGAATAACAGGACTGATTTTAAGTTTTTGTAATGTTGATACAGGAAAAAAAAATATTAAAAAACATAAAATAAAAAAAAATAATGATTAAAACACAAAATTCTAATTGTCCGTTACGTTTAATAAAACTTATATAAAAGACAGTTTAGAGCGCATATATATATATATATATAATGATTTGTTAAAATTAGAATTTAAAATTCGCAATAAAAATAAAGTGAATCTAATAGTCGATTAATAATGCTGATCTCAATTTAATTAAATGTTAATATTAGTGCACCGCAAAAATTGTTTTCAGAATCTGTTCTCATATTCTTCAAATTAGAAATTATTTTATTTTGATTGGTTCACACTGTCTATGCAACAATGCCTCCCTGATTAAGGGGGTTTGGATTGTTTTTAACCTTTGAAAACCCTTCATCTTGAAATAAACCTCATCACTTGATAAAACACAAGTAGTGTCGAAACAAAATAGCTACTTTTGTATTGATTTTATAAGATATTCATGTTAACTCTATTTTGTATTGAGCACCTTTTTTTTTAAATAGTGTTTCTTTGGATACGGAATATTATTCCACCCATACCTATCCTATACTTGGATATATATATATATATAGTCATACGCAGACAAATCTGTTTCGCTGTATCACAGCTTATCAGTACGGTTAGACATCCGATTGCTTTTAACCCAGGAATGAATTGGCGTCAGTCGGCGATTCTACCTCTGGGCTATATATAAGACAATTAAATATAAGATGTTTCAAATTATCCAAATGATGGAGTGTTTTTGTCTTTATTTTCATCTGAAATTAAAGCCAAAATACGATGTTTAGATTAAACATAATATACATTCATTGTCTCATATTTAACAGTATATGTTTAGAAAATTTCTGCTGCCTCGATACACTATATATATATATATATATATATATATATATATATATATATATATCTATTTTTATTTTTATATAGGCCTATACTTCCGACTTACCATGAAATAACATGTCTGCCTAAATTTTCTTATATTTGCTCTATATGTATTTATATACATATATATTTAGAGCTCTCTTAGAGAGTTATCCTATCACTGTATGTACAGGATACTCTTTTGGATTCTTCTATATCTACACCGCATGCTGATATATATATATATATATATATATATATATATATATATATATATATATATATATATTTGTTTTTTAATCCGAGATTTTGATTACTTCAGACGTTATTTTTTCTGGGTACCCTTATGTGAGTAGACGCCTTGTTTGTTTGTTTTTTTTAACTGTGTATTACGTCTAGCAGGATGTTTTAACTGTGTATTACGTCTAGCAGGATGTTTTAACTGTGTATTACGTCTTGCAGGATGTTTTAACTGTGTATTACGTCTAGCAGGATGTTTTAACTGTGTATTACGTCTAGCAGGATGTTTTAACTGTGTATTACGTCTAGCAGGATGTTTTAACTGTGTATTACATCTACCAGGATGTTTTAACTGTGTATTACGTCTAGCAGGATGTTTTAACTGTGTATTACAACTAGCAGGATGTTTTAACTGTGTATTACATCTACCAGGATGTTTTAACTGTGTATCACGTCTAGCAGGATGTTTTAACTGTGTATTACATCTACCAGGATGTTTTAACTGTGTATTACGTCTAGCAGGATGTTTTAACTGTGTATTACGTCTAGCAGGATGTTTTAACTGTGTATTACGTCTAGCAGGATGTTTTAACTGTGTATTACATCTACCAGGATGTTTTAACTGTGTATTACGTCTAGCAGGATGTTTTAACTGTGTATTACAACTAGCAGGATGTTTTAACTGTGTATTACGTCTAGCAGGATGTTTTAACTGTGTATTACGTCTAGCAGGATGTTTTAACTGTGTATTACGTCTAGCAGGATGTTTTAATTGTGTATTACGTCTAGCAGGATGTTTTAACTGTGTATTACATCTTCCAGTGTATTTTAACTGTGTATTACGTCTAGCAGGATGTTTTAACTGTGTATTACATCTACCAGGATGTTTTAACTGTGTATTACGTCTAGCAGGATGTTTTAACTGTGTATTACGTCTAGCAGGATGTTTTAACTGTGTATTACATCTACCAGGATGTTTTAACTGTGTATTACGTCTAGCAGGATGTTTTAACTGTGTATTACGTCTAGCAGGATGTTTTAACTGTGTATTACATCTACCAGGATGTTTTAACTGTGTATTACGTCTAGCAGGATGTTTTAACTGTGTATCACGTCTAGCAGGATGTTTTAACTGTGTATTATGTCTAGCAGGATGTGCCTTGTGATGCAGTAGATATCGGAGAGCCGAATTCGAATTCAAGTTGAATTCGCTGCATTCACCTACGTGCAAATAACCTTGGGAAAAGCATTATTCTGTCGCTTTTCCATCCAGTTAGGGGTTAAATCGCAGGACAGATTGAGTTTAGTAGCCCCGCTGACCAGTCTATTATAGAAAGTAATGGAAACCTGCTGCGGGAAGATTCACTCATATCTCACGTATGACACTTAATTGACTGATTACGTCTACCGGCCTACGTACTAAAGACAGATTTTCTTTATTAAATGTTCTCAAGTGTGCAAGACAGTAGACATAATGCACACTGTTTAAAATACGAGGTGTCTATTCAAAATACGGGTATCTACTAAAATAATTTGTGTTTGAGTTTGAGTTTTGCTTAACGGCATATCACCCCCTGTGGGTTATTTAATGCCAAAAAGGTGGGGTTTTTAAGATATTTTTTAATGTTCAGTTATAGTGAGAAGGTTGATTTTGTTAGATTTTGTTGAAAAGTTTTTGTATTGTGTTTTTTTCTTCAAAAATATTTTATTGTTGGTAATATTTTTAATTCAAAAGCGTATATTTTTCTATAAAAGTCTATTTTTATACTTTCATGGAATTTTGCACATAGCTGGGACCCTAACAGGTGCTACCACCCGGGTCAGGGTGGACCTGGGAACAACAGCAATTAAGAGGTGGTTCCATGCTCCTCACAACCTCCAAATCAGAGGCCTTGCTGCCGGATGAAGTTTAAGGTTATACCCAGGACCTACTAAAATAATATTAAAAAAAAAAGAAAAGAAAAAACAACATAACTCATTATGAAAAAAAGCACAACAAAAACTAGAAATTTGAAAACATTTTTTCATTTTATCTAATTTTCTAATACCTTGCATTCACTTACGCACAAATACCCTTGGGAAAGGTATTAATCCATCTCTTCCCTCCAGTTATGGGTTAAATAATAGGACAGACTGGATTCTGTAGCCTTGGCTGGCAACCAGTATACCGCAGAAAGCAATGGCAACTTACTGTGGCATAATCTTCAAACCAGTCACTTATGTCTCTTTCGAGACATGATTGTCCAAAACGTATCAGGTATGGCACTTAACTGACTGACTGAATTTTCTTCTGCATTTCTTGTATTTTAAATCTTAGTATTTATTGTTTTATTCTAATTTTTTAAATTTCTTTTATTAAGGTAGCCACTAAAACCTTTAAAGGCTTTTGTGTGGGGTGTGTATGCATACATGCACCTCCCACACACAATGTAAGCTGGCCTTAGTTAATTAATTATGGCTGAAATGTTGAATTGAATGCTGAGAAATATATCACATTGTGAAATTGTGAGTTTTAAAATACAATAAGTGCAGGAGAAAAATAGATAGAATAAAAAAATATTTTCAATTTTTTAGTTTTTATGATGTGATTATTATCTTTCGTAATGAGTTACGCTGTTTTTTTTAATGTTTTTCTTTAACGTGAAAGAACCAAGAAAGGCTTTTGTTATTGAACTCTGCATTTCTGGCGGCTACAATAACGCAGCATATTTTGTGTAATTTCTAGCAGTTCAAATAAGAACAGAAATGCTTTGATGAGCTCCTAAGAACGTCTTCTCTTGCAGAATCGGTCGACATCTTGGCTACGACGAATAAGAAGTCGGCTTCTACAAAGGTAGACGTACTCATTGCTCTTTTCGTTTCGCCATCGAAAGAAGTTTAACAAAAAACCGAATTCAAAAAGCAAATAAAACCCGAAACGAAACAGGAGCAACGTCAGCTACAAAGGCATTGGAGTTAAATTAACGGAGACAAACGGATTTTGGAGAAAATCTTTTTGGAAGATGGAGAGCGACCAAAGAGATTAACAAAGAGTTCCCCAGTTTGTCGGAACTCTCTTTGATACTTTCTTTTTGTTTTAAAGAAAATATAATAGAAAATTATAGATGGGGAATTAAACAACAATAAATAAATAAATAAACAAATAAATAAATATAGACACCTCTACGTTTTGGCTGAAAAAAAATAAAAATAAATAAAAGCATAGCATGATAAGAAAAGGTCCCAAACTTAATAAAACAATATTTTTATAATCAACATGTTTATGTTATTATTAAAATGAAAGACCAAATTATTTTTTTGTGATTTTATTAAATTTGTTAATCCTTTCTTGCACGTTCAAAATTTCGTTTAAAAACTTTTTTTTGGTGTTATCTGTCTATGTCATTTTTACGATTAGTGATTCTGTACCTTTTACTCGGTGAAAAACACATCGATTTGAAAATTCTTGCTAAAATCAAAAAATTGCTGGATTTTAATTAAACTTCTAGAACTTATTCACAAATGAATTAAATTATTGAAAAATTAATCTTTTTTATATATTTTTGTTGTTTTTTTTTTGTTTATGTTACTCGCCACTTATTTAATTTGGCTTACGGCCATATCACGTTGAATACACCGGTTCTCGCTCGATCACCGAAGTTGAGCCTGGTCAGTACTTAGATGGGTGACCGCTTGGGAATATCAGGTGCTGTAAGCGTTTAGTGACGGATATGCGTTGTGGTGCAGTGGATATCGGCTCGGAAAGAGAAATCGGTGATCCGAGTTCGAATTCAGGTTGAATACCCTGCATTCACTTAAGCACTGGTACCCTAGGGAAAGGTAATCCGTCCCTTCCCTCCAGTTATGGGTTAAATAACAAAGGTAGGACTTGGGAACCCTGCTCTTAAAAAACAAACCCCAATGAATCAATCGAAAAGAAAAAAGTATTACTAGACACAAAACTTATATAAAAACAATAAAATGTTGAAAGAAAAAGGTATTACCAGCAATAAATAAATAAAATTTAGTTGGCAATAAATGACCCGCCGAGGTTGATTTGCCATAAAAACAAAACAACCAAACAACTTACTTAATGTCATGAAATTTTGGGAAATTAAATTTATATCCGAAAATTTTTTATTAGTTAAAAGCATGACTCCTTGGAGAATGTAAATAATGTTTGTTTTTTTTCAAACTGCTACTCATTTCTCGAAAATCTGCTTCGAATCGTAAAGTAAAAAATGCAATAAAATCATGACATTATTTAATTCAGTCAGTTAAGTGCCATACGTGATACACGCTTGGGCGATCATGTCTCGAAAGAGACATGACTGACTGGGCAGAAGATTATCCCGCAGTAGGTTGCCATTGCTTTCTGCGGTAGACTGGTTGCTAGCCAAGGCTATAGAACCCAATCTGTCCTGTTATTTAACCCATAACTGGAAGCAATAGACGGATTAATACCTTTCCCAAGGGTATTTGCGCGTAAGTGAATACAATGGATTCAACTGGAATTCGAACTCGGCTCCCCGGTTTCTCGTTCCGAGTCGATATCAACTGTACCACAACGCACATCCTCTTTAATTAGGGAAGCTTTTAATTGCTTACATAAATAAGATATTATTAAGGACACTATTGTCTTAAAAACATTTTTCGCTGAATAATCAATTTTTACAATAATTGTTTCCATTTTTAATAATTTTAATTATTATAATTTACATATAATAATTTACATATAATAATTTACAATATATAAATCTATTAAATTTCTGCATTACTTTCATTCGGCTAGGTGATATTGTTTTTAAGTAAAAACCAGTGGGATATACTTTGTCAGCCCTGTCAGATTTCATATTGAGACAGAAGTAGATGGTGGCATCATCTGCATAAGTGCCAACTTGGGAACCGATTAGATCAAGAAATCATTGATAAATATCAGGAAGAGCGTAGGAACTAAAAGCCTTGAGAGACACCCGCGTTCGCATGAAAGGATTTGGAAGTATACGTATTTAGAACGACCATTATTTTACGATTTGACAGGAACGACTGGATCAAATTGAGCAATCGTCATACCGTAACCCTGTAGCTTTTGCAAAAGGCCAGCATGCTAAAACCCTATCTTTCGAGATATCCAGTGCAACTGCCTAGGCTTCGCCGTTCATATCAAGGGCCTGATAAAATGCACTCAGTGATGGCCGTTAGAACATCAGAGTAGACCTGGTGGAGCGGAAGCCATACTGCTTATCAGAAAATTATTTGTTGGATGTGAGATGCTGAATCATTTCAGCATTGTTAATAGCCTTGAACACTTTGATAAAAAGCAGTAAGAGACTGATAGGTCGATAGTTAGGAAGGTCGAAAGGATCTCCAGAGTTTTTAAAGAAAGAAACTACAGAGGAGAACTTCCAACAATTAGGGAAGCAAGAAGCAGGAAGGCAATAGTTATATCATTTGGAGGGGACAGGAGAGAGTTCAGGGGCACATTTCTTAAGGATGATAACTGGAATACCGACACATCTACTTGTTTTATGGAAGTCAAGCTTAGCAATAATGTTAGAGACCATGTATATCTCACTCAGTTCTAGGAAGGAAGTCAAGTGTGGGTAATCCAGATGAGTCAAGTGTAGTGTTGTAAGAAAATATGCTATCAAAGCATCCAGCCCTGTTCGCTGTGGATGTGAGAACCTCAAAATTATAAAGTAGTGGAGGGATCGAAGGTTTACTATTGTTTAGCACACTTTTGCATAGACGCCAGTAATGCTTAGAATAAAACTTGTGGGATGCTATACACTGCTTCATTTTATTAGTAAATAACAGATTAGAATCATTTAGGACTCGCTTGCATTTATTGTGAGCAGAGAAAAAATGCATCTGTTATGGTCAGACGCGTCACTCCAGTAAAACCGGAAGAAGTACACTACCGGCC